>CAFUXE010001271.1:15854-30443 GCA_903364295.1 Serranus cabrilla
TTATAACATTTTCTACATTGTAGATTATTATTAAAGGCATCAAAACAATAAAGGAATAAATATGTGTTTGTGTGAATTCCTCTCTAAACTTCTCAGATGGTTTCATTTAAATTTAAAACTGTTGGAGGCTAAAATTATCCAGTAACCAAAGATTATGAATATAAATGTGCGTGTCAGAACTTTGTTTTTGCTTCTTCGGTCTCCCATTAATCATCTCATGACCCCTCAGGTTTATCTTGTGTCCCCCTCAGTAGTGCCTATACTATAGGCCCTATAGTATATAAAGTACTGTATTTGGTGTAAAGTTTAAACTAGCTCCACCTTGACCAACTACACACTTGCATGCTTTCATACTGATGCAACAGTAATAAAAATATATATATAATACTTTATCAGCAAAACAAGTACATTTTGCTTATAATAACGTATTTTAATAATGTTGAATTATATCTCCACTGATGCGTTAAACTTAGCTCTGTAACGTGTCTGTATTAATCATTATAATAAATCATCACTCTGAATCATGTCACTGACAACAGGTTTTCAGCCGCTGACCTGTTTGAGCTGCGTCTCGGAGTTGACGTGCACATCACAGATCTCACAGTGGAAAGTTTTGTTCTGGAGCCCCGTTGACAACTCAGCTGGCGTGACCAACTTGGCCTTGACCCCCGTCCTTGGAAAGGACTTGATGGCTCCATCACCGCTCCGCGCCTCCAGCATTGTCTTGTGCTTAGTGCCTGAGCAGATATACAGTCACATCAACAGAACATCACACAAAGCGGGCAAAGTCTGGCGCCGGCAGCAGCTGCGGCTCCTCACCGCTGTTGTGGGCTTGCAGCTGGGAGGCAGAGTTCACGGCCACCTTGCAGAGGGAGCAGTACAGAAGACGGATAGCTTTCTCCTCCTCTGTTTCCTCCTCTGGACCCACCGACACCTCGCCGTCTCTGTGCGTCTCTTTCTCTGGTGTCCCCGGGCTGGGCGACAGGGAGGGGTCAGAGTTCACAGTTTCAGTGGGGCCGCTGCTCGATGGGGCCGCCTCTGAGGTAGGGTTTGGGGCTGAGGGTTCTGAAATGAACAGAGAGAAGACTAATATATATTAACCATCTGAACCCCGGGCCGCTTCAGGGCGATTTTTGTTCTATTTTGCATTTAACTCACTGTGGCCTTGTGTTTCACTGCAGCCAAAAGTCCTCCTCATAGTTAGAATGACATATATCATAAAAAAAAATGCAATTTCTCTGATATTTTTTTAAAAATTGGATTAAAATTTTATTTAGATTTACTACCCTTTTTCAGATGCCCACAAGTCATCAATAATAGGGGAAAATGGTTCTCCACATACTAAACATACTGAGCAATCCTCCTGTCCTCTCCTCTCTGCTCTGTGTAAACAGCCTGCCATGCTATCCAAATTAATATTTTTTCTTGTGACTGTTCGTCTCGTGACAAATCATCAATCATGGCTTCACAGTGTTGCTGAGGAGCACAGAATTGAATATTTCTAAGTATCTAGTTATTATTTTGGTTTTAAAAGACACATAAAATAAAGTGATTTTGACAGAAATATCACATCTTGAAGCTTTGTTTTGGTTACTTTTTCTAACAGAAACTTTCCATTCATAGACTGTCTGAAAGTTCAAATTCCATTGATATGGCTTGTTTTTACAGTGTCTCTCTATGATTAATAATGCATTTTTGGCGATAGCTGGGGAGGAGAGTTAAAGATATTAATAATAATAAGACAGTGAAAGAAGTGTGAGAAACAGAAAAATGATAAGAAAAGACCAGAACGAATAGAAACAAAGCCAGAGAGATGAAGGCAGAGAAAGTCAGATGAGAACTTTTCCACAGATTCCTGAACTCCTTACTGCCTACAAAAAAAAAAGCACCAATTTCATAACATGCTCAGAGATAAAAACTCACCAGGCTACAAGTGATTACGAGCTCTATCAACCTCTCTAATCGTACTAATAATCAATGATTTCCCAGAGGATCTGCCTCCCAGCACTTAAACTCACAGTTTTGTATGGAGATGATTTGGCTCTATTATCTTTTGTGAGACTGACTTGTAGAGGTTCCCTGGAGGAGCGCGTGCTGATTTAAGGATTCACTCTTTGCTAATAACAATGATTAGCTCTGCCTAGCAGAGTGGGTGTCTGTTTGTTCCCATTGATTCCCGACTCTTACAGGCCGACAAGGCTGTTTGCTAAAGTAATCTTCAGAGAGCTCTCCTGCCGTCTCATCTACTTTCCTGAAACTAACTCCAAACTGGAAATGATCACTCATTCTCTCACTCTTCATGCACACTCTCACGTTGGCGATGTCAAGTACAATTCTTCAATCTTTTTTTTTTTTTCCCTTTTCAGCTTGCAGCAGAATGTATTATTTTCATTCTGCAACACCCACACACGTGCAAAAGGAGCACATCGGGGCTGGCACACACATATAGACATGTTGGAGAGCGGTGGATTCTTTGACACACCTCCACATTTATATTGACACATTTCCAGGCACACATGTACTCACACACACTCGACAGATCATTTTCAACGTGCAGTTTTAATGTGTTTTTGATCTCAGGAGGCCACTCAGGAGGTCAGTAAATGTAGATGTGAAGAGCGAGCGGACGATAACGCTCAACCTTTAATCTCTTCACTGTGAAACCCAAAGCAGCAGGAGGTTTATCACATCAAAGAGTTAAAGTCGTGACTGGGAAAAGAAGGTCTGAGCTGTACATTCATATATCTAACGCTGTCATGCATTTGATGTCTCCACACACACACACACACACACACACACACACAGATATGCAGGGGGAGCATGCATGCCTGCAGAGACACACACCTCCTGATGTTGTGTCGGAGCTGGAGGGCTGCGAGCAGAGTGACGGGAGGATTTGCGATGTGGTTTCCTTGGCAACCGGTTCAGAGGTCCTGATCTTTGTTTCGGGGGCGTCCATTGCTTTTAGCTTTTTTGCGTGTTTGGTGCCACTGTAATGGGAAGTAGCCTGCGCCTGTGCACACAACGGCAAACAAGAAGGTATGAATTAATTCCACACAATTATTTCATTAAGTGAACCTGACAATGTTTTATTTCAAGCCAGAATGCATGACCTGAATGAGAATGTACCTCCAGCAGGAAGTTTTAGAGGCTGCTTTTACTCCCACATTGATTGACAGATGTTTTAATGGAGTGGGTCCCAACTTTAACCCCACAGCGCTGTCAGAGAAGCTCAGGCACTCCTTCACAGATTCCCAATGCATGTTCTGAATGTTTAGCAAGATTCACAACAGTGGATATTTTTTCATACAAGTGCACTGTCAGTATGCTGCACAGTGGTGGAGTTTCAAGTTCTCCCATGCAGCTTTGGTTTAATTGTTGACTCTCAATTGCCCGTAATTGTTTCCATTACTTTCAGCTAATTATTTTTAACTTTTTATCCATTACTGTTAGATAACTATTTTAGCTGTTTATCTATAATTACTTTAATCTAACTATTTCAACCCTTTATCCATTACTTTTTGCCAACTATTTCAACTGTTTTACCATTATTTTAAGCTAATTATTTGAGTTGTTTAGTCTGTACTTTTGGCCAACTATTTCAACCATCCATTACTTCATACTATTTAAACTTTTAGCTAATTTATTTCAGCTCCATGTTTAAACGTCTGTGCTTGATTGCTAACAAGTTTTCACCACTTCTACATGTCTGTTGTGGTTAGGTGTTACGACTGACTTAATGTGGATCTATTTTCTTATAATCAAATCATCATTTTCTTTTCTTTTGTTTTTTATTAGTTGAGCTACTCTATGTTTCCTGGCCCCCTGGCACCAACAGGAGTATATTAAATTTAAGCACCTCTGGTTGGGAATCATTCTCATAGAAACTAAAAGTTTATAGTGTAATGAGGTGACATTGCATTGCAGTTCAGTAGTTCAGCACATAACAGTACTTGTTTATTAATCATTCTGTAAAAGTACTCAAAAATAACAAAAGCTCGTCAAATATTAAGAGGTGTGCACATTTCACCCAATTATGGAACGGGGCAGGTCTAACCTCTGTTCTCCTAAGCCGTTCAACCGCCATGTAAGGGTGTGTGTGAGAAATAAAAGCACCCTGAAAGAAAAACAATTAAAGTGTGCCTTTCCCACACGACAACGCCCACCTCGGAGTTGAACCTCAGTCGACAGACTCCGCAGGAACTGGGCTTCCTCTTCAGCGGCGATGTTAGCCCGAAGCCTTGGCTGATCAAAGCCTTATGGGCGTGATCCAACTGTAACAAAGGAGAAGCGTAACATTAAGGTCGTGGCTGGTTTAAGGCTGTGAAAGGCAAGACTGAGTACGTGGTGAAAGTGATCACCTGAGGTGTTAATGACATGTCTAGTTAATGCACTTCTTTCAAGAAAACACAGATTTATGATATGTCAGGTTAGAGGTGGGGGCTGTAAGACGGAGCTGATGGGGGGAGAAGCTCGTCTGGCACTCAGTCATGCATGAACACACCAGAGTGTGTAAATGACGTGCACTGCTACAGGCTCAACCTTGACTAACCCCAACAGGTTTAAAGTGACGAACAAACCCTCGTGTTTGAAAGGTGGATTCACAGCAGATTAGTTTATTCAGATAGTGACGTGTTTTTATGCCAGAAAAAAGTATCAACATGTTTATGTAAACCTTGTCAAACCGCTCTTGCAGCATGTTCCAAACACAGTTTTTTAATGACTAGATTCATGGCCTCCATATCAGTTTTCTGCCAAGCTTGCAAGCAATAGTTTGTTCACTGGCTAGAGCTTTGTGTGCTTCGATTGGTCAAAACCACTTAGCTGGCTAACCTGAAGCTGTATTTCTTTAACAAAATGCAGCAGCAGCACAGTAGCTTATACAGCAGGACAGATTTGAAAAGCTCCTATAAATGTTCTAGAAATTAGACTTTCCACACAAACACATGTGACTGTGTGAGGCCAGTGTGACCACCCTGAATCCCACCTGACCACAGCCTCCGCCCTCCGCGGTGGAGCGAACTATAAAGACTTTACAGCCACCTTTCAAACCTACGGGGGGTGAGGGCATCATGCTGAAAACCAAGCCTCACCCAGTGCTTTTCCCAGAAGTCTCAGACAGATCCTGCTGATGGTCTTTCCACGCAGACAGTAAGAAATGAAGGTGGGGTTCGGAAACATCGCTCACAAGTGTCATCCTCTTTATAAAGAATGCTTAAAATCATGTGTTGTCCAGCATGAACACACCCAAAATCAGCTAACTTAGTGAGGAAATTGTACTTTTCACCCCGGACTAGTTTTCTTTATGAGAGTTCGAAACAGGCAGTAAACCTCCCTGTCTTTGCATTTGTGTGTGTGTGTGTGTACACAGCAGTATCTGACCACACAGTGCTGTGCTCCTCTGGACATTACCTACTGGTAGCTTTAATGAGCACATATACTTAGCGCAATAAAAACCCAACTGGCCTTTGTGGAGCAGAACAAACCCATTACCTGTGATGAGATGTAGGGGGCCATAACCAGCCACAACCAGGGAGGCTTTATGGAAATCTGGCTGGAGTTGACGTAAAAATTTATATGTTGCTACGGTCCAGCCAACTAGTGCTGTAAGCCAGCTGAGAACATATACTGTAGCACTGCACTGGAGATTTAGCTTGTTTCTCTACTGCCAAAGATGAATTCTTCACTCTTGAAATGTAGAAACGTGTGTGTGTGTGTGTGTGTGTGTTCATATTCTTTGATCATCACTCTAGGCGGCTGCACACTGGAATGCATCTCTGCAGTCTTTGGCTCTTATCTCTCTCTGTTTCCCTGCAGCTGCTTGTCTATGTAAAACTTGAGCAAACACATCTAAAAGCAAATATAGTTCCCTTGCATATCATGTTTTAAAATACAAATTGGGAAATTGTAAAAAATAAAATAATCATTAACTAAATGTCTGTCACTGATGGTGATGTTGTTTTTTTACAGTAAACAATAAGGCAAACAATATTCACTCATTACAGTTTAAACTGTACAATGTATAACTCTCTGAAACAGCCTCTACTCAATATAAGGAGACACCTTTATTGGTTGCAACTTATCCTCATTACCTACAACAGTTTTGGTGCCGTTTTCCTCAGTATCATTAAGCCATTGTACTCAATTCTTCTCTATTCTTGTATAAACGACAACAACAAAAGACATCTGGAATAGAAAATGTATATTTAAGGCTCATTCACAGCAGCATAAAATGCCTTCACAACAAACATCTTTTCACATGTTTAAAAATGTTTGTCTACTTATTTGTGCATGTTCATATTCAGATGATGCTGTACAACACCTACAATGCATACCCTGCTCTATCATCTGTTTTAGTCTAAATAGGATCATAATTTACTAAATGAACGTCATGCCGTACTGAAAAAGACTTGAAACTAGCGATTGAGACCATAAACTCATATGGAAAATGTTTGCTGAGGTAATAAATTGCATGAAAAGTAAGCTGATTTTCTCAGTATAGCCTTCTATACAATATGACTTCTTTTAGCAGCCAGTGGAGTCGCCCCCTGCTGGTAATTGGAAAGAATGCAGGTTTAAGGCATTTCTGCATTGGCGTCACTTTTCAGACCTGGAGGTTGCTGCTTCTTAATTGTATTGTGTTTGTTGAATTGTTCATTGTTTTTGTTTTTCTTATCATTTTATTCTCTTTGTCTCCTTTCATGTAATTCATTTTTGTCTATGGTGAATGTCTCAAAAACAAAAAGTTTCATCTGGAGGGGTGTGGTCTAATAAATAAACTTGTACAACAACAACGCCTGTAATAACTGTTAAATGAAAATATATGGTGGGTGTATAATGCACAACATGGTTAACCACGGGGCCACATTCATGTTAAACATTTATGAGATCCCAGTTTATGCTTCTGTGAATGAGTCTGAACATTTTAAGATCCGTGGAGCCCGTCTCCCTCCCTCCAGGCTCCTCCTGTAACACCATCTGACCTCCCATCACACATTCCTCACTTCACCCCTCCATCTGCTCCCCTCTGAACTCTCTGCCTCTCCCTTTTGTCTCCGTTTGATCAAAGTCACCTTCCTGCCTCCCAGTGGACCCACTCTCTTACCTCTCACTCCCACTTCACACTCTGAGGCCGACTAGCACCTGTGGCAAAGTCATTTCGCCCTTCTAACTCTTTGCTTCTTCTTTCATTCTTTTTGTTCAGACACCTGCTGCATCTAATCCTTCCTCTTCTGCCTCCATCCAAACCCTCCCTGCATGAAAGCAATAAAAAGCAGCAATTTCAGTGGACGATACAGTAAATAAAGACACATTTCTTCCGTATTAATGAGTTCATTCTCTCTCGTTTCCTCACTCACAGCGGTGGAGGCGTGTCAGACACGCACCGCTGCTTGGAGTGAGTTATGGCTGAAACATATAGCCAAGTGAAGTAAAGCAGACTTTTACCTGGAAAGCAGTCAAGAGCCTCAACATTAATAATGATAAATGTTCCTGGATTTACATCTCGTGGCGGCGTGACAGCTATGTGTGAGCACATGACGTCAAGCAAGTAAAAATTAAAAGGGAGGCTTATGATGAATGAGCTGCTACTTTTGGTTCTTTGTCATTTAAATTTGCTTGGAAACAAAAGCACTGTTTGTTTCCATTTCTGTCAAAATACCAGCCAAAGTAGCCAGTGAAGTCCCAGCTTGGACTCACGACAAACAATACACACACACACACATATGCGTGCAACCTTGTAACCACGACAACCCACATGTGGGCACTAAACAGACTCCTGAGCGGCGTTTTACAGAGGCCGACACACAGCATCCAAAAGACAGGCACAAAAAACCCTCGTATGAAAACACACAGGAGGAGAAAAGGCAGCCAGCCAGAGGTCAACTGTGTGCCCACTTACTTAACACCCACAGCTTCACAACAGAGGAGGGAGAAGGTTCCCTTTAAACCGCGCTGAGAGATCCAGCCAGCAGAAGAAACAGACAAAACTTCATCATGTCTCTTTCTGTTGGTTTGTTTCTGCATATTAAGTTCTGCCATATGTCTCGGTGAAACAATATTCCACTAAAAACAATCAAGGGAACATCCCGAGCACAGAGGTGCAATTTATTTAATGAACACAGTCGAGCCGAAAACAATTAGCTGCTTAATTGATTAACACAAATTAATCAGACTCTTCACTGATGATCAATTAGTCCAGTCACGTTTTTTAATATTATATTACTTCATTAATTAATTGAATGTTTTTTTATGAAAAAAAAAATTTATTCATAAAATCTGTTGTTGGGGTTTGCTGCTGATTTCATTTTGGGTTTTTGATAAAAAAGATTTTGCTCTGGAAAATCAAACACTGTGTATTATAATAGACATTTTCACCATCATCTGCATACATTACATAACACAGCCAGACTCAGATCAGTAAATAAAGTGAAGTCAGAGATGCTGATACATGCTTTCTATCAGGGTTGGGAGAGGAATTCAGACCCCTTCTTTAAGTAAAAGTACTAATACCGTTCTGCAGAATTACTCCACTACAAGTAAAAGTCTTGCATTCAAAACTTACTGCAGTAAAAGTACAAAAGTATCAGCATCAAAATGTACTTAAAGTATAAAAATAAAAGTACTCTTATGCAGAATGGACCCACTCAGATTGTTTTGATGCATTTATGATTGCAGCATTTTATTGTTGTCCAGGTAGGGCTCATTCTAACCACTTAATATACTGTTGTACTTCAGTACAGTACTTGAGTAAATGTACTTTCCACCACTGCTTTTATCTCCTGTAATTCTCTCTTTTCCTGCCTCAATAAATCTTCTTTAAAATCCGTTCTAAATGCCGATGCTCGGCTCTTATTACAATACACACATTGTCACATATTTCACCTATTCTAACCTCTCTGCACAGGCTTCTTGTTAATTTTAGAATTCATTTGTGCTCGCTCACAGAGCCGTACATGGTCACAGGCTCCTCAGTCTATCATGGATCCTCTGCACCCTCACCCCATGAGCCGCGCTATTAGTTTCCCCCACCCAGAGTTTTCTAAGTGAACCTCAGAAACGTTTCAAGACTCTGGGAGATTGTGCCTTCCTGCTGAAAGCCCCTAAGCTCTGCAATAGGCTCCTCAAAGGGCTTGAGATCTTTGGACTCTTGTAAAAAGCAGCTAAAACCATCTGTTCAGACAAGCATGTGGGATTTAATGTTTTAACTTGTGTTCTATGTCTGTTCTCCTTGTATATTTTATCTGCTGTTTTATTTATTGGATTCTATTTGATTTTATTTCTTTGACTGTGCAGCACTTTATAACTGTGTCTGTGAAAGTTTCTCTATAAATAAACTTTACTTAGTCTCCATTAAATGATTTTCAAGGAAATAGCCAGCAGATTCATTGAAAACAAAATGTACATGTGCAGGTTGCACTTTATTTCAGCCATGTATCCAACGCTCCTCTCCCAACTCCATTGTATTAAAACCCATAAATCTCCCAAATTACACCGAGCCAATACGCAGCACTGTAAAGGTCAGCGACTTTTTACAGCGCTGACAATAGTCCTGGAACTGCAGGACGGGAGAATGTGCTGGAAATGGAATAAAACGAAAGAGTTATAAATAGGCGAGAGGGGCTGTGACTCAGCAGGGAGAGGGTCGCATGAGATTTTAAAGACATTTTTCAACGTGTGTTGAGTTATATGCGAGCAGGAAGGTCAGGCAAGAAAACAACAGAAAAACGAGTCTTGTGGACAACAAAAAAATATATTCTGACTTTTTAGGGGGGAATGGGAGAAGAGAGAGGAGAGTGATGGAGAGATGAGGAGTCGAAAACTGAAAGCGCATGAGAGGGTGAGGGATGGAGAAGATGACAGCAGGAGACAAAGTGGAAAATACATGAGAGGAGAGCTGAAGTGAAGAGAGAGCGATGGAGCAAGAGCAATGCAGGGAAGTGGAAGGGATGAATGAGAGGGCTGGAGAGGAGGGGGGGGGCATGACCTCCTCGGGTGGCAGAATGGCTTTTCGGCTAAGAAGGAGCTGCCACACACACTGAATGTATTTACCAGCAGATGCAGACACACATTCCTCTCTTTCTTTTAAACCTTCAATTTGTCTCTCTATATCTCTTCTTCTTAACATCTAAGAGCAAATCACAGTTTAAGGCCAAAGAAAAGGGAGGAACAAAAAAGAAAATGGTCCATTTTGCTTCAGAGTGGGTATTTGGCCAGACGCAGTGATGTTCTCATGAGTCATCGTAACTTCATCTCAACTTTAGGTTTTGTAATCGGTTCGGTATTAGTGGAAGTGTGAGGACAAAAACACACATCATGTTTTCTTGGCTGCATGTGCTCGAAACAAATAGAGGTGTTAGAAACTGTCTCGGTAAATACAGCTTTGTATTGATTCGGCCCAGAGAAATGACTTCATGCATCACACAGGCGGAGTGTATGGGGACAGATAGCGCGTGTGAAGCAGGAGGCAGCCCTCAGCCCTGCCTGACACATGAGCTGTCCTCGGGGCTCGGGCTTGACCGGCTTTGTTTCTCTCCACCTTCACCCGTCATAAACACCGGGACAGGCAGCTCTAAGAAAAGCTGTGTGAGGAATATCAAGGAATCAGCTCCACCCCCCAGGTTGTGTGGAAATGTCACAGCTCCCTGCATCAGAGGTGATATATTTGGAAAGTGTAGGCAGCTCGCTCATGCATCTGTGTATTGAAAAATAAAACTCCACGCAGGCAGACTGTTGCGTGAAATAAACTCCTCCACTCGCAGCAGAAATCAGCATGATGAAGCGAGCGATTTGGGGGGTTTGATTTATAATATTAAAGGGCACAGTAAGTGTGGTTGCTGTGACAACAACGCTGATTGACAGTACTCACGTCTGTGAATGCAGGCAGCAGCTGGAAGGGGAGAAGGGGCTTCAGGTCGGCGGAGGGTTGGGTTCTGCCCAGCGTGGGGCGGGCCAGCAGCGGCAGAGCGCTGTGACACATGCTGCCTGGGGAGGAGACAGGTAGAGAGATAAACACATGGAGGAATAACTCGACAGGGAGGAGGTGATTCATTTTTAGAAATAATTATATGATGATGAATCTAAAGCACCAGAGGGAACAAGATGATGACACAAGATTTTATGCTCTAAGTTTTCCTGTTTGTGTAGTCTGTTTGAGATTATTTCCCTCAGCTTTTTCCTCCCTTATTTTCTTTGTAGCTTTGCTTTGTTTTAATGTTCTTTATCCATTCGTGGGCCAGAAAGCTGCTGCTGCAACCCTGGAAATACATTTGAAATGTATATTTCTATAGGAGCGAGGGAACATATTACACCTGAGAAAATTAAGTAGATTTAGTCACCTAGAGAGGGAATATTTTTGAAAACTTTTATTAATCTAATGATTTGAATGAATGCCACCTGTGAATTAGCCACTATCTGCTGTATGTGCTGCTCTACATATGTAATGAGACAAAACCCTTTGTCAGGGTGTCTGTCATTCCTTCTGTACAACCACCAACTTTTGTGTTTATGTATGTATTTATTCCTTTATAATGAAATCAATTAAAAAATATTTACACAAACCAATTTGAGTGTAATATTCTTTTCTGATTAGGATTTTACATATAAAAACATACAATAATTGTATGACATGTGCATTGTTATAGATTTGACAAGTAAAACCTGCTTACACGTGAATCCATCAGTAATAATTATACAATGATCAAAAATAGTAGCAGATATATAAATATAACACACACATAGTGTCAATTCTACATTCAGAGCTCTCTTTAAATATATGCTCTGCAGGCTGTGGAGTCACACGGGGGGCACTGAAGGCTAATCTACAGCCTCAGCTAAAAACAAATTACTATTAAACAAACACACTTGCTACCCCACACACACACATATTTCTGGTTCAATGAGGCCATTACTTAGAGTGCTGTGTGACAAGCGTCTTGTTTGTGTTGCTGAGTCCTGATTATGGCAGCTTGTTTTCTGGGTTTGAGCTTGATTACAGTTTGATTCAGGACCAGCCCGCATGTGTAATCATCATAATCAGAATCACAACACACCCATCCGCTCCGCCATTAGTCTGATTGCCTTTAACAAGCTTAAATCGTGTGTGTGCGCACGTCTCGTTGTAGCCTCGACATGAGTGTTTGCTACAGAACTTGTTTGCAGTTGGGGGGCTTGCGCGCGGAAGACACCTCTACATGCACGCGCGTATTACAGTAATGTTTATAATGGAAAACTTTGCGCGGAAATAAAATAACAGCAGATGTGATCAATACGGTGGATAGTTAAAACTGCAAAACATGGGACAGCTTAAAAAATGTCTTAGAAACTAGCTGTCTGTCTTCATATCCAGCAGCTGTCACTTCTGTCTCTGTGCAGATGTTTCTATTTCCTACCACGGAGTCCCCTGTGGGTTAGCTGTTGCTGTGTTAGGGGACACAGCCGGCTCTACATAGCGGCGCAGATTGCACTCAGGTGCGCTCTTTCTGGGGCGTGCCAAGCGCACTTTTGGTAATGTTGTGGCCAGGCTCACGTGGTGCGCTTGTAGCACAGCTGGATACAGGGTGGGATCAGAAAGAATAGCTTATCATAGTTTATATAGGTCTGTCTTACTGGCTATGATAACTCTAACTTTTCCTTTATATGCATGTTGAGCTGAATTCACTTTTTCCCCGCACAAGCTGACGATCACCATGTTTTGCGTAACAGTGCGCCACTTATGTGTCATCACAATGATCAATGCAATGCACCATCTCCACAGAGTCCTTTATGAAATTAAGGTATAATTACAAGTCTGGTGTAGTTGTTTGAATGTTGGTGTTGATCTGCAATTTTTCTAAAGTTTTCTTTAGTTAAATTCGACAGCTTTACAAAATCTGGAATTGTTGCCTCTTTAATGTTCACACTGCGAGATATACCTGCGAAGACACAAGTATTTTGAACATGCCACTTATGTCTAAGGGAACAGTCTAAAATTACTCATGGGCAGCACACCGTGAGAATAGTCACGCTTGGCACTCAGCTTGCAGTGCACAGCTTTACTGGCATCGCCACACCCTCTACCTACCGCACCTCTCCGCCCAACAGACACAGTATTAATAATTAACATTATTTTATCAGCATTTATTTAAAAATATATATATAACTAATATCTCAGTGTTGAACTTTGTCCAGCAGGGGGCTCTGCAGCCCCCACCTCCACGCGCTAATGTGCTTATAAAAGAAATGACTCAAGAAACACATGGAGCAGGTGACACACCTGAAATGTTTAGACACTATTTTAAATAGCCTCAGAATGCTAAGCATCATCTTTGAAAAGCATGCAAAACTTACATGTACTAAAGCTTTGGTGTTGTTTTATAATCCAACAAGAAATGCATGTTATAAGGCATCGTAGAGCACAGACATGTTGACATGTAGTAATTCATATAAATTGTGTGTTTTTCTGCAAGTGTTTCTCTCATCATCGCTTCTGCTCTTGTCATTTTTTTTGCACAAGGATTACTGGAAAGTCAACTGGAATAAAAATGCTTCAAACTAAAACAGACACAACACAATGTTGGCTTTTTATTCTAAGAGACGTCTTGAATGAGCTGCACTCACACTGTCTCTGCTCCTCTGTGCAGGTAACTGACTTCGCAAAGCTCCCATCCATCTCAACATAGCAACAAGTGACTCCGCTGCGTTATTATCAACACACTAAACAACTCTTTGGAGATGAAAACGCATCGTTTACGTACCAAAATACATGGCGGCTCCGAGTGAAATCCGTTTGTTCAGAGTGAGATAAAAGTATCTTTCATCTCCAGCCAGGCAGAGATGAAGCTTCGCGTCTTCTCCTCCACAGTCTGTCTCCCCTCTCTATCTCTCTCCTGCGGCGCCGATGCTGCTCCTTCCCATCTGGATTCCCTCCTCCTCCTAACTACCCGCCCCCTCCTCCTCCTCCTCCTCCTCCTCATCTCTTCACGATTCGTGCACAAGTCTGCTCCTGTATCGAAATCTCCCAGAAATGTGTTTTTAATTCTGTAAACACACGGAAATGGCCTTAATGAGTGTACAGTACCACCCTGGATCAGTGCAGCCCTCAATGCCAACATACACAGAGCAAGAATGTGTGTGTGTATAACATAAAGAAGGAGTGTCTTTAACAAAGTTTTATGTAATATCAAAATCAAAGTGCATACTTGAAAGAATGAGGGGAAATCCCTCCCCTGCAGGTCACAGGGTGGTTGCTGTCTGCAGGCTTCCCTCCGGGGCTGCTGTCACTGGAAGCCGCCCTGTGTTCCTCTTCTGTAAATGGTTTCCCATCCTCAATTTCCTCCTGGGCCCCTGGTATTTTTAGAAGCATCCCGGAGCTATCGCTGCATAGAGAGGAAACTCCACAAGACACATAACAGCACAGAACCGCTTAAAGCATCACAGGCTGCCATGCTTTTACACAGACATGTATGCATGCACTCACTCACTGCAAGTGAATGGTGTGTTCATGTGTTTTCGTGTTGCACACACACACTCGCATGCATCCCTGCAGAGTTTAGATATACTGTATCCTTTGGCAGTGACCTTGCTTCAACTTTCCTGTCCTTAAGCCCAGGC
>CAFUXE010001271.1:30461-41350 GCA_903364295.1 Serranus cabrilla
CCGCGTCAGGAAAGTGCACAACAACATGTGTTTTCCCACAATCTACAACTCCAGGGAGATTTAGCTCTGGAAGACTGTCAATTCAACAACTGCTGCCCTGAAAATGCACACACACAGAGAGACACACAGCATCTGTGTGCTCTTGCACTTAAACTGGGAAGCATTTGAATTAGGGATGCGCATAAAAAGGGAGCACATTTCAGCAACACTTTCTAAGAAGACCTCATCTACTGTTCTTAATGAGGAGATTCATGGTGATTTATAAGTCGTTAGTATCTTATGTATGCTGTTGACTAGTTATAAATTATTGGAACTTACTATACATCATGACCTTATACACACGTCAACATTAAAATGTAGTGAGGACTCATAGTGTGCTATAATAAACCATGCAGTATATATAGATGCATGTATAATATGATAATGGTGTTGAGTCAAATATGATGCGTTTTCATGCATTCAAAAGTATATCTGCTGCATGATAAACTATTTTTATGTAAGATGCCAAAATGTTAATAAACCATGCAGAGAATTACAAGTAAACCTTCCTGCTTTAGGAATGGATTTTAAGATTTAAAGCCAATATGATACACTGAAGGTAAGAAGACAACAAAATACATTTTCAAGCCTAAAGAATTATGCAAGATGAAATATTTTACCTTTAATTATCTGCATTATTTATTCATATTTTGGTGTCTTACATAATAATCACTTATAATGGAGCAGATGAATTTAAATGCAGGAAAGAGGTTAAAATTTGCTTATTAGAAACAATGAAAAGTTACGATTAAGCATGCATCAATATAGGTAATTATCATAATGTATTATAACCCCATCAGTCAACCTCTAGTTTATAACTAGTTGAGAGCATCTATAAGACACTTGAGCATCAATAAATCATCATCATCATAAAGCATGATCCCATGGTCTCCATAGAAAGCATTAAACATATTTCTGTTTAGAAAGTGCAGCCCTGACGACAAGGACTTAGACAACAAAACCATAAAGCGAAATGAAAAGCAGAAAATGCAGAAAAGTCCCGCTCAGGGTCATTCATTGAAATTATTCAGCGGAACAAATGATACGTGCATACGAATACGAGAGGTATCCTCATGCTCCTGGCTGAGCCGTGTCATCTGGACTGCACCTCCACGCACATGGAACAAAAGCTAAGCAAGGAGAGAAACACACACGGAAATATCGACTCATAAACTCAATTTAACGCCCCTTTTGTCACTTACTTTATTGCCAGACATTTTGTGTTCCTCTGAGAAAGAGCAGAGCACATTTTAGGGGCTGGGTGGTATTATTGCCTATTTTTCCCCTCCTTTGGAAGGAGCAGCTGAGAAGTTTCTCTCCGAGTCACACGTTTGGGAGCTCGGGGTTTCATATTCTAGTGTTAGCCAGGTGTCTGCGGGTAAAACTGTTGGGCCAGCTGTCAGAAATTTCTGGGTCAGCAGATCTGTGGTCAGCGCTGAAACAAAAGTCAAGAGTTATGACTGTGGCTGAAATACTCTAATGTGGATAAAAAGTGTCCATTCAGGGACTAAAACCTGATCTGTGTCCTGCCCTCCATATGTCATCACTTAAATGTTCACTCTGTGGAAAGCTCACCTGTCTCACTGGAGCTAATATGTTAATGACAAAGCTATTTAAAACTGTTTCTGGTTTCAGGTTTCACCGCTCAAATAATAGTTCACTGCATCACTTTACACCTGCAGGCGTTTAGCATCACACACTCGCAGACAAACACTGAGGCTGTCATGGCAACTGAGGTATGTAATATTATGTTAAGTGAACCAATGCTGAGGCTCTCGACTCTGTTTGTCGCTGGCAACCTGTTTAATTGTACTCCGGGAAGGAATCCTGTGACCCGAGCGGGGCCTTGAACACGGACGGCCGAGCACAGCGGGCTCTGTTATGAAATTAGAGGTTTTAGAAGAAGTTAATTGACTGGAGTAGATGGAGAGGTGATGCAGCAGGGCGCACAGATGTACACACACAGTTGTGAAAACTGTTTTTAATCTCATAACAAGCTGTGCTGAGACTAAAGTCTACTAGGAGGAGTGATAAACACACTCTTAACATTTTCTCTGCAATCACCTCCAGGCAGCATCTCTCAGCTCTCTCCACTGCGCATTTCGGGGAGTAGAGAGTCTAAACACGCAGCCACCCATCAGCTCACCTCTCCCTTTGATTGGTCGCCATAACAACATCACCATGGTAATCAGCGTGCATTGACTTTGATTCTATTTATGTGATGATGTCATCTCACGGGGAAATCTAAAATGTTTGCTCTCCGCTGACATGCACTGACAGCTGCAGCGTGATGGAGGAATGTTGGCTGTCACACACTCTTGTTTGGACTTTGCTTTTGTTGTTGTGTTTGCGTGCACACATCAGGGGCGAACGCACACACGTACACAATTATATACGCCCACACGTGGCACATCACCCAATATGACACAATGGAAACAAATCATACATTTGGCTGTCAGAGACAGGGGTATGTTCCAGAGCTCAGTATTTTAACATAATCTGATTATATAATGATATAATATATCATGTCTGTCCGCTGAATACCCCGTATCTCCAAATTTGGTTAAGATTATGGGTTGAGAAAATATTCCTTCACCCTAAGATATATAAACCACTTAAAAACCGATTAGCAGAAATAAGATGCAGAGTCACAGAGCTGCGAACAGTGCTATTTTTCTTAGTTCCTTAAAGTTCTGAAGACATATTTTTCATAAGATAATGATATGCATAAAATGCCACTTAATGCACCTTCCTGTGCGTGTTACGGGAATATTATGCAGCCGAGAGACTTAAAATAAAGATAGAAACAGATAAATAAAAGACAAGACAGTAAGATTGTTTTTTGAGGTCTTGTGTGTATTTGAATAGAAGTTCATGGGGCTTAATGCAGTCTCTGGTAATCAAACAAGTAAACAAACAAACTGAGACACAGGAAGCAGAAATAAACAGCAGGAGAACAGGCCTGTGTAGCCCGACACCAAGAGGGAAACAGTCAGGAGTCTGTGAAATCAGGTATCAGAGAGGGGAAGACATGGTTGGATTATGAGACGGTGGCTCCAGGACACAGACAGTCTTCCCTACATACAGTAGAAGGAAGACACACAGATTTTACTGTTGTTCAGCCTCTTTTTTAGTTGTTTTGTGTCACTTGGTAAATGTTTTGGTCTTTTTGTAGTTATTTCTATGTTTTTCCTTTTCGTGTAGTCATTTTAAGTCTCTTTGTTTTCTCTTTGAGGCTCTTCATAGTTGTTTTGCATCTCTTTGTTGTAGTTTTGTGTCTCTTTGTTGACACTTTAAATGTCTTATGTATTCATTTTGTGTCTCTCTGTAGTCGTTGTGAGTCTCTTTGTTGTCATTTTGTATCTCTTTGTGGTTGTTTTGTGTCTCTTTGTAGTCATTTTAAATGTCTTTTGTATTAATTTTGTGTCTCTTTGTGGTTGTTTTAAGTGTTTTCTGTATTCATTGTGTGTCACTTTGTGGTTGTTTTGTGTGTATGTAGTCATTTTAATGTTTTTGTCTTTTTGAATTTTTTTATATTTTATGTTTTTCCCATTCTTGTAGTCATTTTGTGTCTCTTTGTTTTCTCTTTGAGTCTCTGTGGGTGATTTGTGTTACTTGGTTACTTAAATCTCTTTGTATATATTTTGTAGTTGTATGTGTCTCTTGGTATTAATTTTAAATGTCTTTTTATTTATTTGGTGTCTCTTTGTAGAGGGTCTTTTAGTCTCCTTGTAGTTGTTTTGCCCCTTTTCAGAGTTGTTGTGAGGCTATTAGTGTCTCTTTGTAGCTGTTTTGCATCTCTTTGTGGTTGTTTTGTGTCTCCTTGTGGTTGTTTTGCACCTTTTGATAGTTATTGTAAGGCTTTCTGAATCTCCTTGTAGCTGTTTTCTGGCTCTTTTTAGTTATTTCATGTTTCTCTCTGTGAATGGTGTGTGTCCCTTTAAGTGACATTTTGTAGGTGAAGGCCGAAGGGGACAATGACACTTTGGACTCCTGTGCTTGTGGCTGCTCGGCCTGATCAGTAAACTATCCAAGGGGAAAGAAAAACAGCACAGCAATAGAAGGGTTTGTAGAAAAGATCCATGTACCACGGGGGTCAAAGGTCATAAGAACACAAAGGTCACAATAATGCCCATACAGATGTGACGCTACATCTGTAAATTCTCGGAGGACAAGATTCCCTACAAAGTGCTGGAGGGAGAGCTCTCGTAAATAGGAGATAAACAGCTCCGTGTAGGGGTCAGAGGTGCCATACCACTCATCACTTTAGCATATATGAGTCCTGCTTTCAGACACACGTTTTTACAGGCTACACATGTCAAGTAGCGTGTGGGTAATAGCCACCACATGTATGTGCTAAATCCAAGTCTTTCCGACCACGGTAAGAGCAATAAGACGAGGTCAAAATGTGGTCCACACACACATCGAGGAGGAATTTGCAAGACTCCGTAAAGTGCGGAAGGAAAATTTAACTATCCTAACTATCCTAAAAAAGAACAAAGAAGAGCTTGTAATTTTGATTTCATGATTTTTGCAAACATAAGCCTTACCTCTAGGCTCAGGACAGAAGGAGATTTACAGATATCATGACCAGGCTTTCAACCTGTGCAGCCTGCTCAGCCTGCGTGGATTATTACACCAGATGCTTTTACTCAGCCCATAAAAATACCCTCATTCACAGGAAATAATTAAACATTTACTGCCCGGTGCAGAGCCTTCCCTATCATATTTTCAGAAGAGAAACTTAATAAAAGCATTTGTGGTCATTTCACTGTAGCAAAATGATCTCCGACAGAGAAGTCTTGCTTGGGGACACAGCGCGCGCACACACACACACACATACACACACTCACACCACAGTAGGGGCTCCTTATGCACATCTGTGAGCCAGAGATAGAGCACTATCTGTCCAGAATGTCATTAACTACCACTGCTGTAGATTTATATTCTCTCAGTCATGCCATATGAGCCCGTCCAATTACTGCCATAGTCTGGAGATCATCTGCATACACACACACACACACACACATACATACAGACATGAAACCATAAAATCTTTGAGTGAATTTACTATTTGTGGAAAAAGTATAAATTAATTCCCTTCTTCACAGCCACCGCTGATTAGCTTGTGAAGGGGGCATCAGAGGTTGCTACCATGGCGACAACACCGCAGCGCCACACAAGCTTAATATCGTGATCATTAATGGATTGAACAGTGGGATTAGATGATGGTATGAGTCGTACTGGAGTTAATAAAGAAATGAACAACGAACAAATGCCTTGCACAACCAAGTGCTGATGTTTTAATTCAACATGCAACATCGGCACTGCCATCTACAGGCAGAGGAGAGGAACAGCACCTTCAGCTCATAGTATCACAAGTGTTTCCAGTTGATTTTCAGTGTGACCACTAACATGAAGAATTCATTTATTATTATTATTTAATTATTTTATTTTATTTATTATAAATACTGTAATGTTTTCTCATTGTTTCATACATCACCTACTGTGTGGAGAACTGGGGAAACAAACAAAGTAAACACTGATTCAATTTTCATGCAGCTATGAGAATTGTAAATCAATCAGATTCTTGTAAAAACCAACCAATGCACTATTTATTAACTAACAAGAAAAAATGTTAGTTGATTTTTAATCAGGACAGATAACAAACAAAGCACCAATTTGCCTCCAAACAGAGAGCCGCGACGAAGTCAGGAAATTAGGTATGTTTGAAAAAAAAAGAAGCAAGGGGCGAGGACTAATATAAAAAATAGTAAAAAGGAATTAAGACAATGTAAAAAGTTCACATGTATAAAATTAAGGTATGATTATTACTGTGTATGACACGTTTAGAAAGATGTTTTGTATAAACTAAACCTGCCAGTGAAAAGGCTTCCTGTTAAAAAATATGCTTTGTTATTCCAGTGATGTACTATAATATATACAACAGCATAATAAAGACATTCTACAAAATGAGAACTGATGCTTTCACTCTATTTACACTTTAATGTGCTTATAAAACCTCTGGGACTTTTACTGGCAGCGAGTTGCTTCCAGTTAAAACATAAACAAAGGAGTCCACCACTGTCTTTATCTCACATCCGCCCGCTCTCCAATTCCCTCATCTAGTTTAGATAATGCGTCTAATGCAGATAATAAATTCATGTCGTTGTGTGGTAATTACATGCAGACAGAATAACATAAATAATTTATTCCAAGTGAATCCCAGTGCATTCCTTCATAAAAGCAGAACAAATATACAGCACCTCTTTCAAAACATGAGGATAAGAGAAATTGCACAGGTATGTGTAGTCATAAGCACCCATTAGCCACCACAAAAATATATGGAATATAGATTTTATCAATATTTTCATATCTTAATCTACTTTTTTCTATACTGTACAGCTATTTAAGAAGTTTGTTTGTCTGCTCAGGTGTCGAGCAAGTACCTCGCTCTTCATATTGCTGGTAAATCATTCGTAAGCCGTCTGTTAGGAGCTCTGGCAGCAGTTTCTGCGGCCCTCCTGGGCCTCGCTGGTGGGGCCGAAGTGGTTGGACAGAGTTACAGCACTGATGGAGCCGCGGGTCACCTCTCTGCTGGCCACCTTCCTGTGGATCTCTGGACGAAACAAGGATGATTTGCATCAATAAGCCAAAGGAAGAGGAAATATCGGTGACACGCTGACTGACGTACCTGTGAGGACTTCATTGAAAGCGTGTTCGACATTGGTGGAGTCGAAAGCTGAAGTCTCCATGAACATGAGGCCTCTCTGCTCTGGGTTGGCCCAGGGGGGGGTGAGAGAAAGATCACAAACATTACCAAAGACGTACTCAAGGAGAAATATTTAGAATACAGAGCACTGAATACACAGACCTGCAAAGCTCTTGGCCTCCTCTGTGGGCACGGTCCGCAGGTTCTCCAGGTCTTTCTTGTTTCCCACCAGCATGACCACGATGTGAGGGTCCGCATGTTCAAACAGCTCTTTCAACCACTGATCTGCACACTCATAGGTCAGATGCTTGCTGATGTCGTAGACCAACAGCGCTCCAACTGCTCCCCTGTAATACCTGAACCCGCCAGAGGAGAAACATATCCGAGTTAGAGCTCATAATAAAACACTCAAAGCTGTTATTACTGCAAAATATGTGAAGGAGGTGTGACTGTTAATTGCATGCTGTAAAATCTGTGTTACCTAAGCTGGCACCCATGTGTGAGCCAACACTGATGTGAAAATTTTTATTTTTTTGTTATCACTGACTCATGTGTTTGTGTTCAGGTGGTAGAAGTGAGGGAGGATGAGGAGGAAAGGATGGGACAGAGAAGAGGAGACAGAGGTGAACAGGAGAGAAAGGAAGGAAGGTACAGAGGGGAGGAGATGAAGAGAGGAGACAAAAGGAGGGAACGAGGCGTGGAAGAAGGGAGGGAAGACAGGAAAAGAGGGAGGTGAGAGAGAAAAGAGGAGGAGGAGAAGAGACAGAAGTAAAAAGGTGAGAAAGAAAGAAGTAAAAGGAGAAGAAAGTAAGTAAGGGAGTAAGTTAAGAAGCCAGATAGCACAAAGTGAAGGAGATGATGAGGAAGGAGAGGACACAAGAGGAGGTAGGGAGGTGAGGAAGAAGGAAGGGAGGAGAGACAGGCAAAGAGGGAGGTAGGGGAGACAAGAGGAGGAGAAGAGACAGAGGTAAAAAGGTGAGAAAGGAAGAATGGGAGCAAGGGAGGGAGGAAGATAGAGATGAATGAGAGGAGGCGGGAAAGAAAAGAAGAATGGAGGGAAGAAAAGATGGTGTGTGTGTGTGTGTGTGTACCCACGCTGAGGTGATAGCCCTGTAGCGTTCCAGCCCAGCAGTGTCCCAGATTTGGGCTTTGATGGTGTAGTTGTCCAGCTGAACAGTCCGCGTGCTGAACTCCACGCCGATGGTGGTGCGACTGTCGTGACTGAACTCATTCTTAGTGAAGCGGGCCAGAAGGTTGCTCTTTCCGACGCCAGACTCCCCTATCAGAACCACTGAACAAGCACAGACAGCAGCAGCTGAAGTTCATTCATTGAAATAATGTGTCTGAGCAGCACATAAAAAGGCCTTTTTAACTCATTTTATGACACATGAAGTGCAAATATACAATGTTAAACTACATCTTTCTGTGCCGAGTCAGATATCCTTTATCTCATCTAACACGTGTAGACTTGCTGTCACCCCGTGACTCTGACATCAGATAAACGTGGCACTCTGTGTCTGACTTAACGCTGGAATGAATGGAATTGAAAATCAAGGTGGTTCGTGTCGATGAAGGAAACCATCATACAAGAAATATAACAGTCTCTTAAGGAGGTGAAACATGTTTCTTTAAAAGGCCAAAGGTCAAACGATTTAAAGCCAAATGGACAGAAAGCCATCACCTCCTTTACTCCCTCCCCCTCTCTTCCCCGGAAACTGGAGCAGGCAGTTACAACCAGAGCTGCACCTGACAGCTTCAACGTACGGAAGGAATACACACTAGATCATGTTCTCTCTCTGTCACACAATCACAGTTAAGTAAACACGACTCACCTTTGAAGACAAAGTTGTACGACTCATCACACGCCATGCTGCATTTAGTGGCGAAGGTTTTTCACTTCGTAAATATCCTGAAGCCACACTCAATATTTGTTCCCCACGAAGGAGAGAAGAGTTGAAAAACAGACAGAGAGAAAAACAGATGTAGCCTCACTCCTGTTTCTACCTCTCATGTGTGGAGAGAGAAAAAGAGAGCAGGTTCAGCTGCTTCCACCTGCTTCCTTCTTTGACCGAGGATAGGGGAAGCTCCTGGGTTGAGGACAGGCAGGCAAAAGTCCTGTGGCCAGCCGATCCCTCATCAGCTGACACCCAAGGGAGGGCCGGGGGGAGGAGAGCAGGTGGAACAGGTAGAACCACTGGCAGGTAGTCATCAGGAACAGACGCCACCCATCCTTTCATTTGTATGACAATAAACCTAACCGAACAGGTGCATCCGTATACGACAACACGACGCCATTTTTACACTGGATGCCTTCAGGGACGTGGGTAGGGATTTAATTTGGCCTGTAGTACTAATTTTCAAGTTTGATTTTCATTGTACGTGTAATAATTTAGTAATAACACAGCCTAATTCCATTATTATGAATAACATACAGCAGCAGCAAACGCATTTAGAGTTCAGACTCACATGATAATATTAAAAAGTATCTTTTTATTTTCCAGATACTATGTCGTGGCTATATTGAATCATTTATCTTTTGATAATATTGTTACCTCCGCTAAGCAGATTATGTTTTTGGTTTCTTGTCTGTTTGTCAACAGGATTACAGAAAAACTACTGGCCTGTTTTTTTTTTTTTTTAATTAAACTTGGTGGAAGGATAAAGCATGTGCCAACAAAGAACTCATTAAGTTTGGGAGCGTGTCTGACTCGTGGGACACACAAATTATTTTTTCACTTTTGTTAGTATTGTGCGACAGGGAATTTGGCCTTGGCAGAGGTATGGGCTCTCAGAGTGCCTTTCTAGTTTAATATTAGACTGGGAAACGCTGTATTTAACACTTTCATTCATAAGTAACTAATAATTCTCTAGTTTGCTTCCTGGGAAGAACCTAGCAATTTGGTATAAGCTGTAATGAGGATAGAGACAATATCTCAGAGGCCGTTTGAGTTGAGTTGGTTGATTTCCAGGAGAAATTTTCTTGAAAGAACTAGTCAATATAAACACACAAGCAAGAATTACCATCTTGTGGTTGTATGTCTCAGCAAATCAGCCAATTTGCAGTTTACATCCATGTCCATCTAGACTGGTTTGTAGCCATGACAGTGGACAAGGATTAAAACATATGTTACTGCAAAGAAGCTACAAATACTATAAAGTGGGAGCTTCACGCATATCTTTAACCCAGCAGCAGAGAAGATCTATAGAGCTACCAAGTTTCAAGGTGGCACCCAGATGTGAAATATGGTCACAAGGTCAATTATGGCTTGAATAATAGTCAGATAAGTGGCCAGTCATTATGTTATAAAAGTAAAGTTGACCTCACTTCATTATTTTATTCTATCTGGTCATAATTAGAGAACGGATCTTTGAGGTATGGACAAAAACATATTTTGGAAGGTCACTGTGACCTTGACCTTTGACCTCAAGTCAAATCAGTTTCTCTTCTTCCAAGTCTAAGAGGCAAATTTGAAAACAATTCCCTGCAGATGTTGCTGAGATATTCATGAGATTGGGATGTACGCATCACAAAGTGTTACCTATACTGTCAGACAGACATTTTAATACGGCCAATTGTTCACCGAGAATGATTCAATCTTACAACCTCGATTCCAAAAATGTTAGGAAAAAAGTTGTGTAGAATGTAAATAAAAACAATGCATCAATTCAGAATTCAGCGTGTACATTTATAAAAACATATACTGTTGTTGTACAGTTTTCAATAAGATATCTCACTAAGATTATCGCATTCTGTTCATTTACATGCGAGACAACGTCCCAACTGTTTTGGAATCAGGGTTGCACATTTTAACATACAACACGTCATATTAAATAACAAACAGAAGCAGATCCTAAATTTCTTGACTTTATATGAACTTCGAGGCCATAAAATTTATATCAATGAAAAGCTACAGAAGCCGTCTTGCACCATCACGAGTCTATAATCACCTGACACAGGGCTGGGCTGTTTTTGACCATGTTTTATTCTTTTTTAGTACAGTACTGTTAAAAGTTAGTTTCAACATGTTCAATTGTAAGATGGATTTTTTTTCTTCAGCTGAGGTCAACAGACAAAGCAAAGCTATAGAAGCAGTTGCCAAGGTTACCACAACTACAATGCTGAGATTTTCAAAGAAAA
>CAFUXE010001271.1:41612-67314 GCA_903364295.1 Serranus cabrilla
TAATAAAAAGAAGAATCAGATTAAAATGAAAAAGGAAAGCTCGTATGCTTCATTCATATTCATTCTAACAGCGTCCTCTGCTTCGGAGCTGCTACAACGTGATACTTGATTATGGTTACAGTCCTGGATGATGCTGTGTGGAATTTATTGGTGGTTTCTAATTAACCCACTGAATGGAGGGTGTCATTTGCTGTGAAAGCTCTTACAGGGCAGGGAAGGACAGAAGGCACAGCAGTGGTGCCTCAGAAGGAAAAGACACTGTGCACCCGTGAGTGGGCACTTTTATCTGGAATGACAAATTACAAGTCTAGGGAAGAATGGAGGGCGTCTTTTTCTTAAGCGCTTGCAATAAATAGTGAAAGTCGTTGGGCAAAAACAGCTATTTATGTAGAATCTTGAGAACGGGGAAAGGAATGGGGGTTGAACGTCTGTATGGACAAGATATCTTCCTGCTGTTGTTCAGGATTACTGTCTGTATACCAGAAAATGTTCATGTATTGATTTGCTAGTTAAATGCTAAGAAACTGCCTCACAATGGCCATGTGTGAAACAGAGCCAACAGCCAATCACATCACACGGGTTTATTCTGTATTATGTAAATGTTTGTCTGCAACACTCGACTCCAGTTTTATGTGAAGAAAACAATGAATGAAGAAATGGTTGGGAGTCCCTTTTCAGGAGAGGTTTTCGCTCCTTTTCTCTGCACCAGAACACCCCTCACGGTGAGAGTGGTTCAGTCCGGCTCTACAGCAGCACTCTGGGGCAGAGATCTGGTTGGATGACGCCAAAAAGAATGGGGACTAGGGAATGATCTGAGAACAGATGTAGAATGAGGGTCTTACAGATCCTGCCCAAGTTTCTTCTGTAAAGTTTGGGACATTACACTTAAATTTCTCTTGGTTCTCTGTAGATGCTTGGTGTGTTTATGAGTTAGGTGTGTATGTATGCACGTGTCTGTGTGTCAGTATGTACTGTATGTCTTTACGAGGGCTGTGAGCCCAGCAGTCTCTCGATAGCGGCGTTGATGTCTCCTCCAGTAGCGATGAGGGCCTGCAGGTTGGCCTCGCGGTTGATGAAGCCCATGGCACTCAGCTGATCCAGCTGGGACTGGAACCGCACCTCTGGGGTCTGGGTCTACAAGGGGAAGATTACAAACAACAAACAAAATTACTTTATTTATCCCCAAGGGGAAATTCATTTAGTCTGTTGACTCTATAATTACACAGCCTGGTGAGCAAAGAATCCAACAGCCATCAGGAGGATTAATGGAACTCAATGGAAATTCATACAGGTGAATGATGCAATATCAGAGCGTGTGTGTTGGTGTGTGTGTGTGTACCGTTGCACTTCCTCCTCCACCTCCTCCAGCAAACATCTGGAGCATCTGTTGCATCAGCTGCTGCTGGGCGGCGTTTGTTCCTGCACTGCTGGGTGAGGAGGCCGGGTTCTCTGTGGGCAAGCCCCCACCTGTGGGTATGCCTGGAATCCCACCAGGAATCCCACCAGGAATCCCTCCAGGAATCCCTCCAGGAATCCCTCCAGGAATCCCTCCAGGAATCCCACCAGGAATCCCACCAGGAATCCCACCAGGAATTCCTCCGGGAACCACACCGGGAGCCCCACCTGACATCAAACTAGACCAAAAGAAAAAAAAAACAAGAGAATTGGGTCAAAAAGAAATCTACAAAAACAAAAAAAAGCCTTGTGTGTTTATGCCAGTGAGAGCATACCTGGGCATGAGGCCTGGTGCTTCTGTCTGCAGTGTCTGTAGCCCCTGCTGGATCTGCATTAGAGCTTGCATGGCCCGAGGATTGGTCATTACGGACAGGGCTTCTGGGTTCTGCATCTGCAGCCAAACAGTGGGTGAAGCAATGACACAATAGCCTGGGGCGTGTATGATATTTTTCATCCAAACAAGATAAAAAAATGTTCAACATATATTTGCTATATCCTTCTGAGCTCTCAGCTGAACTGCAGTTTTGCAATATGGAATGTGGACGATGCTTTACATTAAAATAGGCTAAACCATGTAATTATTTTATATAGATCTGATTCTTTATTTATTGAAATACTAGAAAACAAGCTACATCCTGATATATATCGTGATCAGGTTATAAAATAACCTATACAGGATAGATTGACAGATTACAGGCATATCACCCAGCCCTATGACATAACCAACCTATAGACAGATTAGAAATCCACTTGGAGCACCTTAAAAGACAGACTGAGTAAGATTTGTCAGTTGCAGTTTTTAAATAAAAAATTCAAAATCGGCCCTTTATTCTAGTTTCAGCTCGGTGTGAGGGTTTTTACTATAGTTTGCTGTCAGTTTCTCTGCTCTCTCTCACACACACAGTCAAGACACAGCACACACACACACAAAGACACAGGCTGAAATTCAACTGTGCTATTCTATCAGGATTAAAGAGAAACATACCCCGTCTCAGCATCAAATTTTACCAGCTTTTTAATCATCAAAGCTTGTTAAAATAAGGGCCACCTACGAGCCAATTACTACCACTCTTTGTTATGTCACTAGGACTGTCTTTGTGTCTTACTAGGGAAAGAAAACTTAACAATACAGGACTGAGTTGTTGACTGAAAGGCATTTGGTACCTGCTGCAGAAAGATGGGCAACTGAGATCTGAACTGTTCCTGCAGCTGTGGGTTTCCAGCAAACAATGGGTTATTCATCAAAACCTGGTACAGAGGGAGAAAGAAAGACAGTCAAGGTAATGTGTCAGTCCACATCTGGCTATACGGCTTAGTCACTCAAGTTGATGTTTATGCTTTAGCACCTTCACTGGCAAATGTTGAATGACAGAAGAAAAGCTCTGGAGTCTCCCTGTTTTTCATGCCCCTGTTTGTGCAGCACTCCACTGTAAGGTTTTCCGGTTTTCATACAGTCATTGTTTGTTAGAACCAAGTAAGTCAGAGCTGGGTTGTTTATTCTTGCGAACAATTTTCTGCAAATAGGCTTAACAGACAATAGCCTCTGTTGACTATGAACTAAATAGCCGGGCTTATTGGCCTAATGCACAACAGGCCTAGCTAGATCCCACTATTTACAATTCATTACAAACTGTGGAGTTCAACATATTTAATCGATTCCACATGTGGTACACAATCGGAATAAATAGTTCTAAAGCAAGCTTTGAATCTAAATAATCAGAATCAGGATGTGTTTGTGTGTCATACCTGGGAGGCCAACTCTGGGTTTTGAGACAGCGACTGCATCATACTGCGCATGTAGGGAGCAGACAGCATGTTCTGCATCAGCTGAGGGTTTTCCGAGATTTGCTGCAGTAGACTTTGCATGCCCGGGCTGTTGAACATCCCTGCAATGCCCACAAATAAGGAGAGTTTATTTATGTTTCTATGTATACGGCTCAGTAAATGAATGACTAAGCAAGCAGGTGCATTGAGGACCCTATCCTGCGCTGTCTTACCATTGCCCAGACCACCAGGGTTGATGCCCAGAGGGTTGGACACACTGGGGTTGGTGCCGCCAGTGGTGCTAGCGCTTCCTGTGGTGGCTCCTCCACTCTCTGAGGGGTTTGAAGAATTTGGTGGCCCCCATGGATTGGGCAGGGGCTCCCGGTTCTCTGTCCGTGATGGCTGGGCACCGGACTCCCCAGTCCCACCTAGAGCGGAGAATGGGTTGCTACCAAACTATAGGGAAAGAAATTGGAAACATGTGAAAACACAAAAACTGTCCAAATATAGTTTGCCACATAATTGCAAGTAAAACCAGACAAACCTCGAAGAATTTATGAAAACAAAGGCTAAGAAGGATTAACATAGTGCAAACAAACACAATTTGAATGGTAAACATCCTTCCTAGATACCTGTTCCCTGGCAGCGCTGAACATGGGTTCCTGGATGTCTGTGTACATCCTCCGCAAAGCATTGTAACCTCCTGGGATGCTCTCCAAGTTGCTCAAAGCCCGGTCCTGGTTCCGCATCATTTCCTGCATCATGGCTGGGTTCCTGGCCAGCTCCATGGTCTGTGAGGTGAGATAAAAGGAGAAAGAAGGCAAGTCAGTTCAAGGTTATTCAGAGGAGGCAAAATCCTGAATAAACAGAGCAGAATGCAGTGGGAACATTCTTTTGTCATGCCTGTGCTAACTTTTCTCCATTTCCTTTACCTGTCTCATGAGCTCAGGGTTGTTGAGCATGTGGGAAATCTCAGGGTTGCGTTCCATCAGTTGTTGCATCTGAGGGTTGGCCATGATCATCTGTCTCATCAGGTCCGGGTTGGACATCATGTTCTGAACCAGTGGGTTCTCCATGATCTGAGAGAGCATCTCTGGATTGGACATGAGCTGCCTCTGCATCTGCTGCTGCAGCTCCATGAAGTTAGCTGAGCCCATGCCCAGTCCAGCCAGACCGGCCAGGTCACCGAAGCCAGCTGAGGGAAGCCAGATGGAGGGGTGATGGTTACACACAGTATCTTTGGGGAGCTGAACTAATAATGGGTGTTATAGGATATAAATAGTTACATACAGGTGGACTCACTCAGTATGTTGGGCGTCTGTGTGGGTGGTGCAGTGGTGCCAGTAGAGCCTGCTGTGGAGGGGGGGTTGGTACCTGGACTGGAGGTGGAGGTATTGCCTGCTTGAGTGGGGGTTGAGCTAGAGGCTGAGGTGCTACCACCATCTCCTGCCCTACAGAGATAATTTGTAGGTGAAAGAGAAATTCAGTACTTACGTAAGTTTATAGACACTTGTGCACATAAATGAAAAAGCAATAGCAGTTCACTGGATTAGACACCAAGATTTAATTGCGTATTAGTCCTTACTTGTGTGCTGTCTTTATGACCAGGTGAACTGTCAGGCCGTCCTTGATGCCGTGTTGGCTGAGGCTGTCGCCGTCCTTCAAGATCTTCCCTGCAAATATCAGAACCAACTGGTCCTGTTTGGCTTTGAACCGCCTTGAAATCTCTTCTTTAAACTAAAAAGACATGAAGGTAGATGAAATCAGACAAGAGGGAAATGAGGTGAGATAGAAACAGGATATTAAAAAGATAATATCAAGAATAAGATGGTTCCACCTCAGTAGTGCCGCTCGAATCTTTTCTATTCTGTTGCAACCTTCAGGCCCTAAATTCCAATTTCTAAGTTCCAGTCCTCTGTACTTATCCTATTAGCAGTGGTCTTAAACACTCCAAATCTGCCAAATCACAGTTACTCTTGACTATTGTGCAAAGCATAAATCACACAGAAAATGGTCTTATTTGACAGGAAGCTAGTCTTTTGTTCCATCTTTCATTTTAAATGTAAATAAGGTATCTCAACAGGACAGTGCAAATTTAAAAGTAATATTTCCTATTAATCACTAAACAAATAGCAGATGAATCTCACACACATGTTTTAGATGTTTTAGGACTTAATAGCAGTTTACTTTTATAATCGTTTTGTGTGAACCCCTGGCAGACTGGTAACCACTTTGTGGTAGCTGATGAGGATCCAAGTAAAGAATAGAGAACAAAGAATGCTGATATTCACATTAGTTCTCAGCTTTAACAATTTCACACCACTGTATATAAAAGGCCATGATTTATCTATTAGTTGTCAACAATTAAATCAATCGCACACTATATGATACTAAAAGAAACCGTTTGAGTCATTTTTAAAGAATAAAAGACAATTTTTTTATTCCAGCTTCTTAAATGTGAGTATTTTCTGGTTTCATTGTTGTTCATGAGGGTAAACTGAATATCTGTGAGTTGCGGACATTTTTAAACATTTTCATTTTATAAAGCAAACAAGACAATGAAAATTACCATTAGTTATAGTTCTACTATGCAGGTGTGTACATCTCAAAGAATTTAAACTGTATTCATCACAGCGATCACATAATATATCCCCATGTAGATAAGGATGACAGCACAGCCTTGAAAGTAAGGGAGCTAAGTCCAAGGTTTGAACGTGTAACACATGTATTACAATGAAACACACACACACACAACCACACAGGCAAAAATGGCTACTTAAGACCACAGTGGTATGGTACTAGCTTGACTAGCCGATAAACAACGCTTAAAAAACTATTCTGTCGACATGGGTTGCATTATGGTGTCAGCGTAACACGTCGCCAAGCCAACAGCAGCTCTGAGAGTACTGTATATTCCCTGGAAAGCTCAATGACTCAGTGGCAGCAGTGAGAATGTTCTAGAGAGATAGCAAGCTTTAGCCAGTTTAAGAGCTGATGAGCTGAAACGGGAAATAAAAGTGATTCAGCATATCCTCCATCCAGAACCACTTCCACGGTTATACCAGGCCATTACTGCTTGAGCGCAGCCCGTCAGCTGACACTTGTTTGGCTACTGTTAGCTAACGTTGGCTTAGCTCGCAGCCTGAGTTAGCTAACTAGCTAACCGTTAGCTGGCTAGCCGGTTAGCCGTCTCAAAAATAAACTTGGTTATATCTCTCTATTGGGTGTCAACAACGGCAATAACGCCTAACAGTTGTCGACCCAAGCAGTAATACTTTCATTACACACAACCTCTTTAATTTCACACACTATCAGTTCGCCGGTAAGAGTGACGACAGATGCTAACAGGCTAACTAGCTTCCTAGCTGAAGTTGTGGGCAGGGGCATGACGTTAGAGCAGGCGCTGAACCGCACAAGCCAGCTCCCCGCCTATGAAATCGACCCACCTGAGTGACAGAGGCATCTTCTGCGATGGCGATTTCTTCTTTGTCTTTCGGGGTTTTTACTGTGACCTTAATAATAGTTCCCTCCGATGCTTCAGGTTTATTATTGTTGTTATTACCAGGATCTGCGGCGCCTTGGTCAGCCATCTTTACTCCGCCGATGGAACAGCTCGGGTCTGGCGTCAGCTTCCGGGTCATAAGAGGTCAAACCTTTTTCCAGAACGAGTCTCAGGAGCACCCATGACTGCTCAAGGAAACTACAACATTTCACAATAAATCTTCTATACTTTCATTTTGTCTGCCCTGCCACCTCCAGCACAAGGCTGAAAACAAGTTTTACCTTGAATTTTATGTTGATACAGCTTTATGTAATATTTGATGAAGAAGTTTCCTGAAAGATTATTTGGCCTGTGTCAAGCAAGTTACTCTGCTAATTTAGTTTTCTAGATATAAGGGGATTCAAGCAACTATAATAATGCTAACAGCAGGTTTATATATGGAGTAATATTTTCAGTTTGGATGTTAGTTTCATATTTCTGAAATGATTTCAATATCTGGCATCATATGCAGTTTTCAAATGAAGCTCAAGCTTAATTTGACTGATTAGATTTCACTATCACATCTAGTTTTATGGATCCTTTGTGAAGTGTGGGCAGAATTTGTATGTTGCCTACAAATGCATTTAGATGTTGAGGAGCATCGTCCTCTTATAGTGTCATTTCAGGAAAATATATGTCAATATGCCACAGTATTCAAGGGAGTTTTACCTGTTTTTTTTCAATAACATATTCAACCTCTGTTAAGTTGTAGGTGTAGAGATAGTATCTTTATATTCGGCATTTAAGTTGGCATTTAATCAGCTATATGATGAAATGTAACTAATGGAAATAAAATAATTGTTGGATGCAGCCTCACAGTGAAGCAATTAAATGAAGTTACTTCATATCAGAGATGCACAATATTGGATTTTTGCCAATATATTGATATATTTCCAAATAATTTAATGACATGATATATGCATTTGTTATTTTTCCCACCTAATTGCGGACATCATCAATTACTTGTATTGAAATCCAAATATTATTATGTCTTTTATAATGGACCACTGGCAAATGCTGACAAAAATTGCAAGTTTTTCAAAAATGTACACATTCATTGGGCAAAATAAGGAAACTACTCTAACACAGGTTACTTTGAAAACAATCAAAGCAAACAGCAACCTTGCTATCAGTTTCATATACTTTAAAAACCTTGACATTGTATTGGCCACTTTTAACAAAAACACAGCAAGAACTTTATAATAAACGTGTTAATCCAGCCTGTGTGACTGATGCCGCCCTGTTCCGGACTCATCTGGTGGGACCTACACTTCTGCGTCACCCTGGGCTCACGCCAGAGGTGCCAGAGTTTATCATGGACATGCTTACGCATGGACACTGTTTACTCTTTTCTTGATCACTTTCCAACTGATATTTATCCAGAGAGGTTTCGCTGTGACAACCACAGTCTAATGTATTGGCCACAAGTAGCTCCCAATAGCTCTTGCTAGTAGTTCTTGCTCCAGTCCTCCTTACTGGGGTCACTTCTCTAACCTTTACACCACCGCTACATCTGCCCTTTCTCATTTATTTTTTCACAGCCTGAGAGAATGAAACACACACTAATTTCAACTCAGGCATACCCCGAATACTTGCTTATAAGAGTAAACCCAGATTTAAACTGTGGTAATTTTTTCAATGCAAAACATATAGAGATATCATGATTTAAATGGGGTTTTTGTGTCTGTTGAAGCAAGATTTGTAAAGTTAACTTTAGGAATTGACTTTTAGAAAGAGGGAGGCTGGTACAGAGCTAGAGGGGGAAAGCATTTTGTGTTTCTGTGAGTCACATGAGTTGCTGAAATGTTCACTTTCTAAATATTCATCTTGAGTCCTATAAATATCCAGATATAAAACATTATTTTGATGTTAGTTAAGACAAACGTATAGTAAAAGAGAGACGCTGGCTGTATAGAGCTGCCTCCATATGTGTCCCTCCACACCGCCGCAGTGTGACAGCACTGAATGAAAAGTGTGTGTTTCAGCATGTTGCATTGACACAGACAGTCCTGCATACCTATGCACATCCCCAGTTCCAGAGCACGCCATTTACAAACAAACATAAAAAAGAAACATGGACCTCCACCCCTTTTCCACGGCCCCACAAACCCCACACAGACTGACACTCCAATGTACAGGGTCACATGCACTGTGGCCCCTGCAGCGTCTCATTCAAGTGCGTCCCACACAGGGAGACCGATTGCTGCAAAGGATTTTGCTTTCATCGACAGAAAAACTAGGGGACAACTTTTTGGTTGTAGTATTGTCTGTGACTCTCTCTCTTTCCCCCCAAAGTGAGCAACAGCTCTCTCTCTCTTTCCCCTCCACCCGCTTCTATCTTTACCTCAGAAAGGTGGGCAGCAGAGAGGGTGCATTTCCAGAAACAAGGTAAGGTAATCAAATTTCAGGGTGTTTTTTGTGTGAATCCTAGAGCGACACATTTTCACTTATGATGACTGTGATTGGACAGAGGCTGCCAGAATCACATAAAACCTCATTTCAGCTGAACAAGCACTGCTGCTGTGACATGAGGATTGGGAAAGGGGACAACAAACTGAAACACCATAGATTTTACTGTCATTTTCATTTGCATCTGTTCAACTAATAGTCATGGTTCCACTAAAGAAGAGGTAAATATGTTTGACATCTGTGGATTCGAGCAACTAAAACTGAGCTTGTTGCATGTTAATGTCTACAGTAATATTTACGGTTTGTTTCCTTTTTGTGGAATGGCTTTATGATTGGCTGGCATCACATGTGGTTTTCACATGAAGCTCCAAATGTACAATCCAGTATTTAATTTGACTGATTAGGTTTCACTGTTACAGCCTGTTTTATGGATCCTTTGTGAAGTGTTAAGTATTAATACTTTTTTAATAGATGTCATGGTGCATAGTCATCGTATAGAACCATTTCAGGAAAATATTCATAGTGTTTTTTATTTATTTATTTATTATTTTACTTGCACACACATAAGACTGCTAAAAAATGGAAAATTATGGAAAAATAAGAAGTGTGTCAGTCGAGGTCAAGGAGCCACGGGCTTATCTGTACGCCATGATATCTGAAGGAGGACTAGGGAGGTTTTTCTCTTTTTTTGTGACAGTATGTTTCTACATAGAGTCTTAAATTTGACTTGACACACAGTAAACCTGTGTGTGAACATGCATGTGCAGCACATGAAAAGAAAAAACCCCTTGGATCTAATTTTTTACCCTCTCTATATTCCAGTTGCTCTGCAGCGGCCCCGTTATCTCAGCTCAAGATGTACAGCTTCATGGGAGGGGGTCTGTTCTGTGCTATTGTTGGTAATATCCTGTTGGTGGTCTCCACTGCAACGGACTACTGGATGCAGTACCGGCTCTCTGGAAACTATGCCCACCAGGGCCTGTGGAGGTACTGCATGTCCAACAAGTGCTACATGCAGACTGACAGCATAGGTAAGCACACGCTGGGAGTCTTTCAAACCCCGTGGGACAGACGTGATAACAATGGGGACATCTGTGTTCCTATCAGGGAGTGAGCTGCTGTATTTTCACTGCTGATACTGTTGTGTGACAGTTATGTGTGAGCAAGGCTACGAACCCCAGCTTACAGTTTTACTGTAATCTGCAGAATCCAATGATGTCCCAAACAAACAAAAAATATTGTAATGTAACGTGGATTTCTATTCTAAATGCTCTGAGTAAAGAGGTTTTTTTCCTGTTAATTCTATTTGAGAATTTGAACGCAAGTAACCACCTCACAAAAAAAGCGATAATTAGTTATTTAAGAGACATATTTTAACAAAAAAAACATGAGTTTATTTAATTTTCATGAACGGTTAACCCCAGTCAGTTAGACAAACAAAAAGTAGATTTTTATTTATTTTATTTTATTATTCTTTCAAAAAGAAAAAGCATTTTTTTAAAAAGCATTACTAATGCCAGTGAATTGAACAAACTACTCTGACTGACCCCTAATTTTTTCCCCAATAATTCTGTTAATAAAAAACAAAATATATATGCAAAGGTGATTTTATTATAAGAAGGGTGACTAAATGACAAAAAATCTTTCGGATCACATTTTTTCAAGTATAAGTAATAAAATGTCTCTGTGACTTTAAACACAGTCTAAACTACAGTGTGATTAATAGATCAAAATGTGCCTTACACTCTCTCCTCGCCTCAGTCAGCCATGCTGGTGCAACTCTAATGAAGTTGACTTTAGATGATGTGGAACGCTATGATTGGCTTATTGACATCCAATATAAATAAGTCTGTGGGTTTGGGTGGAGTCCAGTGAAATGAATCATAGATGTAGTCATCCTAGAAGTTATTGTCTATTGGATGGGTTAAGTCCTTTCACTACCTACCTTTTTATCTGATATCTGATTTGTGGGTCTGTTATTCAGATTCTAGTTGGTTTGAGTTTAGTATAAAAAGAAAAAAAAATATTCCTCAGAAGGACTGAAGGGCTAAACAGTTCACTTATTTATTGAGTACCAAAGTGGTAAGAATGAGTGTCCCTGGGCTGAAAACTAAACTAATATATGGAAAGTAAATAAAAATTCCCTCATCTTCAAAATGAAGCTGAACAACTACTTTCTGGGCCTTTTGCATATTTATACACAGGGGAATATTACCTGATAATCCACTCATGCACAAGACTATGAAAAGACACTTAAAAAGGTTAAAATCACTCAGTTGTTTCTGGTTCTCTGTGCTGAAACTGAATCTTCTGTTTGTAAAGACCTTTATGAGGATAACATGTGTGATGGTGTCTACCTGTTTCCTTCCAGCGTACTGGAACGCCACCCGGGCCTTCATGATCCTTTCAGGGATGTCGTGCTTCGCAGGCATCATCGCCGGCATCATGTCCTTCTCTCACTTCTCCTCCTTTGAAAGGTTCAACCGCTCCTTTGCTGCAGGAATCATGTTTTTCGTCTCCAGTGAGTCTTAAACACACACACACACACACATGCATTCTCACACTCTTAAATGCATTGGTGGAATGTAACTAAGTATATTTACTCAAGTAGTGTTCTTAGGTACAATTTTGAGGTACTTGTACTTTACTTGAGTATTTCCAGATATGTAACTTTATACTTCTACTTCACTACATTTTAGGGGATGAATACTGTAGTTTTTACTCCACTACATTCAGCTGACAGCTTAAGTTACTTTTCAGGTCGAGATTTAACATAAAAAAAAACATGATCAATTTAAAAAGATTACACATGTTTATATATTAAACCACATACAAGTATATCAAATTGTTCAAATGAGCTTTACCTGGACAACAATATAATGCAGCTTACATAAATGCCTCAAAAATAGTAATCCAATAATATTTTTATAATATATGTATGACTATCTGAGTGGGGCAAATCTGCATAATAAGTAGTTTTACTTTGATACTTTAAGTACATTTTGATGCTGATACTTTAACTTGTAATGAAATAATTCTGCAGTGTAGTATGAGTACTTTTACTTACATTAGGGATCTGAATACTTCTTCCACCACTGCTTGTATGTAACTTAATCATAACTGTACCTCCTTTTAGCTTTCTTTGTTCTGCTGGGAATGGCCATTTATACTGGAGTGACTATCAACTTCCTGGGGCGGCGCTTCGGTGACTGGCGCTTCTCCTGGTCCTACATACTGGGCTGGGTGGCCATGCTCATGAACTTCTTTGCAGGTGAGAAAGACAAAATGCTGGAGCTCAATCTTATGCAGCCATGAACCTTATTGGTATTCAAACTTTTCAGCTCAGAAGAGACTCTGACAAATATTCTCAGCATCCTGCAACACATTTTGAGATCATTAATAGTCCTTTTAATACAGTATGAGTGAAATCTTAACATATTTTATCAAGTAGTGTTCAAGATTAGTGTAAATAAAATAAATGCAATTATTATTTTATACGCTGCGCATCATCAAATATGTTGCCTCTGTTTGTTGCAGGTATTTTCTACATATGTGCCTACAGAATGTGTGAATGCAGGAGAGGAAATGGCCCTCGCTAAAGGGAGACAGACAGTTCGTTTAAAATAAAAAAAATAAAAAAGAGGACGATGCCACTTGGAGTTGAGGACAAGCAGAAGACAGTGTTGACTGATCTACTGAGGAGATGACGTCGGATGCTGCTCCTGGTCCTTCGCTGGGCTGCTGAACATGTTTTCTAAAAGTCTTATTCCTTCAAGAAGCTTCAGCTCCCGTCTGACCCCGAACAGGAGAAGTGGTTACAGATAATGGATGGATGGATATTTTTCAGGAATAGTCATGATGATAGCAAAGAGGAACTTAATAATCACATGTCTGATTATTGTAACAGGATATTGGTTTTTGTTTGAAAGATTCTTGCTGTAATTTGGCACTTCCAATAAAGTTGGTCCTCAAATGTTACTGTGATTCTTGCAGCTGTACTGAAAGTTCACCACTAGATAGCAGCACTGAAGCTCTACACTGAAAGAGCAGAGAGCTTGGATTTGATGAGAGAAATGAGCGTTGCATTAAAGGTTGTAACCAATCAGGGTAAAATCTTGACTAGTGAGAAACATTGATTATTTATCTGCATCCCTGGTTCCCAACCTGGGGATCCTGACCCCCACCAGAGGTCGCTAAAGTTCCACGGAGAGGTCATGAGGCCTTCTGGATTCTAAGGGCTGTGAGACATTAAAAAGTTCTATCGATTAGCCTTTATCTCATATTATAATCCATTTCTGTGAAGTAAATTAAATGAAATTATTATTTTTTAGAGTTTGGGTTATTTTTTAAGATGTGAACTAAAGGAAAAACTTAAAGATATGGGTACAGTGAAGGCACCAGTTGGAGAGAATTCTGCTCACTATTTGGGTTAAATGTACCTTTTATCGGTTGTTCTGTACTGTTGTTGATGTGCATTGAATATAATGTAAAATGTCCATAACATATGTGAGGGATTGTCAGTTTACTTATGACAGACTATGACAGGAAAGCAGTACCTTTTAGAAAAACATACTCCTCTTCCTCAAATTCAGCATCAACTGAAACAGTGTTTCCCTTCAGGAAATGCTTTACAGTAAGTATAATATGTAGTTGGAATGTATACGATGTGAAAATAATAATAGTCTACACAGCAGAAAACAATACATCAAAGGTCTACAGTACATATGTGTGTCTCAGGATTCCCCCTGAAGCTGTGATTTGTTCCTTCTGATGGGGATCCCCTCAAAGTGTGCTCTTTATTACGCTGTTGTTTAAAAGGGAAAGGGCTTGGCCTCTGGCAGGCAGCGTGATCTTCCACAACATGTTCACTGACGTCCCCCGAGAACATTCTAGTACAGTCTGCGCATGGAAACGTGATGTTTGCTGCAGTACAGGCAGCACAGGCTGAGGAGAAGATCATGTTCCTGGACCGGGGGGGACCAGGGTGGGGTCTCCAGCCTCTGATTGTTCTCCGGCCTCTGTCTTTAATAACTGCTTCCTCCTTTTTCTTGGTCCTCGTCCATTCGTCACCATCAGCTGGGAGGAGAGGAGCACGAGCTGCCGGGGTAATGAATGCTTTGGCTACTTGGTGACGCAGAAACAATGAAAGAAATGTAAACAGTCACTGGGACAGATCCCTTGATCCAAGTTTCCATACTTGGTCCCTGTGGCTGCTGCGAAGAGATAAGCTCTGTAATATTGTGTGCTTTTCTCCAGATTCTTTCATAGCTCGCTCTGAAGCTTTCTCTGAGGCTCAACAGTCTGTTGGATAACCTGGAAAATGTTCATATTTGAGCTAATCGACTGAATGATTAGCAATAATTATTTACTGCAGAACTACAGTGGAGGCTTTTATAGCACTGTGGTAATTTAATTCACATATCCCTTCAGATATACACAAAGTAAATCATTGGCAATTATCAGAATATTTCTAACACAATGAGTTGTTTGTATGAGTGCATTTTTATGAAGGATTACAGCAAAAGATTTAGAGGTATTAATAGTTGTTTCAATGGGTTGTTTCATTAGCTCAGAAAAAAACAAATATTATTTTGCCCAAAACAAGAAAAAGCAAATTGGCAGTATTGTATTTTAATTGCAGAATGTTTATTTACGTAACAAAATAAAATAAATAATCCAACACCATTCAGATTGATTTTCCCTTGAGGGCACAGTAAAAATATGATGATGAAAGAAAAATTAAATCAAAACAATCCAACAGCAATTTAATTGGTATTCACTAGACTGCTCTAACAATCCTGTAAAGGAAAGTAAATCAAAACAAATTATCAGTTTTTGGAAATAAACTCTTATCATCCTCATCCTATCATAGAGGAAAAACTGATTTTTAAGACTGAATTTAAGTTTGCATAAGAGAGTTGTTTCTTATAATCAGCTACGGACAGATGTTTACTTACAGTTGAAGTGTAACTTAAAGAATGCACATCCTATATCTCATTCAAATGCCTCATTGGTGAGTTATTCAGTGCAGGAATGCAAAGTGAAGGTCACTGCTGCCAGGCGTCTGCGCTGGACGCAGCAGGTCTGCTCGCCCTCCTATTAGTGTTTGTTTGGTGATAACACCTGGTAGTTTTCACTGACACAGCCTCGTGATATATGTGACAATTTGCTAAATAAGACTAATTTTACAGACCTGCAATTTCTCTCACTTCAAACAGGAGGGTGTCCTCTCTGCACTGTCCCTCTCTGAGGCAGATGTTCTCCCAGGTGTTCCTGTGGGTCACAGAGGCACAGACTCACACACACCACAGCAAATATAAGAAATGATGGAGAATGTGTTAATTAAAGTACTGTGCAAATAGTTGAGATTCTGTTTATAGAGTTTCCAAATTCAATTTGATAATCAGTTAATTTTGTTACAGTTTATAAAGAAGCTGAAAGGAAAATACATCAGCTGCACGTCTGTTTGTCTCTGTGCCCTGTTATTGTCATCCATACTGTAAAACTGTGCAAAGCTGCTTTTTCTTACATGACATCACAATTTCACTGAAGCCAGACATAGAGAGGTGTGTGTATGATTCCAATCTACAAGATAAAAAGTCCAAGAATCTGGAAAACCAGCTCCAACAACCTTTAAAATCAGATCTTTTTCATTGTCTTGTTTGCAAACTTAAAGCTGGGGTAGGCCGTTTTCTTTGTCTTTTTTTTGGACCGTCATTTGACAAATATTTCATAATAATATTTACAGCTAATTGTAATTCCTGTGGTCTGAGAGAAAACTAGACTTTTGCACCTCTTGGTGTTTTCAGACTTTAGATACAGAAGGCTGTGATGGGAGTGTTTGGCCAATCACAGGCCGACTTCTGACAGAGATTTCCTATTGGCTGTTCCACAACTTGTGAAATCCAAGACCTTATCCCCTGTACAACACAATAATCTGGGATTTTGTTGAAGCATTTCATGAAAAAAAAAATTTAATCATTGATGTTTGAATCATCAAAGCAAATTTTTACAATCTCTGTTTCAGAAAAATTTTGTAATCTTCCGACGTCTGTGCTCAGAATAAGAATGTTATTTCTCATAACGATCTCAGTGAAATGTAACATATGATTCATAACATTTATGTCCTTAATTTTTAAGTCTGATCATTTAAAAAAAATTTCTGAAGGATCATGCCGACTTTTTGGCCTGGTCTCTCACTGACTGATGGTTAGATTTATTGCTCCCAGTGATGGAAGAGTATGCTGACACAGCAGGATCTTATAAAAACTGTCCTCATCCCACCCGGCCTCGTCCCATGGAGCTCCCCCTCTGCTCCCAGTTCCTCCCATTGTGGCTCACTGATCCCTAATGTTCCTAAAAATCACACATTTCTCAGCCACCATATAAGGCATTTTCCCCCCCGATCATATCACCTTGTTTAAATACTTCAGTGATTCAATACAAACGGGTGCCAGTGATCACAACGAGAGCACTTCTTTGGTTTTGGAAAGACTTTATTGTGCCGCACAAGTGAACACTAATGTGGTATTGCATTTAGTGCACACAATACAAGAGACAGAGAGAAAATAAAACATTGCACAAGGAAACAAGGAATAAAAGTATATAATTTACATATCTTGTCATAAATAAAGTCTACACATCAGTGAATATGGAGTGGTTCATTTTACATAAAATACACAACTTCTGAGTGGATGTCTGCTGCAGCTCCTGGGTGTTTTTGTCTGTTTTTTGGAGGAGAGGTTGTTTGTTGGAGAAAACTGTTGCAGAAAGTTAAGATATGTTTGTGTGGAATAGATTTGGCTTTTGCAGAGAATCTCTAGCAATACAGTTTGTGTTGGTCCCATTTGAAGTAAAACTATTCATAAATAATATGGCACGTGTTGCTTCTATATATCAGTTTTAATATACGGTGTTTAGATCCAATGAATCTCACTGGCTGTCAATCCAACAGCAAAATAAATAAACACTGACAAAAAGATTTCTCGACTAGCTTTGGTCAGATTCCAATAATTCCTTCTGCATGAAAACAGATTATTCTGCTTTTCTCAGCCCACTGATTCACACCAGCGACTGCAGAACTCATGCATCTCACATTGATGCTAATGATGTGCCAGTCATGAGTGCATCGATTGAAAACAAACTTTTTTTACTGACTTGAGGGTCAGAAGTTAATCTCTCCATGCGTCACTCACATTATTGTACAAACTCTTAAGTGTATTTGTGGAAATGTATCAAGTTAATTACTGTATTAGACCCTGTGAGAGAGGCCGGAGCACGCTCGATGTCATGGGAAAAAAATGATTGTCTGTCTCAAAACCTCTGCAAAGTGACTAATTTCCCGATCAGAATTTGATCCATTCGTTCTGATAACAACAGAGGCCTAAAACAGAAGTCAGTCGGCTCGGCCAGTGAGTGATTTTTACAAACTCCAGTCAGTAAAAACAGTCGAAACAGCTTTAATTGAAGCTGATCTTAAGGCGGTCATAAAATATCTTCTATAAATTAATGGTTTCCAAACTTCTGGTGAAATCAATTGTAATGAAACAAACAATCTGTCCACTTTCAGTGACATAAACCAACCTAACAACTGAGGTTTTGTCCATTGGTCTTTTCTCTCCTGTAAAGGAGCTTTAGCAACATGTCCACTGATAAAAATATATAAAAGAAGACTCTCCTTTCTGCTGACAGAAGATTGACATAAACCAGTCTGCAGGCTCAGTCAAAGAGCTCAGTTTCACATTGTGCATCTCATGCTGATCGGCTCCCTCGCTCCCTTCAGAATAAAAGCACAGGCTCATGTCAGAAACATGCAGTAACTCTTCATGTATCCACCGCGCTGCACATTGCCTGTCCATCCAGACATCTCTCTCTGCTTTTATGTGCGTCTGCTTATCCACGCCTGAAGGAGATGATAGAGGGACCTTAAAGATCACAAGATAGGATGATATAGAAATGGAAAAAGGCTTTTGAAGTTACAGCTGAAGCACACTGGGATTTAATTTAAGGAAAGTGGTAATAATACACCAAGCTTTCCTTTTCAAGTGAGGCTGTGCTCCCAGAAAGGTCTGAAAAAATCCCTCAGCCTGCAATCGGTTGCAATAAAGACATCACAAAGCGGTGCAGCAGAGACCGCTGATAAGCTGGAACATGTTACGTTTTCTAGCAGAGGACAATATAAAATATCAAAGCCAAACAGCTCATCTGCAACCTGTGTGACGTGGAGTGTTTCTGCAGTAGCTGGAAGTGGCTGTTTATGACACATGAAAAGCACCAAACTACAGAGTCTGCAGTCAAACACTGAAGCACAGACGGACTTTAGCAGCAGTATCTCCCCTCATCCTCCTCGCTGTGGTCAAACACTTACAACTATGTAGAAGCACAAGCAGAAAAGCGACTGAGTGATGAGTGTGTTATGAAAGTTTCTACATACAGTACATCGTAAAACAAGTAGTAAAATAAAACTTCACAATATATAACTGCAACAAAAAAATAACTTTTTTTTTTTAGCTCAAATTGTAACAGTGTACACAGAACGGAGCAAATTAAGACTACTATACACAAACACTTTCTTTCTTTCTTTCTTTCTTTCTTTCGCAGTGGTCAAAGCAACTCTGTTTCTTTAAGGCATTACAATCTTTTTTTAACCTCTTAACGCTTCAGGGTTTTATCTTTTAAATGAGATGGCGGGGTCAGGAGTGGCAGCATGGCTTTTATTTAGATGTTCATTGTTCATGGTGACTTTTTTCATCGAGTATGCCAAATCATACAAGCTTCATTTTAGGTATTGACACTATAAATGTGTAGAAGAAGAGCAAATATTCAGTCCGATTCTTTTCTTAAAGGGACGAGCTCAGATTTATTGAAGTGTGGTTGTATGAGGTCATTATCCACAGCAGTAGATGGTGCTTTATGAACGCTGTATTGAGAATAATTTCAGCTCTTTATTCCTGCAGTGAGACGGTCGTTTCTGACAGGGAGCCGAAGCCGTTATGCTCTCTTTAAAGCCACCAGACTCCTTTGACTAAAGTAATAATTTTACCTCACAGAACAGGGAATTGCTGGTCTACGGCTGCCTCGATCGGTTAGTTTGTTTGTGTAATTGTGTGACTTTGGTGAATCCAAACTAACCCTTTAACACCAATGTTCCACAGTAACACAAACAAACTAACTAAACAAGGCAGCAGTGGACCAGCAACTTACATGTTTTGCGAGGTAAAATTACTGTTTTTGTCAAAGGAGTCTGGTGGCTTTTCAGAAAGTAGAGCGGCATCACTTCCCCATCAAAAATGGCAGCCTGACAGTGGACCATTTTGACTAAAACACATACTGCGACCCTCCTCCACAGCAGCACATCGCAGAGTTTCCGTGCCGATCCTCCTGCCTGCTTTTCCAAACTGTGGCCATATTGGGCACCATCTAACTGAACAAGTACCTCATACAGCCCACTTCAAAAAATCTAAACTGTCCCTTTTAAATAGCTCTAATAAACTGGGAGTCATTTTGTCTGCTGGTCATGGTCAGTGGCAATGTAAACCCTCCTCATATCTGTTTCCAGCGTCAGATTCTACGTTTTTACTGGAATGTGTGAGAAACTCTACCGCCTGCAGCTACTAACTCCATACAAGTGTCCTCTCTAAAACTGAGGGAATGAGCCGACCTGTGCCTCTGTACAGCTGACAGATCACCGTCAGTAAGGTCATCTATAGTGTGTTATCACGTTACACACTTCAGCCGGGTGTGTCTCTCTGAAAGGGTCTGATGTCTGGGATTCTGTCTCTCACATTTCCTCTTTTCTGTCCCTCTGAAATTGTGTCTGTCTGGGATTATAGACTGAGAAAAGGCTGACAAAGAAGCACAAAGAAGAATAAAAAGATCAGTTTGAGCTTCTCCTTCTGTCTTCACCCAACTTTGACATGAACATGTTTCACCAGATGTTACGCTGAGGATTCTGGGAAGTGTGGTCTTTGGATCAGTAGGTACCTGAGGTGCCTAATTGTAAGGCGACGTTAAAGAGCTTTAGCTGGTTGTTTTTGTTTTTGGTGCCATAAACCTTGAGTTACTAGGAGCGTGGGGAGGGTTGTTCTCTTAAAAGGGTAAAGAAGGAGGAGAGGAGGGGTTGTATTGATCCCCAGGGTGAATAAGGTATAAAAAGTGAAGCTTTAGGGGCTCTGGGGTTGACTTTGTGGCTGTCCCGGCCAGCTTGTGCTGGATCTCTGAGACTCGTGCTGTGGTTCTCCTCTGGGGTAAAAACCATCTACAGGTGGGTTTAAAAACAAAGTTCTGTTGGGTTTTAACATCAGCTGTGCGTCTCTAAGCGTGTCTGCGGCGATGGTGGTGATGGTGGTTGTGCATGTCCTCCATCGTGATCCTGCCCCACACACCGATCACAAATGTTTCAATCTCACACTCATTGTCCCCACGAGCGATACGGAAGTAGCCGTTCTCTCCCCAGTTCTTTCCCCAGGAGTTGGCAGCAATCTGAAAAGAAAAAGGAGAGTCAAACACAGTACAGGTAAGGCAGGTTTTACAGATTTTAATTTGAGAATGCATAGACAGAACCTGGTTCTATTCATGCACATTATTATTGTTATTATTTGTATTAATATAGCTTTTTTAAGCTGGTATTTTCTAGGGAAAAAAAGGAAGTCTAGGTTCATATAGGCTCCACCTGTTTGATAAACAAAATTAGCAACATGAGAGCACATATATAAAGCTGCACTGAGCCCACATGCAGAATAAAAAACATAATTTAAGAAATAAGTTAAGACAAATAGTGTGCGAATATAAGATCTCATATAAGGCAGATCATGATTAATGTAAAGCAGATAAAATGTCTATAAATGAACAAAAACATAAATATAAAAGCGTAAAAAGTAATAATAGCCATAATAATAAAGCCCCCTCTGTCATTTTTTATTTTGTTGACTGTGCAATTTTTCATTTTTTTTTTATTAATGACACTGCTCCCTACAATACAAATGTAAGGAATTGGAGATTCTGGAAAACATAACTACATAACAAAGTGAGAGCGTTAAGAAACAGAGGATTCTGGAGCCACTGGGTTATTTAAAAGATATTATCATGTACTTAAAAATATGAAAATGTTTTAAATATCATAGTTATATATATAGAGAGAGAAATATGAACTGATGTGATAATGGCAAAAAAAAACAACTTTATTAATCATTACAAACTGCATGTTTAAGGGCTAATTTGTGTCCCATATTGTTTACTTACCCAATATTTTTTTGATGCCCCATCAAAGTTTCTCTCCTCTCCCCACCTGGTGCAGGAAGCAGAGAGGGATGAGTTAGAGCAAAGAGCCAAACAACAGGACAACAACATATTTTCAGCTGTGTCAGAGTTAAAATGCTATTTTTAAAGAGTGGCTGCTGTCCAGTAAACATGTCAGATGTAAACACTTCTCAGGAATGTGTTCTCCCAGAACCCGCTTGGAGTTATTGATAATGAAAAGCAGGAAGAGGTATAAGTAGTTTCGAAGTGGTGGAAAAAAAACAACTTTCATCTTGTTAACAACATCCTGAAAACAGAGTATTTATGGCTGGACACCGCCTCGCTGCACTCCTACACCATTCCAGCCCCAAAGAACACGGAATCCCCCTTTTCCTCCGACATTTCCGGACACGAAACAGGACGGAGAGGGTAGGTTACGAGGAAGTGAACACCACCTCGATCCTGTCACAGACAGCAGACAACGCTAAAAAAACACACAAACAAACATGTGTGAACCTGAACTCTGAAGTCTATCTTTACCCTTCTTCCTCGCCAGCGACTTTGTTCTCAGGAAACTTTGGCAAAGGCCCATAAATTCCCATCATGCTTTGCACTTTGGTCTTAGCTTAGCCACTGCAAACTTTCAGACGCCCGCCGTTTCTGCTCGTCATGATCAAAACATTCTCTCAAAGCCAATTCCCATCCTGTTTTTGCACTCCAGGCCTTTCGTTTCCCAAGAGACTCCCGGTGCTCAATCGCTTGTTATCTTTTATAAGGGAAAGGAATGCTGGGAAATAGAGTGGCTGGTCGCAGACTCTGCCAACTCAGTAGCCCGCCACCACAACACTGGCACACGGTGCCAACCTCCTATCAGCGAGTGTCTTTATTAGCTGTGTGGAGTCAGACGTCACATTAACCAGGAGCAGACACATTAAAAACAGCTGTGTAAACAACAACTACAGGCTGAAACTGCAGAGCTGGGATTTGTGTTTGTGAGTAAGGGCCAATTCACACCTGTATCTGTGTGCGTGTGTGTGATCCCATATGCATGCCTGCCCGCCTGCATATTTATCGGTATGGACAGAGCCAGACAGAATCGGACCACTGCTGATCTCTTATCTGGCCTCCAATCAGCTCACTTGCTCACCCGGGGACAATGATGGGCATACCGCGGTGCCCATGTGCCCCGCCCTCCCCCAACGCCCCTCAGCCCACCCCTGACCTCTTCTCCGAGGATTGATCCCCCGCTCTCTGTCCGGTGCAGTCAGGATCAGCGGCCCAGACAATGCCCTTTCCACCACAGTGGACCTCAATGCTCTTTCCACAAACTTTCCCAGGCCCTGGGCTTAAAGGAACGCACCGCTGTGGGATTTGGTCTATGTAAACACACTGATGCCTGTGGCTGGCAGGTTGGAGCTCAAAACACCCCGCCTCGTTGTGTTTCATCCGTCCCTAAACCCGCGTCGCTGGTACATCCATATCACTCGCCCAGCGAGTCAGTAGAAGGAGCCAAAGAGCAGGAGGCATTCAGGAAAGCTGGAAATCCAACATCCTCATCCTCAGCATCATCTCACATCCTGCATACCTCCACAGTTTGTTGACAAACTGAGGCTGTGGAGATTAGCGGCGGCACAATTTCAATTCTAGCTTGAAAACTGACTGAGATGAGCTTTCAGTTTCAATCACCAAAATCAAATACAGGATCAACAACTGAAATAAATGGTTTTACTTTGACCACGCGGCCTTCAGGCTTTTCTCACCAAGGAGGGAATTTAGAGAAAGTAAATGCCTTAAACACACCGCTGAGGAACATTTGTGCAGGGGAGAAATTATTCGGACGAACCTCTCAGATTCCCAACTGACAGACCTCATACCTCCAGGTCAGAGGTCAGAGTACTCAAGTACAGTACTTGAGTAAATGTACTTAGTAACACTCCACCACTGGTTATACATCATGTACACAATACGTTTCTTTTTTCTCCATTGACGCCGTTTTCTGAAGCCTTGCACCTACATGATGTGCGTATAACTGCTCTCCTGTTAAAAAAAACAGTTAAAATTGTCCGGGAATAGTGGATTTCGAGGATCGTGACACCCCGAGCAGAGATGTTATTACAGTTTAGGTGGTGAACAAACATTTGCATCCACAGAGGACGTTCTAGAACAGCACATAAAGTATGTGGTTGAAGCCGGCTAAGTACAGGTTGGAAGCTGTGTTTATTATTCACATGCCTATACATGCCACACGATAGTAAAATATACACTCAGGACACGCACATGAAAAGGGACATGAAACGCTGCTTGTAAGTGGGTTGTGTTTTGTCTTCATCAATCAGATAAAAGTAGAGAGACTTCTTTTATCGCAGCGCTGGGATCCCCTGTCTGCAGTGTTTGTGGACACGCTCAGACGCTGAGGTACAAACAGCCAAACGCTCACAAACACACATTCCTCAGCCCCCATTAGAGACCCATTACGCCGTAGCTGCTCATTTTTATAATTTGGAAAGTGAGACCGGTGAGCGGCAACGTGTCATTGTCACGGCAGACACACTCGAAAACCAGCTGGTTGGCTCGCAGAGAAGAGGCAAATATTTACAATGAAAAGGGTGTTTGCAGGTCAAAACCTCTCACTGCCCTCAAAGCAACGCATAAAAAACAGCAGCAGATAAGCGTCTGTCTGTAATCTGAATGATAACGAGAGTGTTTTGGCTGTGGAGAGGAGAGAAAGGAGAGGAAGCGGAGCGGTCAGTGAGTCAGATGGCGAGCTGAGGAGTGATGATGGAGACACCACAGAGAAAAGAGAGGAGGACGGAGGGGGAATAACGACAGACAGATGGGTGGGGGCAGGTAATCCAGGTGTGTCGGCCGTCTACCCGCCTGCATATTTGTGGTCGCAGTAGTTACTATATAGAGGAGGAAGAGGGGGGAGAGGGGGGAGGCCTTGTCTGGGGCAGACGGAGGAGTGGAGCCAAGGTGTGTCTCCAAGAGTAACAGACTGGGAGGGTAACCCGTCGGCACGTACGCTCTCTGCAGCTCTGGATCAATTACAACCTGATTCATCATTAATAAACACTTTTTCTGCTGAAATGGCAAATGTTGAGCATGTAGCAACAATGAAACCAGACACAGTGGGATCAGAAGTGGGAGGAAGGAAGGCAAATGTTTTTGTCCAGACAAATTCTTCTAAAGTTTGTGTAACATGGCACGTAGTTTCCCTGTCTGTAATTCAAACTGAATTAAATATTTCAGCATCAAAAGGCAGAAAATGTGTTTATGTTGAGTCTAATCAGATATGTGCATGGAGCAAAATCTCCACTTAAAGCTATGCATGACTTATAAGCAGTGGTGGAGGAAGTAATCATATCTTTTTTTATAAAAGTACTAATGTCACGCTGCAGAATCACTACAAGTAAAAGTAAAAGTCCTGCATGCAAAAGTACAAAAGTATCAGCATCAAAATGTACTTAAAGGATCAAAGTAAAAGTACTTGTTATGCAGAATGGAGCCTCTCACTCTTTTTTTCATCGTTTAATATATCAACATGCCGAATTATTTTAAAGTGATTGTTTTTATATATACAGTAAAAAGTAAAACTCTGCTACTGTAAAATGTTGTGGAGTAAAAGTATAAAGTTCCATATGTGGAAATACTAAATTAAATGAGATGCTGGAAACTTACCCAGTGATCCTGATTGAGTGTGTGCCGTGATTGCGGTATTGTGGAGGTTTGGTGAAGCTGACGTCAGTGTGTTTGTATATCCCATTCTTATAGACAAAGAAATCCTCGTGGACCTCCATAATAGCTGCAAGAACAAACACGCAGGGAGAATTAGTAAGCGCTTATAACACACACACACACACACACACACATGCACACTCACACGCAACATGACTGTTCAGGCTGCTGAAGTTATTTTGGAAGGGAGAGATAAAAATCTCATCCAAACAATAATTAATCTAAAAGTAATTACTTAATTTGACCAAACAAATTCCAATTTCCCCCCCGAGACACACACACCCAGACATCAGACAGGGCAGAGGTGCATGTGTGTGTGTGTGTGTGTGTGTGTGTGTGTGTGTGTGTGCTGCACAGCTGAACTCTGTGTGACTTTCTTATTCCAGCTCAATGGGAAAATCTCTCCGGATGTACAGCTGAGAAATTCCCTCTTTCAGAGAACTACCTGCACCAAATCCAATGTTCTCCTGCTGAGAACGGTCTGTGGACCTCCCCTCTTATAAACAACCCACACTGACACACAATGCATGAGTCCACTCACACACACACACACACATACAC
>CAFUXE010001271.1:74826-94062 GCA_903364295.1 Serranus cabrilla
GCACACACACACACACACACACACACACACACACGGGGGACAGGCGTAATGACAGCGGGACAGAGTGTGACTGGGAAAGAAAAATGAAGGTCGGAGGACAGTGGGAGGCCATAGTTCACATTCTCTGTCTCACTCCCCGTTAGAGAAAAACACCGTCTTCACCTCTGGGATTATACACACGCTCGCATACATCTAATTAAAATTGAAGGAGTCCTCTAGCGTCTGTCTGGCCCTCAGTTATCTCAACAAACCGTTTATTCCACTGGCTTCACACTGAGAACTCAGGGACATACGGAGAATGGATCCCTAATAACTGTTCCACCGACAAACAGCTCGCTCTGTGGCTCTTTATGGCAGAAGAAGCTGTTCAAGAGCAAGAACTATGAATGTTTTATAGAACTGAACACCGTGCAACACGTCAGCCTTGCTACCATTTCTTTCCATTAGCCACTCGCATTATTGTGGCAAAAAAAGCATTTCAATATAAAGTTCATGGCCAGCAAGAAAATACCTCTGCACATATTCAGTGGGCTCTATATTGCAAAAATAAGTCCGGGAAGTTGACAGTTTTCTAACTTATTGTTGCTCTTTGTTTTTCAAAGTCGTTCCCTTTAGTTCACATTAAACCTGACTACTTTCTACATGTTGAAGTATCTTTTGGTGAGAGACTGAACCCCAAATTGGTCCCGTTGCTGCGACATCAGTGTGTAAATGGACGGCTGATGGTGGCAGGTGGCAGCATGTAGGGAAGCCTCAGCCATCAGTGTATGAATGTGTGTGTGAATGGCTGAAAAATCATCTGTAGTGTTAAAGCACTTTGTGTGGTCGCTATGACTAGAAAAGAGCTAAACGAGTGCAGTGGATTTACCATTTACTAGATTCAGGTATTAGGAATTTTAAATTCTTATTAGATTCATAATACAGCGATGTTACATTGTAGCAAATCTAAAAATTTCAAGCATCAGCAGTGTGACTTTAGGAAAGAATGCTTTTGTTCCAGGAAATAGCCTGCTTCTGAATAGCTACCCGTTAACAAATGAAACTTGAGCACTGCTGGGGGACACGGCTATGTCATGGCAGGTGTATTACTCATGAAGGAAGGCCAGTGTCGAGTGTGAAGTTGTTTGGATGAGCGGTTCTCGAGAAAGCTGGAAGCAGCAACACCGGAGGCAAAGCAAACGGCAGATCACAAACAGGCACTGCATACACACACACACACACCTGTGAGACATGCAGTGCATTGTCTTGACATATCCTGCCAGATCAGCGGGCTCCACGCCATGTTTATGCGCAAGATCTGACGTATCTACTCCATCTGAGAAACTATACAACAACTTAGAAAGTCCAAGCTGGCACTGGCTTGTGTCCAATCTGAAGAACATGCCGACAGAGCGGAGCTGCTGCCAAATCGCAGAGATAGTTGCTCCTCTGGGGCTTTGAGAGAGGCGCCGCGTTTCAGATCATTTGGAGCAGATAAAAAGTTATCAGGACGCCAACAGCTCGGAGAGGAAAGCGTCTCAGCTGGGGATCCCATTAACGCAACAAAAGACTGCCACAGAAATCATGTTGCATCTTCACACATCGCACTAAACATTGCTTTAATACTTCATGCTCAGTCAGGTTGTGCATCTATGTCTGAGTCAGTTCAAGCTCAAAGATAAAGTTCATACCGACAGTCAAAGAGCTGATTTTTTATTGGTTGTATCTGTGATATTTGTCAGGAATTAGTCAAGACATGTAGGAGGTGAGATAGCAGTGTGCGGGAGCTCGTCCACTCCTAATGAGAGACCCAGGAGAGAAGAGGGAGAGCTGAAAGCGGAAGCCCCGTCCTCCACCCTGCAGCTCTGAGTTGGGAGGATGCACATTTGGGAAATCAATAAGTGGAGAGAGTGGGAGTAGGAAAAGGGAGTGTGTGTGTCCCTCCGCGCCAAGCTTTGGTGCAATTTTTCAAGCATCCATGTGTATTGCTCTAACGTGAACGTGTGAGAGTGTATGTGCATAAGACTCTTTTGTTTGTCAGTGAGAGGGGGAGTTCGCACATAAACGCTGTTTTCTAAACTGGAGGTTATTTTTACCACGCAGCTCGGCCTCAAACAGGTCGTTCCTCAACAAAGAAAAAAAGCTGGCCTGCTTTTTATCAACCGCCACTGAGGTCAAAGCTAATTGAGCTGCCTTGATAAAAGTCATACTTCAGGCCTATCAGACTGACAGGACACAGCTTCCTGAGTCAAACAGCTGCCAGGTTTAAATCAGAGGATGTGGAGATCAGCGAGGTCAGCGTGGTTTGGGTTAGACATGTCAGGACAAACAGCCAGCGTGTTTTTCGTTGCATGAAGATAAATATAATACGGATGCACAAATGGATGCTAAATCAACATTGGAGTGCGTGTTCACACACGCACACAGGGACTCTCAGGAACATCGGATGACACAGATGTGAGAAACCACAGTGGAGGACAGGTGAGGAATTCAGTCCGCCTCCACTCACTTGACCCTCTCTGTCTCCGTCTCCGTCCTCTCCTTGACTGCTGTCGATATCACACAGAAGAATGACAACAGCCACATGGACTCTGGTGCCCTCAGGGTGCGAGAAGGCCACGCAGATAACAGACACTTTGTTGTAACCGAGAGCTAATCTACAGTACTGTTATTAGAGATTATTGACTTCATGTCAGGGTCATAAAAGGCAGAGCTGTTTGTAGGTTTGTCCACCAGTAGCATGAACTGGAAAAAATAAGGCAACACTGACCTTTTATGACAATATTCAACCTTAATTTTAGCACATTTCAGGTCTTTTATCTACATCAAAGTTGAACAGTTTCAGTTCAAGTTATAATTAATTTTCGTATGTTACGCAGTAGGCGATATGTACGTCACTGCTGGCTGCATACAGAAGCATGGAGCCTGTTTTGATTTATCCTCAGTTATGCAGCTTCTCTTCCTCCTGTTACAGACAGACTGCCAAACTGTTCTTCATAACAGATCATAACAGACAATACTTTGGAATAAATAATAACTGACTTCATCAGTATCAGCTGTTGACTAAGTTTGAAAGACTAAATATTGTTTTATATAGTACTTTAAACAAAGCGAGGCCTAAAGCCCTTTGTGTGTGATTCTTCCTCTTCAGTCTCCTTACTCTCATAATTTTTCATGCACATTCTCAATTTGTGCATTAAAAAAAGAGTGTAAATGAGGGGGAAAAAATCTTGAAATATTGTCGCAAAAAAAGTGCAATGGGGACATATTTAGCAAATAAACGATGACGTACATGATGCATGTGGTTTCAGTGTCTAACGAAGCTTCTGCTCCACTGAAGACATTAAAAATAGTGGCAGATTAAATCACTGCTCCACACAAATCTAGTGCAACCTTCCTCACGTAGAAATGTTATATTTCCACCCAGTTTTCTATCTTTTTCAACATTTGAGTTTTGACTGGTACCTGTGATTACTTTAAAATGGTTTAAAACTGGAACTAGCGCCACCGACGGCTCATCTCCACGAACCAGCTCCAAATATTCACAAACCTACAGTTGCCAGTTTTCTCCAAATATGGTTAAAATTTGTGAAACATGATGCAGCTAAACGGAAATCAACCACCTTCCTTTTTGTTATTTATTAATGCGCATTTCCTGCTTTCAAAATGACTTATAAGAAAAGTGCTATTAAAGACAAAGTGACAAACTGAGGTAGACAGGGTTAATGTGTGTCATTAATGTCATTTCCACTCAAAATAAGAGTTTAAAAACTGAATACCAGTGGCTTTATTATTACAAACACATGCTGTGTGCACACATAGTTCTGTAAACCCACCCAAATGTATTTTTAAACTCCAGAGCAGATCCCAGAGGTTTTAGGAACACCGCGTACTGTGTGTCAACACGGAGAAATGTGATACACACATAAGACATCTACGATTTGTTGTAACAGTGCATCCATAAGAAAATAAGGCATCTTGAATATTTCACTCAGTATAAGCATCAAGTGGTTCATGTGAATCGTTAGAGCACGTAAACAGGGAGAGCATGTAGATGAAGGTTGTGGGGGAAATGTTTTAGTAGTTTTAAGCTTCTTAAGGGGGCATTTAAGGGAAAACCCGGGATTTAAGAAGAGAAATAAGAGGAAGAAAGAAGGGTTTACGTACCATAAATTGCAGTTCTCTTTGTATGTTTGCCCTGAAAAGAACGTGTTTCCATTTCTTTCACAGGTGCCTGAGAGGAGACAAAGAGGGGAAACTTAATATATATCTATGAGTTTGATGCCTTAAAGCCTCAAATACAGAGACACAGATGGGAGATAAAGAAGCACTTAGATACATATAATAAAATCACACTCGCCACTTTCTTCACCTGCAACCACAATATAAAATGTTAACACTTATTCCCCAGGTGTGTGTGTGTTGTGTAGTGTGTGTGTGAGTGTACACACAGAATATGTGAGGTCTAAGGAGCTCTGAGCTCCAGTAATCCAGTGTAGGAATGTGGCGTTAGCTTCTTTCCTGCCTTCCCAGGCTTCCTGGGCTCTCGTCATGCTTTAACCAGCTTATGCTTCACTTCGCCACCTCGAGAGAAACCAAGAGAAAGGGCTGCAAAAGTCGCCCGTCTATTACTTCCATGACTAAGCAAAAGAAAATCATTAACGTTTATGAGCTGCAGTGTTGAGGCCGCCCAGCATTGCCACAAACCACAGAAATGACTTGGCGGTGACGCGGCGTTACGGCGGCATTCCTGCGGCGTGAATCTGACCCTGACACTTGTACAGTTTGAACCGTGCTTACTTAGAGATTGTGAAAACTCTATCGGCTTGGTGACAGATTCACCGTGACGTTTATCTATGAGCTGATTTACAGTGCGAGGTGCTGTCAGTGTGAATTTCATGTGGAATTTAAAGCACGAGCTGGCGGAGAATTTACAGTGCGAGCAGGTTTATTTGCCTGTAGACTGGAGGCCCAGAGCTGATTGTGTGATTTATGACTGAGGCCCTCTGCTACCCATCATCCCCCTCACAGCTGCCTCAGCCGCTCTATCACAGCACTGCAGAGCTGGAGAGAGTGACAAGTTGCTCATTGACACAGAGGGATTTTATAGAGGGGGAATCTGTTGACCTGAAGTGTGCGGCTTCATGTAATGTGACATGTGATATATAACATGATGGAGACATTTTTTCTGTGAGGAACTATTAGAAATTATCCATTAACCCTGATATCATAATGAGAAAAGCTCATCTGAATGCAGCATTGAATATTGAGTTACAGATTATAAAAATCTGTCACCTCCTTCCCTTTGAAGCGCTCTCCTCTCCTCTCCTCTAGGACGCCCTGAGGTCCCCCCACCTCGTCGTCCAGGGAACACATACCTGCACCGACCCCTCTGCACCCGTTGTCTGTCTCTCCCTCCCTCCACATAGCCCACATTCTTTCTCCTGACCTCCATTCATCCCTCCATCCACCCCTCCCCCCTCCCTCTGTCTGGGTTAATAAGAAGCCTACTGTTCCACGCTCTGTTCTCCGGTAGGCCTCTGCTGTCGCTGGCACATTTTACACCTCTGCACTGAGAGGACGCTACTAGAACTACGCGGAACGGTCACATCCAGTAGGCGGGAAAATGAGCTAAATATTCACTTTTCTACTTAAAGACAGGATAAAAATGATCAGGGGGCAACAGAGGATTAGTTAAGGGGAAAAGAAATCTGTATTTTTGGGGGAGCAGGAGAGTCTTTTTTATTCTCACACCATATTTATATTTTACTTCCGCCTTTCTTTCTAAGATTTATTAAAGCAGATACAAGAAACTTGAATTTCAGCCTGATCTCACAAGATTAAATGAAATGACCACAACTTCCTAACACTGAATCACATGCTGGTGGTACGTTGTGTGCGAAAATTACATGGAAACAATGGCAATGTAAAGTCAAAGGAGACTCTTTTTGTGCTTTTATAGTATCCTACGTTGTTCATGTAACTTACATGGCTCACTTCACCCTCGTAACTACTGCACTTCTATCATTTACATACACTTGGTGTATTGGAAAATGTAAACCTTTGCTGGTTTTGTGCAATTTCTCGGGGAATCGGACATGCTGCTTTAAAAAACAGAGATATGATTTTTGACTTTTCATGCAGTCCATTATCTTAAGTCCATAAAGCAGGTATGTAAAGGCAGTTCATTTTCAGGTGTCGTGCTGCTTTGGGCCGTGATCCAGCGCTCTGTTCTCTGACTGAGCTTCACCGACGACGACAGGCCCACACACCTGCAAAACTCACTGATGCACACACAAACACTTCTACACATCCGCTCATGCTGCCTGACTTACCTATGAAAGGCGGCTGCACGCCAAGACAGTGACCCCAGAAGTCGGGGCAACAATCGGAGACGGTGCGGTTGCAGAACAGGTCGCAGTAGCAGATGGTGTCCAGGTACGGGACCGTGCACAGGTCGTCTCTGCCGGGGCAGCAGCCTCCTCTCCTCTGGCAATATGAGCCAAACGGGTCCCTGATGCCTCCTACATGGAGCGGACTGGCGAGCTCCCTCTTGGTCCTTCTGGACAGGAGTCTCTCTGCAGTGGTTTCTCCCACCACCAGGAGCAGCGCGGCGGCAGCTAACAGGAAGAGCTTCATGATTAATCTGTGAACGGAAGCAGACAGGAAATAAGACACAAAATGCTCGGTTAAAGATAACACTACAGTATCCATTCTTCAATCCTTATTCTTGCTATGGACACTTATATGATACAGTAGAAAAACATGTGTGAAAGTTGGCCTGCTTTTCCCGAAAAGAGACACACTGTGAATGTTTCACACTCCGCAGGAAGAGGGGTGAAGAGGTCGCACTGTGAGCAGCATAATTGGGGTATGACTGCTGCCAACACACTATCCACCTCCTGCTGTGCAGTTCACATACACACTGGTGCATATACACTCAGCAGCACACACACACACAGATACACACAAGATACATTTAAACAGAGCTGGCAGCAAAACCACATGATCCTTAGAGATCATCTGCTTATTTTTTTTCCAACTTTCCTTTCGAGCATCCAAGACAAACAGCAGCTAAATATGAAAATGCACTCAGCAGAAAGTGATGGAAAACAAGCATGTGATGATAAAAACACAGTCTTTAAACATGAATAATGTATGACAGGGTCGCTTCAAGTCTCAGGGTGAAAGGTGCTTTAGCTACCTTTTTTTACTCTCAGTCTTTCATGTGATTTCCTATTTTTTCTATATTTTCCTTAATGCTATAATGCAATATTTAGATGCTGGTTTATAGTCCCTGTTGAACTGTTCTGATGCTCATTAATGCTGCACTGTTTGCATCGCAGTGACGTGAATCCAGCTGCAGGGAGGGACGAGATCAGCACGCTATATCAGCCCCGGATATAAAGTAATGTCCTGCTGTCAAAGCTAATCTCTGACACTCGAGGAAGTTGTCTGAGTGAACAGACACAGCCCTCATCCAGCTTTAATGGACCTCAGAGACAACAACACTGATCTAAATGCCGTGCTGGGGCCTGGTAACAGGGCGGGCAGAGGGCAAGACACTCAGACACTGATACAAAAAACACTGGTGCTCTATCTAGTGTCTCTGATGTCAGCGGGCACAATCAAAGCAAATTAACAGTCTTAATGGAGCCAAGTCTGAAATTATTTTACAAACTGCTATTAAAGAAACCTTCCACTGTTTATGTCAGCTGCACTGGGTTGCACCAGAATAACGACAAGTTTAAATGCAATTTCTGAATTAAGAGGAAGTTTACACGCGCCTAACATTTTAAGCGTTGCAACAGTTGAAATAGTTCCAACGTTGGCAGAAGTTACAACTTAAATCTGACACGTAGCCTTTACTGGGTGTAAAGTCCTCCATAAATAGCGGTTGGCATGGCACATCACTTTTGAAGGTGAGATAACTTCTAAGGTTGAGGAGGAATTAATTATACCACCGGATTAAGCTCAGAGAGTTATGACCTAATCTTTTTTTTCCCTCGTCTGGCCATTAGCCTCTTTGTTTTTATATTCAAAGACATGTTGAGCATGACAGGTTGTGATTATCATGTTAATTATTTCTGAGAGTATCGATAAGTGGTAAATATGAAAGCCCTGAGATACAGTAGGCACAAATATTACATATTGTCAGCTGTTCATTCTGTTTTATGTGATTTGACAAAACAGTCATACAAAGTACAAGTAATCCATAACAGCTCTTAAGCTAAAAAAAAAAAGGTCAACCAATCATGAATATGTTTGCGTGTGTATGTGTGTGTATTGGTCTCAGGTTACTGAATGAGTGAGTCTATACGTGGCGGACAGAGACGAGTGGTTGGCCTGCTGCTTACATAAATAGCATCATTAATTATCCAATCAGATCTCAGAGCACAATGGACACCCTGCACATAAAGCAGGGCCCCGGAAAAGATCTCTGCTGTCCTGTTTTCTGCATGACTGTGCCTTTAGTTGAAAGGCACACACACACACACACACACTACCACACACACACATTCACACGGGCATATGGCAGTATGGGATGGGCAGGTCTCCTCCTTTACACAAGTGTTTTGTTGTGGCAGCAGTGCAATAAAACACCCACCAGTCTGCTCGACGAGCTGCTGAGGCCTGCAGGTCAAACTGTCAGTCTAAAAAAAAAAGAACCACAAGTGCTGATCGTAATGCTGTCTAACAGTGTTTCCTCCTCATTGTTAAAAAAAACTTTTAAAATGTCAAATAGAAAGTCAAATTAATCATCAACTAGTTTGGAGTGAAAAAGAAGATTGCGGACCAGAAAGAAAACAAGAATTTGACCATTTCTACAAAATGTTGAGTCAAAGCTAACAACAGAAGAACTGTGAGAGGCTAATATCTTATAGTTTCTGCAGTTGTTCTGGTTTAGTATGTGACACCTGAAACTTCATCATTTATAAAAAACAGTTTGAACACACATCATTCCATTTACGTTTTAGACTCTCTTTCATAATCTGGGCTGTATAAGCAGCTTCAACTGTGTTTTCTTCAGTTCTCCGCTGAAGTGAGACATTAGCTGATGAGTCCTTATTCTCAGCTTCTTTTACAAAAGGGTGTCACAGAAGCTGCCATATGGCCTATCAGAGCTGTAGACAGCTGCAGCCAAGCTACTGATCCCACACTGCAGCCACAGCACAGATGCACCCTCAGCAAGGGCAACACACACACACACACACACACACACATAATGTACATACACACGTAACACAGCATAAGTATCACAGCTTCAGGAACATGTTAACAACTGTAACCTGCTTTATCTCTGATCAGAACCATGAGTATTTCTTTAGAAGAGGTCCAGTTCATACAAGTTATGTAACATAAGAGAAGCACATCTTTGTGAAATAAATCTGTCTCACACTGAACATTGATTTCTACTGAAGAATTGGCAGTTTTATGCAGTTAGCACAAGAACTATTATGTTCACATCACTATTGTCTTGGGTTGGAGGCAGAAATATCAGAGACAGATATCTCAAAATCTGGACAACTAAAAACCCAGATTATCTGTCTGTATTAGCTGATCGGACAAAAAAAATAATCTGCAACAATTTTGATTAATCATTTAAGTGATTTTCTATACTACAATGGAAAAAATGTTAAATATGGACATTTCCAGCCTTCCTCTCATATTAAACTGAATATCTTTTGGTTTTTAAGTGACAAAACATTTAATGACATCACAAGGACTTTTGAAACTTGAATTGGCATTTTTCTGTATTGTCCAACAATTATTTTGAGGAAATGGTAGATTAGTTGTATATAACATTTTTTGTTGAGGCTCTATCTGAAAAGCTACTCGAGCTATGCCAAATAAAGCGAACCTTTAAAGCTCCCTGCTCACACTCTGTCCTGTAGCTCCACTCTTTCACTTTCCTCCACACAGCTGAACTTTGAGATATCACAGCACCACCCGCAAGATAATTCAGGCCTCTCGGCTCAGTATATCTGCATAAAAGCCCTTTCAGCTCCACACAGTCCCTGACGATTATCTGTCCAGCTCTATTTTTGAAACACCCACCATGAGACCATCTCTAACACGGCGCAGGTGTCTAATGAGGCCTGGACCACAACAGGTGAGTGACGGGATAACTGGTGATCAGTCTCACTGTGAATTACACACGAGGAGCCGCCACACACTCACTGGACTCAATAACCTCTTGAAAAAAAACCTCACCAGCCTCCCATTCATATTCCTGAACCTATTAATAACTTGAATATTGTGCGTTGAATCACACACCCAGAAGGTAAATATGTGGTAATCCTCGCCTCTCTTAAATTCAGTACCTTTGCTTGAATGAAGCACAGATTAGTTCTAATCTGAGAAATATAATGTTTTGCAAACAAAAGAGCTTTAAAGTTTCCATAAATCAAAAAAAGGTTATTTAAAGTAACATGATCTCAGTATCATCCGCACCGTGACGTTGAGCCTGCACCTGCCTGGTAATAAAGGGAGGGCTGCTGTGGAAAAGTAAAGAAAGCAGAAACTCGTCGTTACCTTGAGCTGAGAGAGAAATCCTGCTTTTGTAATCCGATAGAAAACTTTGCTGAAGTGTTGCTCAGGACGTCATCCACAGGTAGAGAGAGTAACACGTCTGTCTCTTCTCTCTCTGTCCCTCACTCTCTCACTGGATCTGCTCAGTCAGACTCTGTCTTCTCTATATACAGGCAGTAAGAAGGGCAAACCACTCCCCCACCCGACCCCCTTCACTCTCTGCCCTGTCCCCTGCTTCACTGCCTCCTGCTCAAATCTGTGCTCTCTCTCTCCCTCTCTCTCTCTCTTACACACACATACACTTCTTTCCCTTTGCTATCACTTTCCTCTCCTTATCAGACTACAACCTCCAATCTGAAAGTGAAACAGTTTGCACTCATCTTTATTCTCTCTTCTTCTTCTATTTTCTTTCCACTGTCACTTTCTCTAGCAGCAGCAGCAGCTTCCCCTCCGCTATCTGTGGTTTTTTCCCCGGCAGGGTCAAACCTACTTGTCCCTCTGTGGTAGAGACACAGTGCCGGGCACAGCTGACCTCCTGCTCACCATCTAGTGGTCATGGGTTGCATATCTTCACCGCAGGCAGCCAGGAAATTATGGGATAGCCTGTGGAAGACCTCCCAGCTTCTAGAAACGTACAAACCAGCCTCAGGAGGCGAGGTTTTGGCAGGTGTTTTAGGGAGGCCAAATAGTCAGAGTGTACAAAATATTACGGATGTTTTCTTTCTGCATGAGCCACGAGTCTGGAATCTGTTTATATCATTTGTCTCTATTTTGTAACATCTCTTCCTTTCCAACCTGAATATTTTTTTTAAACTGATGCTTTTTGTTATTTAGTCAACAAGTCAAGTTTTGTTTATATGATTCAGTAAGATGAGAAATTGACAGTATTTATATATGAACCCAAATTCAAGACACAGTATCCAGAGATCAGCGATTTCTCTCTTTTTTTCAAATTTAAATTCCCATTTCTACACAGGTAAATGCACTTAAGTAAATATTAATATACACAGAGATAGAGAGATTTGAAAGACTTAATTGAAAAAACACCAACAATAATAGTAACAATAAATCTTATTATAAATATACAAAAATAATAATTAAATTAAATAAATGCATGAAAAAAATTAATTAATTAAAAAAATTATAATAAAAATAGCCATAGAAATTTAATGTATAAAAAATAACAGTGGGGGTCAAAAGGTCAAAAGGAACAAAGGAATTACAATAAAATACTTTTTCTAAAAGGAACGGTTTCATTGTTAAAAGTTTACCATGAGTTAATGTATCCTTAAACAACAAGTCACACCAACAAAGACGCCACAAGTAGCCTGGACACCATCAGATACAATGAATGACAACAAGAGAAACAATATAAAAGACTTTTTCTGAGCAAGTTACAAAAGTCAGCATTCTGAAATATCCACCACCAAGGAGAAATACTTTAAAGTCTGGCTGATGAAGCTCTCACTTCACAAATATCAGCATTTTCCAGTAATACTGCTCAAAGTGGATTTGATTTGATTTGGGGTTTTTTGTATTGCTCTGGATCAGAATGCTAAATAGGTACTAAGGAGGCTGACATGGTGGTCCTGAAAGACACAGCTGTGCCACAGCCGGACCCCCCTTTGGGCTGATCAATAAGCAAGAGGCTGAATCAATAACTGCAAAGCTGTGTAGGTGGGAGGAGCGCAGGGCGCCCCGAAAAGCCTTTCAGGACAAAGAAAACATCGCCCACACAAAGGTACTCTAACGTCCCTTCATTTAATTTGCTCAACATAATTAGCACATTTACAGAAAATGGGTAACATATTTAACATGAATTAGTGCTAGCACTAGCTGGGAACACCAGCTCCACCCTCTTGTTACTTCTGGCTCCAGAAAACCAAGATGGCGACGTCCAATATGCCAAACTTGAGGCTTCACAAAAAAGTAGTCCACAATCAAATGGTAGACATCACAGTGGCTACGTCCACTTCTCTTATACAGTCTATGGGACGTACACAGAAGGGACATCATTTTAAAGGTAACTATTAACTGAATATAATATGAAATTTAAGATGGGTACAGTATTTTGGAGACTTACAAAATAACATTTGTATGTGAGACAATAACCTCTAAAAACTGATATATTAAAGATAAATTGGTGCTTGATATCTTGTAGCATTATATGTGAACACACCAATAAAAATAATTAGAGTCAGTAATCTGCAAGAGTCAAAGCAGAGTCTCCAACTTGCATGACAGAAATGAAAAACCTTCAGACAGTTTCTGTCAGTAATGTGAGCAGAAATGAGACAGTTTAGAGTAACTGGTTCGCTTTTCATACAACACTATAATTATAAGCTTTAACACTTCTTACACAACCTCATAGCTCCTGAGGAAAGGTGCTCTCAGCTCTGTTTACACCGTTTTCTGTCACCACCTTCACAATCATTCACAGGTTTTACTGTACATGTTGTTTACACTCAAGATTGATTTGTACTAACATGTAAAGAATGTGATTTTTCGAAGCTACTGGCAGCAAGTGACTCATGTATACTGTAGAAGAGTATCACCGTGACGCTTCATAGACGGTAAATGCACAAGAGGTTGATTGTAGCCATTTGTAGGAGAAGGTGTGTGACCCTTGGATAATAAGACCGCTGATTCATGAGAGGAAGTGTGTGTGATTCACGTCCAGTTCATCAGTGAAGACGAAGACAGTGAATCACCTTTTTAGGATGTTAGAAATATGTTTCACAACATCTGTAGGCGGCGTGTTGTAAGACTCTGTACATTTGATATGTACACACGTAGGCCCGACCCACCCTGCGGTGACTCAGGCCTTAACAAGCGCTCCAGATGTTTAACCGTGACACTTAAATCTGCAGGGCAGAAGCAGAAAAAAGGGGAACCAGATATCCGATCAGCGCTGCTTCTGTTTGTGAGGTCATTTCCCCGAAAATAGACTGAACTGTGGAGGCTGAGGACACACATGGCAACAATAGAGCCTATACATACACTAATAACCCCCAGTGGGTGCACACTCGGGAGAATCTGCCCATACACACACTCACATGCACACAAAAAGACAGTTGTGTGCTTTTGCAGATGCATTTGTATCAATTTAAGATGTGTTTAATGAGGAAACTTCGGGGAGAATAATCTAGAAGTGACACACACAGTTATCCTGAGGAACAATCCACCTCTTTCTCCTAATCATTACATCATAATCCTCCCATGATGCTACGCAGCGCGGCCGGGAATCTCAGCTGCACCGTGTCAGGGTGGAGGTCTTCTCTCCTGACCCCACGGAGGAGTGGACCCACATCCATCTCCATGTCCCTGGAGTGTTTCCTATTCCAGGAACATGCAGGACAAGCAGAGTTGATAGTAAACAAGAATGAGCGTGCTGGCGGCGCACACGTGGACAGAGCACATCGACACTCTTTCTAGATGTTTCTGAGGCAGCAGGTTTATGGAAACACGCCCACATGTAATGGGAAGCACAGATATTTGGGAGACTATCAGAATTTTTATTGAACTGTTTGTTCTGTCTTTTCTGCAGCTGGAGTTTTGTTTTCAGCAGGAATCGATGTGCTTTTTGTTTGGAAGCAGCTCCATGAGCTGGAACATGAGACGTACCTATACTTGTCTCTCTCTTTCTCTCTATAATCCTCTTGTTCAGGTCAGTTTCAGGCTCAGATTCTTTCTCATGTTGAGTAAAAAAAAACCCTGTGCGGGGGATCTACATCTTTTTGTTCTACATATCTCCATGACAAAAACACCTGTTCCACCGTCAGTGTAGCAATGACAATAACGTCTTTCAGCAAGTCTGCAGGGATGTGAAAATGCTTCGCACGCAGAGCTGAGCAAATGTGAAAGTTACTCTTCCTGAAAATGAGGTAAAGGGCAGATGAGACGATGGTTACACACACATCAATCAGATTGTCATCAAACTCTTTTTGCTTTTTGCTGAACTCCAAAGAAATAAGTAAGAAAAATGTGTTTATATGTTACTAATTTGTTTGTTTCTAAATAGATTTAGAGGAAATAAGGGGCCTGTTCATGCTGGATGGTGAGTGTATGGAGCACAGGACTGCAGCGTGCTGTGTGTGGTCATGTTTAGGCAACAAACACACCGTGGTTCAGGTTAGGGGAAGGTTGTGGTTTCACTTAAATGTTACAGTCAACATGTCATATCCTGTGCTGTAAGTAACCTTTTTTTTTTTCAAAGATACTTTGAGGCATTTTAAGATTTATTTAGATAATAGTCCCGTTTCCACAAGTCTTGCTCTAGTGCAGAAACGAGCTCTGCTGGCATTTAGTCTGAGGACATTCATACTGATTTGTCCTAACTAGACCTTCGTACTTCATTTCATTTGTACAGAAGGTCTACAACCTCCACAGACAAGTTTGGTCTCTCACTTGAAGGCGGGTGCTGTTGAAGTTTAAAATCTATTGTCTCTGCCCCATTGCCACTTCGGATCTGCCTTAACCAATCGCTAACGTTTGGTCGTGACGTATTACATGCGCCGGGAACACGACAACATCAACTTTTCCCGAATCCCGTGGGAAGAAGCGCTACAACATCCTGACCACCAACAAAACTAAGTAGAGCCCGTGCCTGCTCCGGCTTTAATCTATCGATATTAAGCAACAGATCGCATAGCTTCATTAGCATCCATGGTCTCTCAGCTGCTTCCTGGTATTCGGTTTGTCAGTGAGCTAATGGAACAACCCCCTTTATGCAACTTTTAAAATTTTGTATCAATATTTTACAAAGACCATGATCTTCCCCTAAAGTTCACCCTGAGCTGCGAGTGCTTAAATGTTTTCCATGATTTAGTTTCCATGAGCACATATAGAAAATAGTTTGGAAAACAATCAAATTTTTTGCCACAAAATGTTGATGAACATTTTGCAAGATGATCGATACGTTCATTAAAAAAGTTTCCTTATTATGTTTATTTAAAAAAGAAAAAAGCTAATCCAGGCAGCATTAAGTTTCCTTCAAAACATTTCTGCTGTTTCAAATCACTAATATAATAGATACAATTTCTGGTCGACACAGTAGCAAAAAACCTGAATATGTTATCAATATTGGATCATTTTACATACACAGCCAGAGAAAGGCCTTTTTTCCACAGTTTCCATCAATGTCAAAGACATTCAGCATCATGTGATGAAGAATTGGATTTCTCAGCGTGTGAGTTGCAGGATGTGCTCTGCAGTAAAGGTCAGTCTGTCTGTCACCTCGGCCACCCTCACATGTCACATTCACATTGATTGTGAAATCACAGACTTGCAGATTTATTATTGCTGAGTGTGAGATGACAAATTCTGAATCATCCCGTCAAAGGAAAATCTGAGTCCTTAAGACTCTCAAACCTTCATTCAAGTGGAAAATTAAATGCAAGTTCTGCGCAATTATATTTATGAATTAAAAGCTCAGCAGATCAGTCTCAGTGAATATAAAGTACGTGTAAATCTGAGTCATGCTCAGGCGGACTGTAAGTAAAGAACTTCCTCAACATCTCCCTCCATCCTGCAAGGTTGTGATGTTTACATAAATAAGAGCTGCAACATTAGTCAACTACATGATTAGTTAATCAACAGAAAAGATTTACTATACTATTTTGTTGACTGATTTATCATTAGAGTATTTTTTCAAGCAACAATTTCAATTTTCAGCCTCTCAGATATGGAACATTTCCTTATTTTCTTTCAAAACTGACAATTGTTGGGTTTTGGACTGTCGAAATAGGACATTTAAAGATATCACCTTAGACTTTGACACGCTGGGATGGACATTTTTCCCTATTTGTGACATTTTATAGACCAAACAATTAATCAAGAAAACAGTCGGCAGGTTAATCTATCATCAAAATAATTGTTAGTTTCAGCACTAGACTGGCCACAGACAGACAGACATATAAACACATGGAAAAACACCTATGTGGTATAGTTCTTAGTTGTCTCCAGGACCACATTTTCCCAAAGTTAGAACAATACCAGCTGCACACAATTGCACACTTTATCACTCGCGACATCTGGAACCATCACACAAAAACTATAAATCTAAAAAGATCCCGATTGATATTTTATTGCTTTAAATTAAACTGAACCGCATCCTCAGTGCCAAAGATCACACATTATGAAACAAAGTCGGTGCCTTCAGGTGCCTTTTAGTCTCATTAAGGGAACACCTCAAACATTTGATGCCACAAGGAGAAGTTACTGTATGTGGCATGCACAGGCTTGTTACTTTGATCTGCATTTTCCAGCTGCACACACACATCCATGGTGTGTGAGAGGGGTTCATAAGGAGTGCAAAAATATTACAGATTATCACGTCTTTTGTAAAAACAACAACAATCGATTGAAAGAGTCATTTGGGGGAGAGATTCTTTGACGTCCACAGGGAGGAAATGTAACATTGGACAGTGAAGGAAACACTTGTGTGAGGATCAGGCCAGATCTGAAATGTGTGTATCCACTCAGGGAAAAGAGGAAAAGCACCTCGTACACACTCCCTCCATGCACACCCTCTCCCTCGCCTATGATGTCATCGCTGCACTTTAAACAGGAAGAAAACAGGAGGCATCAGGTGGTCCACCAGCCCCCCATCCCATCATCCATCCATCCCCACAGGGCCGACCCAGCTGTGGAGGTCTTAACACTCTCGCTCAATACCTGTCACCACTGCACTCATCCATCCATTCAGTGAAGGTACTCTTCTCTCCTAATGGAGCCTAATTCATCCTGCAGACCTGCTCTGTGGACCACTTTAAAGGCAGAGTCACACCAGTATTTAAAAACATTTTGTGGAAAAATCAATTAACTTCAATAAAATGGCTGAAATACGCAGATGTTCTTATGGGAGTAAAGTAGATCTTTACCGTCTTTTCGTGCCAAGTTTCACTTTAACAAACCATCGTCACCCAAAAAAACAGCGTACAGATCATCTGAGCTGTTAGCTTATTACGACACATATTTACATTTGTTGTTGGGTGGCGACCTCTAGTGGCCATAGTTATTATAACGGAGGAAAGTGGGATGGGGAAGTTGGGATGTTGTCAAAAACATTAAGAAGGGGAGCGGTGGTGCACCCCACTGAGAAGCTGTCCTCTTGAGCGGGCGGCCCAGGTTCGACTCTCTGTCTCCCCCTTTCACTCTATCTACTACTACTAATAATAAAACCAAAAAATGGCCAAAAAAACAAAAAAGATAATTTACTATCATTTTTTGCATATATAATCAATTGAAACCTGTATAAAGACAAAGTAATAACTTTTTTTAGCCTTTGTGAATATTCACTCTGAGTTCTGATTAGAAGTGTTCTGGGTGGTTTTTAACGTTACACAGCATTTTAACTGTGTGGGGTTGTATAAAGAGCGACAAAGTCTGTGTGAGGTCAAAAATTCATAAAGAACACAAAATACTATCAACAATAAATAAGTTAAAAACTGTTGGTGTCTCATGTTTAAAAGTGCTGAGTCACGTTATAAATACACTTTATTTTAGAAACTGTGTCCCATCCAGTGTTGAGCAGTATGACTCACTGCAGCGTGACACTCTTACAGATGGATTTCTTCGAAAGTATCTTTTCCACAAATAAAGCGGAGGCAGGTTCAGCCCTAAAGGCAGAGATTTGTTTTATTTGGAGCAGACTGGAGATCAGTGGGCCAGCGGTGAGGCTCTGGGGGCGGCAGCAGCAGCGGCGCTCCTCACCTCTCCTGTGTTTATCATCTGTTTATCCTGTGAATCCAACTGTTACACAAGCGGAGCTCCACATTCGAGACTGAGGAAACATCCCATGGTTAGAAACTATTTAGTTTGTTTATGCTTGTGAATTAAAGATTTATCAAATGGCTTTCTGAGTGTTATTTCAGCCCAGTATTAGACTTTCTGAGGTAAATTAATCTCTTCTTTCTCCTACTCTTCTCAAGCTGTTTACAGTTTACTCTCTGGCCTCTGTGGCTTGTGTTCAGATACAATGGGACTCATTGGCTACAGGAAGTGTGTGTGAGTGCATTAAATAAACATGCAAACACATGCATGACCACGGGTGCCTGTGCAGGGGCCTGTGTTGTGTGCAGAGCAGTAGGCGAGGACAGTGTGAGCAGTCCCCTTGTTGTTTACCAGTCACTGTCACAGGAGCGAGATTGTCTCTCTGAGAGGCGACAACAGGCTGGCAACGACTTGAGATTACATTCCTGGACGCCTGCGGAAAATCCAGCATCATGTTCCATGTCAGGCCGCCGTGTGCGGACCGTTACCACGGAGACCCGGGCAGAAATGGGCTAAACAGAAGTGTGGAGAAGCAGGACGAGGAGAAAGTTTGGGTTGTCTCACAAATGTCAAGAGGGTGAACGAGTCATCCAGTCAGATGGAAAGTGCTGCTAATAAGAAAAGCACTTCATGTGAAACGCAGTCGCGTCATGTTTTTAAATGGAAACTTTTATCTAATGTTAACAAACACAGCGCTTTATCATATACTGCTGCTTCTCTCTTCATCAGGGACGTGTCATGACATTGACTCAGCAGATAAACATGACTTTTAACCAGGACACCGCTGTTCATGTACTGAGTGAAATCAGAAGTCAACACTGATTTTTTTGCCTTGACTACCAACCTATGTACTTAATTTCATTTATGTATCAAAATAGGGATGGGCGATTCATCAAAAGTTAACTGAATCGACATTGAGAACCTCTAACCAACGTAATCCTGCCCAGACGA
>CAFUXE010001273.1:12861-29258 GCA_903364295.1 Serranus cabrilla
ACAGTTGACATGTGGTAACATTCAGTGCCCCCGAAACAAAAGATCTGCATTTTAAACGTCCCGTGAAAGCTCGTACTGCTGACTCTCACTGAGGTTCCACCGCTGCTGGAAAACATTTACACTGGTCTCACGAAATAAGATTTAATCCAGAGCTGCAGTGCAGCTACATTTATTTATCCAAGAAAAGCATTGCAACTGCTTAGAAATATCTTATCTTCTTGTGCCTCAACAAGACAATAACGGTGCTATTTCTGCAGCTCTTATCTCTGCTGCAGCCACTAGTGGTAGTTGTGGTGGTGGCGGCACTCAAAACAAGATAAACAAGATGCTTTATTTGCATGAAACAGCTGACAGCGGGAAGCCAAGAGGATTGGTATGATAAAGAGATAGATTCACAGAATGTTAGCGTTATGTGGCGAGCGCCACCTTAGACCGCTGGGCCAACAGTGAGGAGAGGAGAAAGGGCTGAGGTGGAAGTGAAACCACCACCACCACTGCTGCAGTTTCACCTCCACAGGAACCCTTTCACAGGAAACTGAGGTCACAGATGTGGCTTCATGAAAGGACGTGACCACAGCAGCAGAGAGTGAGTCAGAGCTCAACACAAAACGACACTTCCTCTGACACACAGGCAGCCTGTGTGCTGTGTGTGTGCAGCCCTATCATTTCCTGTGGGTTTCTGCTGTTTATTTACAGCACGGAAAGAGATCTGAGCAGGAAGACAACAGCACAAAATGAGGACAAGCCCAGAAAAATGTTATTTTACCGTCAAAACTGTTATGGTATAAACCTGTGCAATCTAACATATCTAATTAAATCATTTATAAAATGTAGTAGAAAAGGCCCCTTTTATATAACCTCACACATATTTATGGTAACAGACATGCTGCACTATGGACATCACTAAGGAAACAACAAATACAATCCTATATACTTTTAATCACCAAGAAAATCCAACCTCAACAACAGAACAGGTTGTGTGTTGGTATTTAAAAATAGCATACTTCATTTTACACACGTACGGTTTTTGTTTTAAAAAAGCTGCAGTTTCTGTGAATTTATGCTACAAAACCACTGCCCTAAGTTTGGGGCAGAAAGCTTCCTGGTTGGGCGTTATTTTAAACGGTAAATAAATGCCGGAAGTGAAGTAGTTACGGGGGTGACTACCAGAAGTAACATGAAAAAGTTATGTTCAAAAACGTGATTCACCTAAGTCATGTACTCAACGAAAGTAACGTTAAATATAGTTTACTTTCATTTTCAGATGGGACACGAAGCCTGTTCTCCTGGGTGAAAGTCCGCAGCGCCGTCAATCATGACCAATAAAGCCTTTATTTAGCCAGAAACCACTAATCTGATACAACTGTAGATCAGCCTTCAAACCAGTCAACATGTCTGCCAGTCACACAGTGTGAAAAACAATCAACCAACCGGTCCGTCTTCCAATTATCGAGCCAGTGGACAGATACTCAGTCCATAAACCAGTCTGCCAGCCAGCCAAGACCAGTAAATAGCAGTTTTTACTGCCACATAATCTCCCATGTAGTAAAATCCTCACTAAGGCGGAACACACTGGCAGCATTAGCTGGCACACACACACACACACACACTGTAAAGCTGCTTTCTGCTGGGTCAGGGAGTGAGATGACTGGTGATCCCTCTCTTTTATCACCTTCTCCTCTCTTCCTTCTGGAGGAATGTCAGCGAGTGGAGAACTTCTGCAGAAAAAAGGCTCAATTTTAAAACGCTATGTTACACATTCAGTCCCTGCAAAAACAGCCACTCTGCATGCTGCTGAATGGGTTCACATTTTGCAAAACACAACCCATGGTGCCTTTAAAAAAAAGAAGACATATAGTATGACAAACTAAGGTATTTTAGCTGTGCACAAACTGTGGAAAGCCAGCACGGTGCCTTAAGAATCCTGATGCAGCCTGAAAATCAGTTACAGCTGTCGGAGTCTTTCACATCCAAATTGTGCGTGAACAAATAGAGGAAGTGACGTTCTCATGAGTCAAGCATTCAGGGATTCACCAGTGATGCAGTGGATCATGATACTGTACATTCATAGATTTATTTAGACTCTTTCTCCAGTTTTCTCCCTCCTCTTCTCCCATCAGATTCTTCTCTTTCCTCACTCTCATCTCTCCTCTCTCCCGCCTCTTCCCTCTTCATCTTCTCTATCATTATCCTCACTTCCGTTGAGCTTCCCATTTTCCCCCTGGCTCTGTTTTCTTTTTCTTTTTTTTTAACCACCAGCTCGGCACTCCAGAGCCAGGAGGCCGGCTGGCAACCTGACCCGTCCAGCAGAGACCAAAAGCAGAGCGGCTGGAACATCTTTTTGGCTATGACCTTCCTGCTTTTTCAATTCTGAACTCTTTGAAGGAGGTAGAAGGTGGTGAAGGTCCAATTGTGCATCTTCTGCACAAAAGACATTTTGAGTTGTTCCCACTACTAGTCAAGATTGTGCTGATTCAATAAAGCTGCAGGATGTATAGATTTTATTTTATATATTGCAGTGAAATACAAGGCCACAGTGAGTAAAATGCCCTAAAAAACGCCCTAAAACGGCTTGTTGGAGAGAGAGAGAGAGAGAGAGAGTGAGATAGAGAGAGAGAGACAGAGAGAGAGAGAGAGAGAGAGAGACAGACAGGTCGTATTTCTTGCTGTCAGGATATCTTTAGCGCGGGACATCCCGAGGAATGCCTCTCTTTGTGTGTGTGTGTGTGTGTGGCAGTAGAACAGCTGAGAAACAAATGATTAAGCAAAGTCTCAACATGAGACTCCCTGGTTTTCTTGGTTGTAGATAAAAAGTAATGGGACTTACACTCCTCCAGCTCTGACAGGACCACAGTAATCACACTACAGAACACCTTCTGGAAGATTAGCGCTGTACTCTGATGCTGAAACATCTGTCTTAACTAATCCATGTTGGCAGGAATCCATAAATATAAAACTAAAACATGCAATTTGTATCCTGAATTAAACCAAATGACACAAGCTTCTGCAGAGAGACAGAAACAAGATGTCCATTCCAGCAGTTTGAATTCAGTGTTAACCCAATCCAACGTGAAATCCTGCTGTTACAGCCGGAACAGAAACAGTTTAATCCAGAACAATGGAACTATAATGGATTACGGGAAGGGAAAACTTTTGTCCTACTTATTTGGGGACAACATCTGTTGCACAACATCTACTGTACTGGTAGTTCTACGTCCTGTTTCTGTCCAGTGACCACACATCTGGCTGAATTTTTAAAGGTTTGTTTCTCTAGTTTTGTCTTTTCTCAGAGGAGTCCTGGCCAGTTTTGTTTCCCATCTAACGTCCTTTAGTCCAGTTGGTATCCAGAGATTATCCACTACCCAGATTGTATTAGAGGGATTATTTGATCCCTGTGCCAAGACTTCTCTTCTGTTAATGAGGACGCAGAGAGTGGCAGCATGGACCGGGGTCACGGACAATAACACAGACTGTGAAGCTGATGGCACCACGTGTTGTGTTTGCATTTTGAAAGCAACCTACAGAACCTGTGTTTACTTTCTGATTGGTGTCCTGAAGGAATTTCAACACATTTCCCTCCAAAACGGACCTGGTGGCCTCTATAAACTCTGTTTATTTTGTTATTCATTGCAGGTAAATGTTAAACCAAACAGCTGTAAAACATTTCCCAAGCATTAAAAACAGAAACCAGAAGCACACAAACACAAACACATACTGAATCCTGATCTTTCTCATCTTACACTGTTTGTACCAATAACAAGATTATTCCTCATCTCTGTTAGCTTCCCTCTCTAAAGGCAGTTTACCGCTCTGAGTCAGTGTATCTGTATCTGTAGTAACCACCTGCGTGCACGCTGTTCACACACACACACACACACACACAGCAGAGTCAGGTTGCATATCAACAATACAACTACAGTGCAACGCAAACCAACGGACGCCTCAGGTGTACGCAGCAGTGTCCTAACAAAGAAAACACCATTTTACACATAATGATCAAGTTTAAAATCATGAAAAACGCGGAGCCTTAGTTTGATCAAATCACACTGAATTTGTTCATTGTAAAATAAACCCAAACACAGTTTAGATGTGTTTTTATTTCACTTAGTAATCAAGAAAACTAAACTGGGTGATACCACTTTCACATTGCTACTTTAAAGAATTCCCAAATGTGTTTAAAATGAAGATATTCCTTTATTAGTCCCATAACTTAACTGGGAAATCCAACCTCTGCATTTAACCCATCCTCTACACACCGATGAACACACCCTGTGAGGAGCTGTGGGCAGCACTTTGGGGGTTGGGTGGCAAATGGTAGAACACAATGTAAACCTCTTAATCTTCCAGATTACATTAAACATATTTTTTTTTACAAAATTGCCCGACACAATGGCAACAAGGAAGCTGTTGGGCAGATAAAGAAATGAGGTTTGTGCTATACTAAATATACAACAACAAGTAAATAGAGATATGTACAAATAGAAATAAAAGTAGGAATATGGAAATGTAAATAAAAGCAAATAGTACAAATATGTATTCATGTCACGGCTTACACATGCTCATTTTCTCCATTGTTTGTTTGTTTGTACACATGTCCTCCTGTTGTCCTTCTGTCCACAACGACACTATGGGCTTTTGGCACCACCAGCCAACTGGGTCACTAATGACCACATGGCCAATTAGCAGGGCTAAACAACCACCAGATTCCCTCCTCCACAGCCTGGAACACAACCGCCATTCATCCAGATCACAGACTGGAAAACTATGAGGGGAATCTGGGCCGAGAGGCCTCGCAGCGGCGGGCTGAGATGTGTATCATGTGCATCATGGGGATGCCTGAAGAACGAGTATTTCTGTCCAACACAAAGGCGCCGTTATGACCACTACGGTTCGGAGTATTCTCTTTTCATCAATAAATCTATTGATTCCTTCTTTCCATGACTTGTCTAATCTCTAAAATATCAGAAAACGGTGGAAAATGTTCATTGTGATTTGTCCCATCAACTGTGCAACAAACTCGAAGAAGAAATTTCACAAAAATTATTTCAAAAATGCAATAAATCATGAGAATGTTGTCATTGTTTTTTAGTCAACTAGTGTGAATATAAAAGGGAAATCTTCCTTTGATTAAGGTTTTAAATTAAGTGACTGTAAATCTTTACAGAACATGAAATTCTATACAAGAGTCAGAGGTCAAAGGTCAGCATCAGCTGTTGAGCAGCACTCCCCTGGAGCTGGAACTTCACTTTACTGCAGGCTTTAACTGTAATCCTGTTTCTGATATGAAACGCAGAGTTTCAGGTCTCTTTCATTGCTCCTGATTGTTTTAAACTTACAGTATCCATCCAACCTAAAGCCAAGTTGAGGTTGAGGAATGAGTGTGTATTTGTCATGTGTGAGTCAGGAGTCACACACACTGTGACCAAGCCAAAAAAAAGCAGAAGTAACATCACTTGACAGGTGTGCAACCCCAATTTAGCACACTTGTTGTCATGGTGATGTGCATTATTCCTGTGTGTGAGTATGAGTGTGCACCTACGGGTGTGTGCGTTTGTGAAGTGTGAAAAGAGGTTGACGGTAACACCTTAGCCGTGGTAAACACACACACCGTGCACATAATCTGACAGCCGGAATCATGTCACAGTAGTGATTTCCGTATTGACGTGGGAACAGTGTGCACACACCAGGAGAGACGGGAACATCTGGAGCTGGGAATATAATAAGACGCAGTGTGTTTGGAGGTTCATACAATAGTTAATGTAAGCAGATTAGTATATTGATCAATTAGCTGATCAATCAGTTAACAGTTTGACTTTGGTAAGGTTCTGTCAAAAGAGAATTTGCTAATTTTTTCTATTTCATATATGTATAAACTGAATATCTTTGGGTTAGGATTTTTTTTAAATAATCTGAAAACAACCTTATGACTGCATTTTTCACTATTAACTGCCACTGTCACAGACTAATCCACAGACTAATTGAGAATGAAGACTATCATGAGTTGATATAATCAATATCGTGCCGTATTTGATAAGGACACAGCTCACACAGCACCAGCCTTGTCACAGGTAGGGAGCGATTCTGCCTGCCAACATGTACTCTGAATACTCATCTCGAACACAATGGAAGACAGTTCCCTCAGAAAGCCTCAGAAACCTGAGCAGCGCTCACACACGTCTATCCTATCTTGTCACAACAGAACACAACAGGGCTGGTTACACGACGAAATATAAAGGCTTTAGAAACCCGTAATAAAGTATGCATGAACACCGATCGTACTGCCATGTTCTAACTTCAACCAAATGATCAGAATCCTGCCGTGTATCCCCTCTTTTCATACATAGTTTTTGTAGTTCTTGATAATTTTTTATTAGCGTTTCATCTAAGTTCATCAAACTAGATGATGATCTAAAATACAAGAGGCCGGGCAAAAGGACCCGAATTAAGCAATCAATGAATAGTATGATTGGAGATAATATTTCATCCACATATTTCAGCTATAAAACTTGACAAAGAGGCAATAAGACAACAACAGGACTCCAACTTGCAGGTGCACTGGTCAACAATATTACAACACACTTTTGGACAAAGGAAATGTTTGGAAGTTATGACAACACATTCCAAAAACAACAGCAACCTTCATTTACAAAGATGAACACTGATCATTTGAAATTCCAAATGACTCAAGAAGACCCAGGATATTTACAAAGGGTTGAATATTAGTGCTAATTCCCAACACGCTTCCCACCTTTGCAGTTAGTTTTCTACACCTTCAAACACTGAGGGATGAACCCGTCCCAGCCGGCTTACCTTGGGGAGGTATGCAGCATTTCGTATCCTGTCCACCATCTCCTGGCCCTCAGGGTGCACGGCGGCCACATGGGACCACATCCTCTCCCAGGTGGTACCCTCAATGGGAAAACCGGTCCTGTTCACGTAGAAAAGAACTCCTCCATCCTTCTCCTCTTCCTCCCCAGGAGACCGGGAGCTGTTGTTCGGGGGAGAGGCGGAGGAATCCTCCTGGGTGCTGCAGCGGAGGAGGCAGTGCGAGCTGGTACTCTTGGACCGGCCGTGCCTGCTCAGCTTGGCCGGGGAGGTGCCGGTCCGGCTTGGGGAGTTGGGTCCGGTCATGATCCCAGGAGGGCCAGGAGGAGGATGAAAAGTTAGGGCAGGCGATCCTCCTCCAGCTACAAGAGCTTCTTCTTATTCATCAGTGTTGGACAGAACATGTTGCTCTCTCACAGCAAACCTGGCAGAGTACAAAAAAGAAACTTTAACCTCACTGCAACATATTTTGCATCCTTAAATCAGGCTTGCAGTTATGTAAAAAATTGTATTACCCTTTAGTCAATTAGATCTACAGTAGAAGTGAATTTCTGCAGTTCTAAAATAATGTTTCCATAAAAGAAGAGGATTTCTAACGGGCGTCCCACTGAGGAGCTACACCCAAAGATCTGCCTTTCCTAGTTTGGAAGAGGAATGATGGTGCCACAGTAGAGTGTGCAACCTTGTCAGCATGACTCCAGATCCCCAAAAGAAGCAACAGTCGACCAAGACTGATTTCTGACATAAAAACCTATCACAGGTCCACAATGACCCAATAACATCCTGTAGTAACTTTAGGTGACAGACAAAATCCTACTAAACATGTTAAAATCAACAGTGACAATCAAACAAGTAGCCTAGGGTACCAAATGTGTAAAATACTCCATAAAGTAAGTAAATATTAGCATACAACCAATCAAAAACATATGAACAAGATTTTTTGTTCCTACAGTGATGGAAAAGCCTTGGCTAACGTTAGAAATGAGCCTTTAAATCGATAAGGTCTCTATATTTTCAATTCATGACTATTACAAACATGCATTAAGTGATTTTATATTGACAGCATAAACAAAACTTGCAAACAAAGCTCACTGGTGAGTTAGCTACCACAGGCTGAAGTTAATATCGAAACCGGGGATTTTTGTTTCGAGTGCATTTGCTGAAATATCCCAACCGTTACTAATTCAACCGTACCGTGTTTTCCACCGGGGCTCCAATTTTCAGATAAACGACAGTCCCTCGGGTGAAAAGGGCATTTGACTCGAAAAACACACAGTAAGACGAGGTAGGTCCCATTCATACCAATCCTCCGTTGTCCACCACAGGATGTAAAGTCTTGTTTTGGTTCGAGGCTTTGTAACTTCACCCTTCTTGTATGTATCAAGCTAGCACGCGCTAACAACCGTTGGGATGGGAAAACGGTAAATTCCACTTCAAAGTAAAGCACTATCTTTGTTGATCTTGCGTATTTATCGAATATATACTATAAATCCTTGTAATATCCGCATACACCCATCACATCTTTGTTAGAGAGTGATCTGAACGTGCCAGTAAAGGTTTTATATCCAGGGCTTCAACCAAATAAATCCACTTCTCGTCGGATCTTATTTTATTTTGAAAATATGAAGCGGAAGTCCTTCTGTTTCGCTAGCTAGCTAACAGTCCTCACTCTCACAACACTGCGGGGGCCGTTGCCTCCCACCTCCCCAGTCCGGGAAAATGACCTCCTCTGTGCATTCCTCCCGGTCATCAGCCCGCACGGCGCCTCGGTATCAACTATCTCTTCAAAAAATCCGACATCATGTTGATAAAAAAGGCTCTTCAATCCCTCACATGATTAAATCATTGGGGATAAAACGGACCTCCTAGCTACCTGCTCTTCTCCTCGTATCCCTCCGTTGCTCGTATCCTCAGCAGCCACCAACGTTCGGCGGCTGTTCATTGGTCGAGCCAACAATGAGGGGCGGGTCAGAGAGTACGCGCTACCATATTTGGAAGTGACGCCTCTCCCTGATTGGTGGGTTTTGACAGACGAGGGCGTCAACAAGTGATAAATCTGCAACAAATGGGATTTTCTGCCCCTTGTTGCAACTGTTGATTTTTTTGCACATTTTGTACATTTTCAGATGCTCTTTTCAGGAGGTTGATTCTCAGAATACAATATATTAACATTTAATTGAACAGAGAAGAACACAATATCATAATTCTTACAAAAAACCCATACAAACACACTGCAAAAAAGACATAAATATCAGTTTTAACAAAAGTTCCAAATGTGTTAATAAAAAAATGCTATTGCAGAGTGATGATGATCATCCCATTGTGTATAAATCAGCTACAGGTGAAAATGCTTTAACAAAAAGAGACTTAGATTAAGTAAATTAAAATGCACTTAATCTTTGAACTACCACTCATCAGTACCTGCATAACAGCACAATAATGTAGCAAGTTCCTTGAGCCAAATGTATCATCATGATATGGCAATCAGTCATATGAATGTTGGGCTATTACTCTAACACTGCAGCAGTAACTTAACTTACAACCCCCCCTGCTGGCTGTATTGATACAAAGCTTTTCACAGCAGCACAGAAAGGAAAGGTGAAGTTAGAGCATGAGGATTAAATATGAACATTTTTCCATCCAAGATTTGGATTGCATGGATGTGAATTCTGGTTAAATTCAGCCCAAACTAATTCTGAGAATAAAAACTGACTTGTTTTTTACACCAGAGTGTAACCAACCAGGAATAATCAATGTGAAATAATTGCAAATATCCTAAATTTAACCATTCTCTGTTCGTGTTTTGTTTATTTAATGGGATCATAGAGGTGGCTGTGATCGGCTGAGCCTCCAGGATAATAAGACGTAGGTTTCACGGTGCTGTAAGTCACTGCATCCTCACGTCCTCGAACCTATGATACATGAGACAAACACAGAACAACAGTTACACAACAGGACAACACACGACCACTGTCACTACAACACCAGACACTTACCTTATTGTTGTTCCGCTTGGTGTGGAGGATGGAGACATAAGAAACACCATCTTCAGGATCAGCCTACAGAGAGGAACAACAGAATGATTGCTCAGCAACAAGTCAGTTTATGCTGACTCACTCTCATATTGTTTTATTATGATTTTATATTCCTGTCTGTGCTGGGAAGTTATGTTTCCCTCAGGCTGTTATGAAACGATGCAACAATTTTTTGAGCACATTCCAGTTCAATTAGTTGAACACACACTTTCCCTGACTCTCTCACAGCCTTTCTTGTTTGTGTTATTGTTTGTTTCTTCTTGTTTGTATGACATTTTTCCTTTTAATATTTTCGAAATAAAACTTCAAATAATATAAAACATGAATCTACATTTGTCTTTCAGCTGTTGAATCCTAGTTACAGCTCTGAAAAGCAACTACCACAAATAAGATTTGAAACTCACCATGTTTGTATTCTTCTGTGCTTTGTTTCCTGAAAACACAAAAAAAGAGTTATTGCAAAATACTAAGTATATCAAAACAATATGCTTCACCTGTGGCTGCTTCCAAACCTTTATTTCTCTTCCATCTGATGAATGCTGCAACACTCGTTAGTAATGCTGTTAAAGCCACAGCCACGACGATGCACACCCACCAACCTAGAAATACAATCAAAAGATTTTGGTTTGAAACAAGCATTCAGACATAGAAACATAAGATTTAAGAAATCTACCTTGTGGCTCTGTGGTTGGATCGTTGCCTCCAGGTGCTGTTTGGATAAAAATGATCAAATTAACAAATAGTTTGTAGATTTTCACATCAGTTTGAACTTCTTATTACACTCTGAACCCCAACAAGCCGTGTCTTTTTAACTTTACTCAGTGTCCTTGTATTTCATTGCAGTATATGAAATATTTACAAAATCTCTAAGTCCTGCAGCTCTGTGGGATCAGCACAATCATGGCTAGAAGTGGGAACGACTCAAAATATGTTCTGTGCAGAATAAAACAGATGTAATATTACACATTATAAAGTTGAATTTCCCTTATAATTAAAATAAAATTGGAATAAAAGGGAATTTATATATAGAACACTCTTCAAGTGCCCTCAAGTGTCATAAATAACCTCTCCTGTCCTCTCCCCTCAACTCTGTGTAAACAGATTTTTAGCGAGAATCAGCAGAATCAATCCTGGCTTCACAGTGTCTCTGAGGAGCAGAATTTAATGTTTTTAACAGGATCTGGTAATTCTAAACCGTTCATTTTTGGACACGTTTTAAATTAAACATGTAGAATAAAGTGATTTTGAAAGAAATAAATCAATTCTAAGCTTCATTTTCTAACTGAAACAGCTTTCTTAACAGATGATCCATTCAAAGACAGTCGTAAAGTCCAAGTTCAGTTTCTTTCCTCAATAAAACAGCTCAAAATCTCTGTTATCTCACCTGAGGATTGAGGCTTAAAGGGAAACACGCTCCCATTCTTCCCATCAGCCACGTTGCACTGAAACAACTCATAGTTTTCAAAAATAAAATGAGAAGTTGTAAAGGTCACACTGGCCGAGCAGCCGGACTGCGACGTCTTCAAGTCTCTGTTGTCTTTGTCCACATCTTGACCTTTAAACAGCCACTTCACTTTGTGTCTACATCCGCCAAATGTCTTCACAGAGCATCTCAACGTCACATTCTCATCGTCCTCATGTTTAGAGACTGTTGAAGGGGGAAAACAGGAGTTAAATCACCTTCATAAATGTCATAATAATGGTTCAGTATATCATTCTAACAAGAACACTCACTGTTAAGAACAGACAGGTCAGTGTATGGTTCTCTTTTGTTGAGCTGTATGCAGAAGTAACGCCCAACATCCTCCTCGGTGACGTTCTTTATCACCAGAGAACAGCTGGCTGTCACACTCAGTCTGCCTGATTTAGATTTGTCCCTTTCAACGATCTCCCCCAGTTTAAACAGATCTGCTGCTGCCGCCCCAGAAAAGCGACTGAAGACCCAGCTCGTGCTGCTACATTCACCCTGATCGTTTATCACATGATCACACGGCAAAGTCACATCATCTCCAGCTCTGACGGTGACGGGGAGGGGAAGTTGTCCGGTTACCGCTGTGAAAGACAAGAAATAAAGTAAAATAAGATCATCTGATGTGATTAAAGTTAGTGCGAGTCGACACATACATGGGTTTGTTAATGTCCCTCAAACTTTGTTTCCAAGAGACAACTAAACTCAAAAACAAACAGCAGCAACAAGTCATATCCATTATTCATTCATCATGTGTTATAATGTAAGTGTGCTTACCTGTAATCTGAAGCAGCAGAATCAGAAACAAAGACATTTTTAACCCTTTGACTTCAGCCGCCGTGCCTCTCTGTCCCTCTCGTCCTCTCCTCACATTTCCACACTTGCTTGTTCAGATATTACCAAACAGCACGCACTTCCTGAGTGGTGTCATCACTTCCTTATTGTTGCTGTTTTTGTCTTCTGAGTGTTCTCCTGACAACAAGTCCACACTGTGACCAGCGGCGTGCACAGACGTTTTGCAGGGCAGGGGCGAAAAGACAAAAAGGACACATCAGCGCGTTCTCACCACTAAAGAGGACAGTTTAGAGCATGTTTTGCCTTTCAGGGGGGAAGTTTAGAGCGTTCTTCAACAATTGGGCCACGAAGGAGGGAAACTGCCCCCTCTGCCCCCCCCTGTGTACACCACTGACTGTTGATACAGGCCTCTAAGGTGACATCATCTATTCAGTCCGAATAAGAGACGTCACAAACATTTCTGATAATCGATCAATTGTTTAGATATTTTTCCATCCAAAAATGTCAGGAAATGCTGCGTCAGATATTCAGATTTCACTCAAAGACCTTCAGAGACAGAGATAACAGGACATTTTTCACTATTTGCTGATATTTTCTTTTCTTTTTTATAAATGATCAATATATCAAGAAAATAATGGATAAAAAGTGTAGCCTTTTTAGACATTTTTATTTAAAGTGAACAGAAGCATTAACGTTTATGAAGCTATTATTACGAGTGATGCATGCTTAAGAAAGATAAAAGATGTTGAAGATAAATAAAAAGAGCAGGTAAAAGGCCCCACACATATATTCTACTTATTTATGATTTAAGCAAATATCCTAATGAACACAGTATGATAGTTACAGCACCACCTCCTCTACAGCTAATTACACAGCAACATAACTGAGCAACACTGGACAGCAAACACACACAACTGATGTTTACAAAGGAAAATATAGATAAAATATTATATAAATCTTCTCATTTCACCCCAAGAAACCAGCCGTAGGAACGGCAGATTCAGTCAACCTCCGAACAGCTCTAAGACTACATTTTTTTACAGCAATAAATCATGAAAATTATTATTAAAATAAAAATAATTCCACAGGTATGTACAGCATATGTACAGGTGTGTGTACATTTTTAACAGATACAGAAGAAGAGAAGAAGAGAGAAGAGAGGGAGGACTGAGCGAATAATCACTCATTCTGGTCTAAAAAGATCTGTTTTTACAGCAGTTAATAGTGGAAATTATCATAAAATAACTAATTGTAATTCCAGTCTATGTCAGTGGAAAGTTAAAAGAGGAAATTATCAATTTTTATGATAATAAATTAATAATTTATCATCAGAAACAATGTCACAGATCTGTTTAGAGCTGTAAACAAAAATATAAATATTCATAAATATATATATCGCTGGGAGAAGTTTGCTGAAGGGATGAAAACACATCAGGAACACAGTTTGAGCTGCAGTGATCTGAGCTGCAGCTCCGCCTGGTTTCTTATTTTGCTGGTTTGTTGACGGTGGCGTAGACGGTGCTGGGGTCAGCAGCCGCCGCAGCAGGAGGAGAAGAAGAAGAAGAAGAAGGAGACCTCAGGGTGCTGTAGGTCACCGCGTCAGCGTGGCCTTCTCCCTGAGCGTGGGAAACAGGAGAGAGACATGTGAATGACACAACAGGAAGTGAGACAGCATCTAACATGATAAAGTACGAAGCAGCATCCTGATAGCAACCGACTTAAAACTCAGTAAAAGTAACAGTGGCGTGCAGAGACTTTTTGAAGGGCAGGGGCGAAAAAAAAAGAGGGCACATACACTAACACGTTCTCATCACTGAAGAGGCACTTTAGGCGCGTTTTGCCTCACAAGAGGACAGTTTAGAGCAGAGAATCTCAACTGGTGGGTCGGGGACCTATTTTCAGTGGGTCGTCGGTCTTTGTCTGGGCAAAAAAATCCAGTGGTTTTATTTTGAAGGGGATTTTTTTTTATGCCGTCTATTCAAACTTACAGTTTATTTTCATCTGCTAATGGAGCACGACGAAAGTTTAAGTCTTTTTGAAACGACTTCTCACTAGTTGGACTTTTAAATTTAATGTTTGTGCATGAAAACACTGTTAGGTCTGATAAAATAAGATATGTTGTGTTATCTAAGATGCACTTTTTGTTTTTCAATTAAAATGCAGCTTATTTAGTGTAAAGGGGAACATTTTCCTCTCTAGCATCACCAGGCTGCTGGTTTACCAGTAAACTTTTGTTGTGTTGGCAAACTGTGTTGTTCTGTACTATCCCAGGTTCAATCTGCTCCATCATCTTCTGGTGGGTCCCAAAGCCAGACCAGTTGAGAACCACTGGTTTAGAGCACATTTTTCAACAATTGGGCCACAAAGGGGGGCCACCCCCCTTGTGCACACCACTTATCAAACATGACAAAGTACGAAGCAGCACCTGAAAACACAGTAAATTAACAATGCAGTGCAACCAAACATGCATTAGTGCAGCCTCACAGAGCTCCACCAGCAGCAGCAGAGAGAGCAGCTCACCTGGGCGTTCCTGCTGGTGTTGGCCGTGTAGCTGACGGAGGCGTAGGCGACGGCGTCTTCGGGGTCAGCCTGCAGAGAGAAGACAGCATGATGAGTAACATGTGGGTATTCTTTGACTTCTCATTTTCTTGTGGCATGGGGAAGTTAGACTCTAAGTTGGTGCCTCATACTGGGAGATTTTGCAGAACAGATATAAAAACCACTGAGTGAGTGAGTGTGTCTGGGTGTGGTGTGTGTGATCGCACCGTGTCCTGACTGGGGTTTGCGGCGGTCAAGGCCAGGCCCTGGACAAATACAGTCTGATTAGAGACGTCAATAGAGACTTATTATAGAGAATAAGTATCTGAGAAATGTCTCTCACTGTTTATTTTAGCGCCACATTGACTTTAGAACTTAATTAAATTAAAGTTAGAACTCACCGTGTTTGCAGCCTTCTGAGTTTTGTTCACTAGAGAGACAAAGAAAGAGTCAAATTTAACTGCCACAGTGAAAATCTCATGTCTCATCACAATAGTTATGTCACCTTCAGCCCTCTTCTTCCGTCTGATGACTGCCACGATGATGATAGCTGCCAGGAGCGCTGCTGAACCCAAGGCCACAACGATGAACACCCACAAAGGAGGAAGGTTTCCAGGGTTATGACCTGTTAAAAAATCACAGATTTAAAATAAGAAATGATGTGATTTACATTGTAAAAACATACTTCTCTTTTAGAATATTACCTTTAGGAACATCACATAAAAATGCATGCTTTGATTTGGTTTAAAAAACATTTCACATTTTGGAGATTTCAGCACTATTTGGGCGAATATGTCCCTAGGGTTGACTTGTCTGCTTATTGTCTCTACAGTGTTAAACCTCCGTCCTCTGAACGCTCTCAGTCTCTAGTTTGTGTCTGTAAAGTTTCATGAGGCTGATGATCCTCGAGGTCACAGCAGCTCATTTTATACACTGAGCTCAAGTTTTAAAAATGCTCTCACGGCCTGGAAAGGGTTAAACAACTTAACCGTCTTAATGATCCAAATGCATGAAAAAGCATGTTGGTAAATATATATATATATAAATATAAAGATTAAACTTTGATTGTGGTTGGATAAAAGTCATCATCACATTAAGAAATCATGTGAGAGAGTGATGGAAGCTGTTGTTACCTCCATTTGTATCTTCTCTCCCCATTGTTATGTTTCCTTTAGAATTAGTTGAATATGATATAAAACGACAAAACAACACACATTACGATCAAATACATCATGTTTACCACCTGTAATTGGTAAAAATATTATAATATTCATATGTAAAAATCAACAAATAAGAGTAAACGTACCTGTTTTCTTGTTTAACAGCTGGAGGTCAAACTGCAGCGTTTTCCCATTTGATTCTTTCACTTCACACTTCAGTGACTCAAAGAACTTTGACTTCTGATTAAGAGGAGGAGTTGGAAACGTCACCCTGGCTGAACAGGAACCTGGTATCATCTCCACGTCATTATTCATGTCATCAAACAGCCACTGCACTGTGTGTATACATTTATATGTTAACACAGCGCAGTTCAAGGCAGTCGTGTCATCGTGGTGCTCATCTTTAGTGACTGGTGATGGAGACGTGAGAGAGAAAAGAGAGAAGAGTAACTTCATCACTTTAATCATGATTTTTGTAATGTTTCAGCATATTGTTTTAATAAATATTAGAATGTGAATACTCACTGTTAACAAGAGACAGAAGAACCAGAGCATCTTCACCTTGTGGCTGTCCTT
>CAFUXE010001273.1:41204-51497 GCA_903364295.1 Serranus cabrilla
CACTTCAGTGACTCAAAGAACTTTGACTTCTGATTAAGAGGAGGAGTTGGAAACGTCACCCTGGCTGAACAGGAACCTGGTATCATCTCCACGTCATTATTCATGTCATCAAACAGCCACTGCACTGTGTGTGCACATTGACCTGTTAACACAGCGCAGTTCAAGATCGTCGTGTCATCGTGTTGCTCTTTGGTGACTGGTGATGGAGACATTGTGAGAGAGAAAAAAGAGAAGTAAAATAACTAAACTAAACTGAAGTAGTATCACAGTAATCATAACTATTCATTACAACATTATGATGGAAATACTCACTGTTAATGAGAGACAGAAGAACCAGAACATCTTCACCTTCTTGTTCTCCTTCTTTGTTGAACTGTCTGCAGATGTAACGACCAACATCCTCACATGTGAAGTTCTTTATAACCAGAGAGCAGTCTGCTGTCACACTCAGTCTGCTGGATTTAGCTTTAGCCCTCTCACTTTTACCAATCTGCCCGAGAGTAATCAGCTCAACTGCTCCTCTTCCTACAGATAAACTGAAAAGCCAAGAAGTTTGGTCACATTTGTCCTGATTGTTTGTCACATTATTACAGGGCAGAGTGACATCATCTCCAGCTCTGGCAGTGACGGAGGTGAAACTTTGTCCAGTTACTGCTGTTGAAGATGAGAGAAAATATCAAAAGTTAACTGTCATAAGATTATGTCTGTAATGGTTAGAGTTATATGTGAGGATAAATTAAAATGCAACAAACAACACAAACATCCTTTCACAAGAATCCACTTGACACACAAGCAGCAGACTCAGCCGTCTCATTCTGAAACATTTCTTGTGATAAAACATGTGTTTTGTGTTCTTACCTGTTAACTGCAGCATCACAAAGAAAGTCATCCATCTCACTTCAACCATCTCTGTCTCTGTCTTTGTCTCTTGTTCTCACGACCTCAACTGTTTCTCACCGACTGTTGTGCGTCTTCAAAAGAGACGCAGCTTTAACTTCCTCTAATGAGTGAAGTGTCACTTACTTACTCTGACTTGTGTATTTGCTTCCCTTTATTTGAAACGATCAGTTTTCCATTTCCTTGAATTTCATGTAGGTTTCTAAAGAGTCAAAAAGCCAGATGTGGATCAGTGCGCAGGTAAAAACAGGAGTCACAGTCTGTTGCTCTTTATGAACACACCTGCTCTTCAGTTAGTTAGAGTTCAACAAGAGACGCTTCAGGTGAGTCTTAATAGTGTCAGTTTACATGCAAAAATAAACCAGACGTCTTGCCCACCACATTTCTAAGGACCGTGGCGTAACATGGTGATACTTGAGAAAAATGTTGACATTTTAGTGGTTGGAGAATTGTTGGTCAATACAGTTCAGTGTTATTTTCTCATTACTAAAGGGGAAGTGTGTTGGTTAGAATGTGGGCAACAACAGATTCAGAGCTCTGGTGGTTTTGCCGTCTGATGTTAACCAACGATTGACTAAGAGCTGTCAGCTCAGCCTGCTGCACACGGCCCCGATTCTGTTCAGAATGTGAGTGTGAAACTGATGCGTTGGGCTGTGATTATGGGGCGTGTTTCAACCGAACCAGGAGAAAAAAAGCCTCTTCGCTCTATTGGATAGATCAACAACCAGCCAGAGCAGCGTAGGATGTGTCGTATGTTAAGAGACGCTGCCCAAAAGGAGCTCGTAATGTCCAACTCCTCTGCATCGCCGTGATGCCCGTCTAAGTCGCCTCCTTCACCTGCTCCTCCATAAGTGACCAAAGGTGAAACCACAGTGAGCGTCGGTTTCCCTCGTGTCCCAGCTGATAAATCAAGCTTTTACTGAATCCAGTTGGACAGACGGCAAAAACATCTTTTGCATCGACAAATGCCTTGATGTTGTTTATCTGTTCACATTTAAAAATTAATTCGCTGTTGATATCTTGTAAAACAGAGTCGATGGCAGCACTCTTTAGTGACGTGGTTGATTACGTTACTGTTGCTCTTCTGTCTATCATCGTGTAAATCCCGCCCTGACAATTTCATTGGTCCGAGGAGATCTGTACCGAGCATAGCAGCGCCACAACGGAGAAGAGCCAGACCGAACTTCCTGCAGAAAAAGTTAAGTACGGCTGCACCCAGGCTAGGGAAGCTTTATTATAAAAGTGGCAGAATTTTGGTAGATCTAGGTCAGAGGTCATGATCTTACCAATGTTTCTGACATGTTTACATTCAAGACAAAAGGATTAAATGTGAGCACTTGCTAGAGTTTGAACAGATGAGGCCCCAGAATCAAGCCCTGGGGAACTCCACCAATTGTTGGCCTGTCTTTGAGTTTAAAACGAGTATTTCACTTTTATTTTTGTTTAATGGGATTCACTTTGGGCCAACTAAACAATTATGGTGAGAGATTGTTCTGAATTAAGATGGTGCAAGCCACAAAGTAACTAAAAACCAGCATTATATTCAATAACATTCCTGAAGAGTTTCATAGACTTCAAGATTATCTCCAGCAAAGAAAACGCCTCTCACAACACGACTGGTAACACACTATTTTTGGATTATATCATCCTTAGTTATACACAAAGTTAATTCAAAACAACAAAGAATATGCATAGAAACATATTGGACTAATACTAATATATTTACAGCAAAGCTACAAATAAATGTAATCAACTTGAAAGAAAAATCCTCGGGCAAACCTTTACCTAAAAAAGCAACTCTAACAGAAAGTCAAAATTGTTTAACATTTAATAAGCTACTTAAAATGTTGCTTTTTCCTTTTTGTTGGTCAGTGGAGTCTGACAGAAGCAGAAGGTTCTCCAACGTTTGCATACGTCACCGTACCTTCATCTGCATCCTCATCCTCATCATTAAGCTGCTGTGGAAAACAGACACACGTGAGATTCTGAGATAAAATGGAAAAAGGAAATCACATTTTGCATCCGTGTCAGCACTGTTTATTCTTATTCTGAAGAAACACCATAAATAAAAGCCTTAGATTTTTCAATAACTTATTTTAGAAGATGATGAAAACTCACCTCCCTCTGTGTTTTGTTTCCTGAGAAGAGAAAGACATTTTATAGTGAAATCCAGGTGTATTCAATATTTTTAAATAATAAAATTACATCTATCCTCTCACCTTTTAATCTTGTCCAAATGTTGACCGACACAACAGTTATTATCAGTGTTCCTAAACACACAGACACCATAATAATCCTCCATAAACCTGGAAAGCAGAATAAAAAACATCACAAACATTTCTGCTGCACCTTTGTGTTATCTAGAGTTTGTCTTTAGGCTTCATCAGGACAGAAAAACAGAGAAACAGTATAAGATGTCTCTACCTTGAGTGTCACTCTTTGCAGATGATGTTGTGTTTCTCCCAAATGATCCTTTTTGATTTTGTTGATGAAAAAAAAAGACAAGAAACAGTGATTTCATAGCCCAAGTTTACCATCTGAAGACACTAAAGGAGAAAGAATATTGTATTAATCAAACTTGAAATTCTTGAATTAAAGCAGATGTACCTGTTTTCTGTGTGCCGACATCATAGAGCAGCATTTTCCCGCTCTTATTATCTGTCACGCTGCACTTAGGTAACTTGTAATTCTCTGACTTGTGAATAAGATGAGTTGGAAATGTCGCCCAGGCTGCACAGGGATGCTGAACTGTGTCCACATCACCGTCACCTCCCTCGTATAACCACTGCACTGTGTGTCCACACGCTCCATGTGTCAGTGCAGAGCAGAAGAAGGTGACTGTGTCATTGTTCTGATGTTCATCCACTGGTGAAGGTGGAGATATATGAGAGAGAGAGAACAGAATTATTGTGATAATGACTGTTAATAAAGTCATCAGCTTTAGTATTAAACACTTTTGGTAATGAGCCTAATATAAGTAACAAACGTTTATAAAAGTAACAAAACGAAGCTTAAAATTGGCGCATTTCTGTCAGAGTCTCTTTCTTCTACATGTGTCCTTTAAAATCAAACCAGATCCTGTTAGAAACATTAAATTCTGCTCCTCAGAGACTCTGTGATGCCAGGATGGATTCTGCTGAGACCAACGGTCACGGGACAAATATTCACTGAAAATCTGTTTACACAGAGCCGAGAGGAGAGGACAGGAGAGGCTGCAGACAGGACAATAATTCAGTACGTATGGCATGTCAAGACCCTTTTTTCTCAAATATTTATCACACTTGTGGACACTTTGGAAACTGTTATATATAGAGAATTTCAGAGAAATGTATCTTATGTTTTTACCTGTTTTTATGATTTATTTCATTTTATTTATTTACTATAGCTGTGTTATTCTGCACTAAAGACATGGACTTGTCCACACTTGTAGCTGTGTTAATGTTAATACTTTTTAGAAAAGTTATGAAGTTACTTTTGCCAATATTCATTACACTTGTGGGCACTTGGAAAATAAGAATAATTAATCTTGTGTTTTTATAATTTATGTTATTTTAACTGTGTTATTCTGCACAAAGACATGTTGGAGTTGTTCCCACTTCTTGCCATGATTGTGCTGATTCCACAGAGCTGCAGGACTTACAGATTTAAAGAGATTTTATATATTGCAGTGAAACACAAGGACACAGAGAGGAAAATGGAAAAAGAACAAAAAGCTGAAAAGTAATGATGTAAATACTTACAGATAACGACAGAGAGAACAACCATAGCGTCCCGACCTGGTTTTTCTCCTGATTTGTTGAATTGTCTGCAGGTGTACCAACCAACATCCTCAACTGTGACACTTTTTATAACCAGAGAGCAGTTGGCTGTCATGTTTAGTCTGTCAGACTCACCATTTTTACTAATCTGCCCAAGACTAACCAGCTCTCCTGCTGCTTCCCAAATATAAGGACTGTAAAGCCAAGAAGTCTGCTCACATTCGCCCTGATCATCGACCAAACTGTTGCAAGGCAGAGTGACATCATCTCCAGCTTTAGCAGCAGTACTCTGTCCAGTTACTGCTGTTGAAGAGGAGAGAAAAATATCAAAAAGGGAATTGTGATAAGAATTTAGCTTTCTTGTTAATTTACTGAGAGGATCATAAATGCAATAGCAGATGTCCCTTATGCAAAAAAACAACACAAAACTAAAGCAACATCTGTCTTCTTACCTGCAAACTGAAGCGGCAGCATCACAAATACAGACAGTTTAATCCATGTGAATTTAGACATCTTGAGTCTTTTGACTGAAGTGTGAAATAATCTGCATCCTGTTCTAAGTAAACTCCAACTTCCTCACTTTGCAAGTTGCTAAATTTATCTGGGAGGAGTACATCAACGTCTCCTCTCACATTCAGCTTTGGATTTACTTCAATTTCTTCATTTAAAATAGCCAAAGAATTGTACTTCTACATATTTCCCTCATTCAGTATATAATGCACTACATTTACTGTCTGCTAAGAGTGTAAAAAAATAAATGCATTTAAGAAAATCTACTACATAACTTTCACCAACTGTGCTCGTCTGTCTCTTGTTACGCCTTCAACTTTCGAAGGTTCTGTAAAAGTGCTTCTTCAAGACGGCAACTGTATGTACTTCCTCTTATGGAGGGAGTTTCACTTCCCTGTTGTGATCAGAAGCAAGAGAAGCTGTCAAATTTGCTTCGACTAAACTTGGATAACGGCTAAAGAGAACAAACTGAAAAAGTGTTCTTTCATGGTTTCAGAAAACATAAAACAGGGGATCGTCTCTGAAGAGGTTTGTCATGTCGCTGTCCATGGTGCTGAAGTGGAAGATAACTTCACTGGGAGTCATTTCACTTTTATAGATGTGTGTAAGTTCATGGAATAAATATTTAAACACAATAAAAGTAACAGAAATTACACAACAGAATCAAACATTCAGTAAGACTCATCACACAGTTCTATAAATATGACATTATATTTCATTTACTTACTGTGTCCTTGTATTTCACTGCAAAATATTAAATATATATAACATATGTAAGTCCTGCAGCTCTATGGAATCAGCACAATCATGACTAAAAGTGTGAACAACTCCAACATGCAACTTATGCCAAATAATAATGGCATAAATACTAAAAGAAAAGAAAAAAGCAAGTTAAATTTCTTGAATTCATTTTTTAAATTGAATAAAACTAAAAGCCAGATGTGGATCAGTGTGCAGATAGAAAACATGAGCTAGATGATGTTGGGGAATCTGTTGCTCTGTTGCAATACCTCTTGGCCAGTCAAAGTTTAGTAAGAAAGTAAACTTCTGTCAAAATGCAGAAAAAAAAGGTCAAACCCACCAGGATTTGTCCCCTGAGGCCTCTGGTGCTACACGGTCATACTGAAGGAAAATTATGTCATTTTAGTGGTTTGACACTTGTTAATAACTGAGTGTTATTTGGAGACTGAAGAGGAAGTTTTTCGGTGACATCAGCAGCAGAGCTCTGCAGGTTTGACCCTCTGTTGCTAAGCAGCAGCTTTCTGTTACAGTCGTCCTATCTACACATAAAGGCACAGACATGTTTATGTTGGTCACTAACAGAAATGCATAAACTGTCTCTATATTCAAAGTGGCAGTTGATTAAATTTCTTAGCCTTTAAGACAAATATTTCACATTTATTTTTGTTAAATTGTATGGAATTTGGAATATCTGTCTAATTTAAGTGAGATATTTAGCTGTTAGCAGCTAAAACACACTGTAGTTAGTGTGAGAACTTAAAAAGAAGAGGCCCGACAATAGCTCCCTGTGGAACGCCGCATCATTTGTAGCTGCTTCTTTTGTTACAAATGGACACAAAGTATTCTCTGTCTTGAACTAAATTGGGAATGTGACAGAAAATTAAACCAGCAGGATCACTAACATAAACAATAACAGGTTACGTTTCTGCTCGATAGTAATAGTAAAGACAGGGTTACAATATGTTTCCATATAATTTGTTTATGTAGAGTTTAAGAAAATAACTATTCCACTATATAATGTTTGGTAAAGTTATACAAATCAATGCATGAGTGGTTATCAAGCACTTTTTAATTTGCAGATTATATAATTTTAAAGACTCACACAGCAAAGCATAGGAATAATATCACACTTTCAATTAAATGTTTAGAGCAAAAATTAATTAAAGTGTTTTGTAATGGTATCACAAGTTCAGTTGTATGTCAAAAATTGATCAAACACAAACCATAATCAGTGATTTCACACTTCATATCATGTCGCCTGTGTGTTTAAAGAAGAATTTGAAACTGTAAAGCATAATGCTTAAAAATATAATCTGTTGATCTTTACAAATCAAGACTTAATAGATGAACAGTGGCAGTGCTGAATAGAAAATGTTTACATCTGAAATAGACGTTTTTCAACATCTAATGAAGTACTTGAAATTATTTTACAAGTTCATCTTTACCATTTTTTTTTTTACGTCTTCATGCTGTGGATCACTGGAGTCTGATAGAAGCTGAAGGTTCTCCGCCCTTTTCATACGTCACTGTAGCTCCATCTGCATCGTTATGCTGTTTGGAAAACAAAAACAACTCACATGAGATTCTGAGGATGAAATGGAGAAAAGTAAATCACCTTTTTTTTGCAGCCAGTTAGATTTAAAATAATACAATCAGTACTATTTCCTATTGTAAACAGTGAAATTCCACAAACACAAGATTTTAACAAAACAGATTTAACACTCACAGCATTGTCGTCCATTGGTGTTTCGTTCCCTGAAAAGACCAATAAAATAACATGTGTTTACACAATACAAATCCAGGTTTATTACATCTTGTTTATTAGAATTACATCTGTAAATGTTCTCACCTTTAGTTCCCATCCATTTGTAGACCACCACCACAGCTGTTGTAGTCGCTGCTAAACCCACAAGCACAATAATGGTCGTCCACCAAGGAGAGAGAGAAGGATCCTTTGGATCTAAAGCAGGATAAAAACATTAAAAATCCTTCTGGCTGCAGCTTTCTGATCTATTCAAAAGCCTTTATAGCTACAAGAGAATGTGTTTTTCCCAGCATGAATATCTCCATCCACAGCTAAAGTTTGGTCAGATGATGTAATTTGTCTCTACCTTGAGGTGCATTCCTTGTCCTCTCCGTCCTCCCCATTGTTCTGATCCCTTTGGATTCTGTTGAGTATAATAAGAAATGACAAAACAATGATAAATGTTGACCATGAGAAATTGGTAAAGATATTCAAATCTTCAAATATAGAAACAATCAAATAAGACTAAACAGACCTGCTTTCTCACGTGAAGACGGTTTGCCAACATCAAACAGCTGTGTTTTCCCGCTCATGTTTTCTGTCACGTTGCACTTCAGTGACTTGTAGAACTTTGACTTCTGGTTAACATGAAGAACCGGGAATATCAGTTCCGCCGCACAGTGGAGATTATCCGTGTGCATGTCGTCATTTATGGTACCATAAAAAACCCACTGCACTGTGTAGTCACATTTATCAAGTGTAATCACATCGCAGAAGAAGACAACACGATCCTCGTGTGGATAATAATCGACTGTCGGAGATGGAGATAAATACAACAAACATACAATTAACTTCATCACTGGAATCTTGATTATTGTAATGTTCCTGTATATTGTTACAACAAGACATTGTGAGCTGAAACATTATGATGTAAATACTCACTATAAAGAACAGACAGAACAACCTCATCTCCACCTTGTGGTTGTCCTGCTTTGTTGAACTGTCTGCAGGTGTAAGGACCAAGATCATGAAATGTGACGTTCCTTATGAACAGAGAACAGTCTGCTGTCACACTCAGTCTGCTGGATTTCGCCTTCGCCTTGTCACCAATCTGCCCCAACTTAATCAGCTCTTCTGCTTTTGAATCATATTCACGCTGAATCCAAGTAGTTTGGCCACATTTGTCCTGATTTTTTATCACATTATTACAAGGCAGAGTGACATCATCTCCCTCTCTGGCGATTAAGTAGGTGGTACCAGTTACTGCTGTTGAAGATGAGAGAAAAATAAAAACTGATAGGAATATAACTAGAGGACGATAAATACCAATACCACATTTCTGTTAGTCGTGTGTGTGTTTTGTCTTCTTACCTGCAAACTGAAGCGGCAGCATCACAGATAAAGACAGTTTAATCCAGGTGAACTGAGACATCTTGAGTCTGTTTTGTCTCGTGTTCGCAGCTATTTAATGATCTCTAAAGTCTCTAAACTGAAGACTTAAAGAAAAAAAACGGAGACTTCCTGTTATCCTGTTATAACTGCCACTTCATCACTTTTGCCACTTCAACACTTTTTTGTATGTAGGAGGAGCACATCAGCTTCTCCTCTCTTTCAGCTCCAGATTTACTCCAATTTCTTAATTTACAACAGCCAAAGAATAGTACTTTAACATTTTCAAATCGAGCCCGAATCAGTATGTAATGCACTACATTTACTGTCTGCTAAGAATGTATGAAATAAATAAGTAAAAAAAAAAAATACTACTAGACCACTTTCACCCACTGTGCTTGTTCCTGTTTCACTTCCTTATTGTGATCACAATTTTTTATTTTTTCATTTATACAGTTCTTAAGGTCATTGAATTCTTGTAGACATAATTATGACATAATTATGTGTTTCATGTCTAGAATCAAAATCTGTCTTAGGACCAAAACCGTCTCTGAGGAGGTTTGTCATGTCGCTGTCCATGGTGCTGAAATGGAGGATAACTTCACTGGGAGTCATTTCACTTTTATCGATATTTGTAAGTTCATGTAATAAATATTTAAACACAATAACAGTAACACAAATGACAACAGAATCAAATATTCTGTAAGATTCATCACACAGTTCTTTAAATATTACTTAACCCTCTGAACTCCAACAAGCCGTTTAAGACTGTTTTATTACTATTGTTTTTACATTTTACTCATGGCGGCCTTGTATTTTATTGCAAAATATATAATATCAGTACAATTATGACGGGAGGAGGGTTAGTGTTAGAGTGGCGTGTAGTCTTAACCTACCACCCCCTCTACTGGACAAAAGTCTCTTTACAACAATACATCCTGGAAATGATCTAGAAAACATTCATAACCACTTCTCTTCTCCTTTCACATGTCAATGCTGTTATTTTTTAATAGCATGGTTGTTCCCCAAGATAAACCACATTTATACCCCATGTTTAGCTCCTTTAACTTGAACAAAACGGATATTTAACCAAGTTCTAGTTGTTTTCAACAAATCTCCAGCCTAAACGACGGAACAGGTCGTGTGTCAGTACCACCCATTACGTCACACATGTACGTATCGCGGCTCGCGGTACAGCGGCACGTTCTAAAAATAGCACACACGTCATTAAACATTCAATAGGTTCGCGGTTGT
>CAFUXE010001273.1:51538-73533 GCA_903364295.1 Serranus cabrilla
ACAAAACCACTGACCTAAGTTAAGGGCAAAAAACGTCGAGTTTAAACAGGAAATAAATGTATGTAAATGCCGGAAGTGACGTGTTTTAAGGTTGACCGCCGGAAGTTACGTAAACAACATAAGTTATGTAAAAAACAGTTTACGCCTTTTTATTGTTTACAGTTTTTTTCTTGTTTTTCCTACATTAAGTGCAAATGCAATTAAAACCAATTTTATTAAAAAAAACTTAACATAAAAAAGAAGTTCAAATATGTTAATTTATATTAATATAATGGATAAGAAGAAACACTTTTTAAAACATACTATTCTATTGCCTAATGGTCTTGAATGTTAAATTACAGTTAATTCTATGTAAAAAAAAAAAAATCTGGCAGCAAAAGTAAAGAACCTTCAGTTATTGTACAGATTTACATATTAAAATGCAGATATTTCAGTATATTATCTGTATTATAAGTTATATTTAAGTCATATTAAGTTATCTGTGAAGTTTTTTTAAACTGATTTTAGGTTATTTTTTATTTCTATGAAACATCAAAAGTGTCTTTAGATTTAGAGATCAGTTCATCGTGGATTAAGCTAACAGGTGAAGATTCCAGTGTTTAGTTTAACACACAAGTCAACATCCAAAGCTAGTAAAATGTCACTATCTTATTTGTTTGTTTTTGTAACGGTGGCGTAAAGGGCGCTGGGATCAGCAGAGGCTCCAGCTTTCACAGTGCTGTAGGTCACTGAATCACCTTCATCACCATCATCACCATCGATTTTAACCTGAGGAGACAAAGGGAAGAGGCATCACACACACCATAAAAAACATCCACAAAATACCATATAACACATGAAATACTGACTATATTCATGAAAATTCACTTTGGCTGTATTTGTGTTTCTTTTATTCAGAATACATTTCACACTCGGGCTTTTTACGATCGGCTCACCTGGGCTCGACTGTTGCTCTTCTTTTTGAAGCTGACGGAGGCGTAGGAAACACCGTCCTCAGGATCAGCCTGAAGAAAGAAATAATATTAAAAAATAAATACATAAATACATTATATATATATACATACATCTATATTTTGTTGCTGTTGGTTTGAATGTTTTTATTTAAAAGTTAAGAGACTTTCTTCATACTTCCCGTTTTAACCTTTTCTATTCTCTTTGTGTAATCCAGCTGCAACCTTTTCCTTCCTTTTCTCTCATGACTTGCAGAATAAAGTTAAACTAAAGAGTGTGTTTCATAAGGCTACAAGAACAAACACATATGTGCACACACAGTGAGTGCAGTGTGTGATCTCACCGTGTCCTCACTGCGCTCTGCACCGGGATGATTCGCTGCAGGGTTTAAGCTCTGTCCCTGGACAAACACAGTCACAGTTCATGGTTTTTTAGTGTAGTTTTGTGTAAGTTTGGGACAGTGTATGAGTCTGGACAACTTTGTCCATCCAACTTTGAAAATTATCTGCTACTGGTGTCCACAAACTTTACCAGAGATCATTAGATTTGAAGGCAAAACAATTTCTTCTCAAACAAGAGATAAACTGGAGTTGGTTCTGGAATTTCAACTGAACATTGTGCTCCAGTTTTCAAATCTTCCCTCCTACTAATTACTTAATTTTCTATTTCAATTGTTGCTGTTGTGGCCTGTTCCTGATCAGACTGCTCATCGCTCAAAAACGTCCATACAGGGCGTTTGTACAGGCAGCAAAATACGACTCATATTAGGATTTAGACTTTCCTCCGCCGCCATCTTGCTGACGTAAAAGTAATGATTGACAGCTTTTCAAAATTGAAATTGTGGATGTCATAGCTGGGCTGAGTAAGTGTTGGACTCTCGCCCAGGGAGACGGGGTTCATGTCCCATGTGAAAATGAAACTAAACTAATGTAACTTACATTAGTGTTTACACACTTATCTGGCTTGTATGTGACAATATAGTTTCTTCAATCATGCAGTTCTAACATCTGATGTGGATATTATTGATGTGAATATTGGTAATACAGACTTTATAATACCAGGAAACTTCACTGTGTAAATACTCTAAATTCAGCCTTGAAGAGTGTAAACATTTGATTATTCAGTTTGAACTCACAGTGTTGTCACTCATCTGTGTTTCAGTGCCTAAAAAACAGAAAAAGAGAGTCGAGTTCAGCTTCCAGGTTTATCAAAACTTCTTCTTGTTTAACATTTAATGCATGAATTCTCTCACCTTTGGTTCTCTTCCGTCTGACCACAGCCACAATAATAATAATCATTATTAATAGTGCCACTCCACCTACAGCTGCACCGATGTACATCCACAAACCTGGAAAACAAATTAAAAAAATTCTGGCTGCAGCTTTCTGATCGATTCTGAAAGTTAGTTTCAAAATACAAAGCCATGTTTGTAAGAGCTGCAGTACTTGGTGTTTCAGTTGAAGCAGCACTGACAGGAGGCGCCGTAGAGCCGGCTGCTGTCATTGGTGTTTTTGCTGTTGTCGCATCATCACCTGAACAAATGAGGAAAGAAAAAAAACTTTACAGTGAGAAAATGATTTAAGGAAGAATAAGGTCATAAATATTTAAAAATGTCAAATACACAAACACTTTGTATCATATTCTCACCTGAGGGCTGAGGAGGGCTGAAGGGAAACAGATGGCTGTTTTCACTGTAACCGTCTTTTATTTTACACTTAAACAGCTCAAGATGCTTTGACTTTGAAGTAGGAAATGTCACAGTGACTGAGCACCTATACTGAGATATCTGCATATCTGCATACATTATATCTTCTTCCTCATTTTCACCCTCGTACAACCAAGACACTGTGTGTCGACACGGTTCATGTGTCGACACGGAGCAGGACAGCGTCACCTGCGCCCCTCCGTCCTGTTGGTTCACTGATAGAGAACATAAAGACAAAATGACATGATCAATCTTTCAATATGTCTTTCTATCAAGATAGTTTGATCCAAAAACATGAATATACTCACTGTTAATAAAAGACAGAGGGTACTGGGAGTCCTGTTGTCCTGATTGGAAGTAATAAAGACCAACGTCCTCAACTGAGACGTTATTTATGACCAGAGAACAATTCTCTGTCACCATCAGTCTGTCTGACACAGCTGCAGCCTTTTTATTAATCTTCCCACGTTTAACCAGCTCAACCTCTTTTTGGAGACGAGTCAGGATCCAGTAAGTTCTGTCACAGTTATTCTGACCCCGCGCCCCCTTTACACTCGGCAAAGTCACCTCATCTCCGTCTCTGACGATGATGGAAAAATGTTGTTCTGTGACTGCTATTGAAGAGAAGAAAGAGAGAGAAAGGTTCAAAGGCTGTGGGTTCAGTAGATGTGAGGAATCCATTGTTAACCATGCTGTGTTGTTTTGTCAGTAAAGGGGTGAAATAAAGCTCCAAAGTTTGGATATTTTGCGGAAGGATACACTAGCATGACCATTTTCAAAGGGGTCCCTCTGACCTCTAACTTTAAGAAATTAGAATAAAATTTGGGTTCTTTGTGTATCCACAAGTCTCCACTTTACAGACATGCACACTTTATTCTGAAAACATGCAGTTTTATCTTTTTAAATTTGTACATCCCATAAATGGGGTCTGACTGGAAATCTGAGCCTCTTTAATTTTCCTCTCGGATAATCACAACCTCATGAAACTTTACAGCCAAACAGTCACAGCAGCAACACAACACAAGAGCTCGTCATCCAATTGCCAAATTACAGAACTCTCCAAAATGTCAACAGTTTTTGAAACCAAACCACAACATGGATTTGTCGGTGGCGTCATTCAGGATGTTGGTATTTTCTGACCAATTTAATCCATTCTAGAGTTTAAAAAAGGCAACTTTTAGCACCAAATCTGTGACAAACCTCTCAACAGAAACATTTGACTTAGACTGGACCTGACTAAGAATGGCCTTCAAACACTCATATCATAATCTTTACAAATTATATTTCAGATTTATGACTGGAACCACTTGACACAGTGCTGCATGATATGCATCACTTCTATATCTATTGCTGACCTCCCATCTCCCCCTAAAAATCCACGGCCCGTCAACCCCAATTCTTTATAAAATGGGTGGAACATAAAGGAGTGAAGACTCATTTTAGAAACCAGTTTGAGAAAGTGGACTTGGCTGTCAGGGGTAAATAAAAACAACTTTATTTAAGCAGCAAAACATTCATCATATCAACAAAGTTTTTTTGTTGTTCTTACCTGCAAACTGAAGCAGCAGCAGCAGAAACAAAGACGATTTAATCCGTCTGAACGGAGACATGTCGAGTCTTTTTGTTCCGTGTTCCCAGCAGTGTAACTGTCAGAGCGTCTAAACTGAAGTGTTAAGAATAAAAATAGGTCGACTTCCCCTTAGAAGTAACACTGACACTTCCTCACTCACGCATGTTTCTGAAATGATGTAGGAGGAGCAAATCACATCCGCTTCTCTTTCCGCACCAGATTTCCTTCCATTTCTAAATTTAACTACAACCCAAATACCCCCAAAGTTGGGTGTAGTGTGTATATTTACAGAAATGTAGTAATAAATGACAATCGAGAGTTCAGATATCACAACAGTCTGACCATCATCCTGTGAAACTAAAACTCTGCGTGAACTGAATCTGGGTTACTATATACCACCAACTGAAACCACAGTGAGAGGCCAGAAACATTCCCTGATTCATCATCTCTTTTACTCTAAAAGGATCCATAACTTACAAAATGAAAATAATGCTGTATTGAAGAAGACTTGAAGCTAACGACTGAGACCATAAACATATTTTTAGAACGTTTACTGAGGTAATAAAGCATAGAGAACTCATTCGTACAATCAGGGGCGAATTCACAAAGAATGGATGGCAGAAGTTGATAGCACCATGAATTGCGAGAGTCAGACTGAGCCAGAAATCTATTTCTTCAAACTAATTTCTCATGTATTTTCTAGAATGACACATGGGGGAGCTGAGAGGAACGTCCTGTCACTGAATCCCAAAATAACGAGTTTGAGTGGACCTTATAAATGCACTTAAACTGCCACCAGCTCTTTGATGCTAGTTATTTCATTTGAACTGCATGTGGCTGCAGGACCTTTTTTGCAATGAGGCACATTTGCATTGAAAGAGGACAATTTTGAACCAAATGAATGCATAATGTGTGCAAATGGAACTGGAGCACTAAGACGCTATTTGCTTGGCAGCACAGTTAAGGGTGCAATTCAAAATTACAAGGTTTGTTTTTGCCTTTTTTGCATGTTTAGTGGCTGCAAAAGTTTTGCAATCCTTTTGTGAATTCACCCCTCAGAACTCTTTTTCCAGTCAGTGGAGTCTCCCCCTGCTGGACATTAGAAATAATGCAGTTTTAATGCACTTCGGCAGTGGCTTCACTTTTCAGGCCTGGAGGTTGCTGCATGCTTGTTCTGCACAAACTATCGAAAAAATGAGGCAAAGCTACAATATGAAAAAACATTTCTGAGTTGATGCTGTTGATCAGTGGAGTCTGATAGAGGCAGAAGGTTCTCCAACATTTTCATACGTCACTGTAGCTTCATCTTCATCATTATGGACCTATGAAAAACATCACAACACAGTTGAGATTCTGAGATATAAAGGAACGAATAAATCATCTTTGCTGTAGCACTAAACAGTGAAATACGACAAACAAGACTTATCAGTTTTAAAACTCACAGCGTTGCCATCCATCCGTGTTCTGTTCCCTGAAAAGACAAAAAAAACTTTTAGTTTTGTTGGAGCCCTTGAAGCCTCCCTGCATGGTTCTTTAATCTATACTTGGATTTTACAGAAAACTCAAACCAACTGAGTAAAGTTGACCATTTATTGAATAATAACCAGATGTAATGAGCAGCTGGACTCTGCAGTGACCAGGCCAGAGCACAACACAGAGTGAAGAACAATTTCTCTTTCCACAGTTTTTCTTCTGGGTTTTTACCAAAGCCCCGACAACCCCCAGCCAACCAGAGCTGGTCACCTGATGTTAAACTTTCATTACAGAATGTATGGTGTTTCTGCAGATGTGTGTTGGTCCTGGAATAGCTCTGCAGTCTAATTTATATCTAGCCAGCTCACAGAAGATTTACAATGTAAACCATTGACGTTATGACCTGAAACTTAACAAAGGAATGTTGCCTTAAAATGCTCCTCCTTATATAGTTACAGCTACACTCATTAACCCTATCTGCTAATAAGCTAACTTCCCTATCTAATCAGTTCCCTCTGTGAACATCCAGGTTTATTAAATATGTTTGTTTCGAAAAATCTGTGAATGTTTCAGCCCAATTTCCAACCAAAAAAGATGATGACACTGACATTTCTGCAGACAATGTTGATCTGCATTGTTGTTTTTGGTCGGTGAATCAATGAGATGTTGAAGACTTTAACACAATTTGGTTAAGGTGAGTTAAAAAGACTGTTAAAAGCTGTTTAAACAGGTTACAGCAGTTCATCTGTGGTTTGCAGAAACATACTTTACCAGTATTTATTCTGCAGACTGGGTTCTCACCTTTAGTTCTCACCCATATGTTGACCGCCACAACCGTTATTATGAGTGCTGCTAAACCCACAGACACAAAAATGATCCTCCACAAACCTGGAAAGCAGAATTCAAAAACATTCAATATATGAAGACTGCAGCTGTCTTTTCTAGTCAAAATACAACAACAGAATAAAAATGCTTTTCCCAACATGAATGTGTCCGTCCTCAGCCATGTTTCAGTCTGATAACGACGCTTTAAAGTTACCTTGTTGTGTTTCTGAAGGTGCTGTTTCAGGTGCTGACGATTTGGAGACAAAATGATAAAATCAACCATCTGCTGTTAATAACTGGAAAGCATATCATTGTAGAAGTAGAAGTATTTTATGAATAAGTGACTTTAATCTCACCTGAAGGGGTGAAGTCAAACAGCTGCACCTCTCCTGTGTAAGCATCTGTCACGTTACACATGAAAAACTCTTTTTCTGACGTCCGTCTTTTCGTCTTGCTAGCAGGAACTGCCAAAGCAGCTGAGCACTCAGATTGTGATGTTGTTTGGATGTTCATGCGCGGCTCATACACCCACTCCACTGTGTTTCTACACCACTCATACGTCAACACGGAGCAGTTCAACGTCACCGTACCAGCGTCCTTCTGGTCAGTCACTGGTGGAGACAAACAAGTAACTTCATAACTTTTATAAAAAGAAAGTATTAACCTTTTTCAGTGTTTTGTTCTCAGAAGACAGCGACAAGTGCGAACAAGTCCATGTCTTAAGAGCAGAATAACACAGCTATAATAAATATAATGAAATATATCATCAAAAAAAGAAAAAACGCAAGATTAATTTCTCTGAAATTCTCCACAAGTGGGATAAATATTTGAGGAAAAAAGGGTGCCATTCATATCGAACTATTTACATTTTTACAGCCTCTCCTGTCCTCTCCTCTCGGCTCTGTGTAAACAGATTTTCAGTGAATATTTGTCACGTGACCGTTGGTCTCAACAGAACAGAGTCTCTGAGGAGCAGAATTTAATGTTTTTAACAGGATCTGGTTTTTATTTTAAATGACACATGTTGAAGAAAGAGACTCTGACACTAAGATCAATATTTTAAGCTTTGTTTCGGTTACTTTTTCTAATGGAAACTTTCGTAACCTCCAATCAGTTGAAGGACTGTTGGAAAGTTCACATTTCGACAATTATCCCTCTTTTTACAGTTTCTTTCTACGATATTTGGTTTATTTTAAGCGATCTTCTAAAGAAAACATAAGTTACAATGGTGGAAAACTAAGTGATGTAAATACTCACTCTTTACAACAGACAGCTGAACGTGAGCGTCATGTTCAGATCCAAACTGTCTGCAGGTGTAACGACCAACGTCCTCGACTGCGACCGTCTTCACAACCAGAGAGCAGTTCCCTGCAACACTCAGTCTGTCTGATCGAGATTTGTGGGTTTCAGCAACCTGCCCGAGGTTCACCAGGATGAATGATAACATGCTGCCCGAACCGCTGAAGATCCAGTAAGTACGGCTGCATCCTTCACGATCATCCATCACATTTTCACAAGGCAACATGACGTCTTCTCCAAGTCTGACAACAAGGTTAGGGGAATATTGTCCAAGCACTGCTGCGGAAAGATGAGACAACATGGAAAATAAGATGAAAGACCAATGTGCTTTATGCTGCCAGTTAGGGGAAAATGCAACCCAATGTCACAAAATTACCTCTTAACACAGAACTGTGTAATAAGAAGTCATTTCAATTAATTTTATGAAAGAGTGGAGCGCTCTAAAGCTTTGACAGAAAAAAAGAAAGAAAGCAAGAAAGAAAGAGGAAAAATAAATGAAGAAATGAAAATAAATGAAGAAAGAAAGAAAGAGAAAGAGAACAAGAAAACAATAAAAAAAAAGTCAGAAAGTTAGAAAGAAAGAAATGAAGAAAAAGAGTCAGAATGAAAGAAACAGCAGAGAGAAAGAAAGAAAGAAGAGAGTCAGAAAGCAAGAATGCAAGAAAGAAAGAAAGAAACTTTGTTATCCCTAATAGCACACACAAGCCAATCAAAGCAGCTGTATTTTGTATGACCAATTACTCCGATGATCTGCAGAGTAAAATAACACAAAACAGTCTGGTGGCATTAAAGATATATAGATAAAGGCTTCTGTTGCCCCCTTACAACCTTGAACAGGGCTGTTTGACAGCAAGGTATAGCTGTGAATACACTCTAACTACAGCGTACACTTAAACTGATACTCATGTTTTTATGTGGCTAAAATATCGTTAGCTTCTACGTCGGTACTCCTGCCTTCTTTAGTAGACACTATACACAAATACCTCAATGTAGCTTTAGCAATGCTAACAAAGGACTGTTTGAAAATGTGTCTGGTATTTGTGTTATATGTATTCTTACCTGTAAACTGCAGCACCTGTATCAGAAACAAAGGCACTTGAATCCATCTGAATTCAAACATCTCTGCCCCTCTCAGCTCTGGACTGTCGATCTCTCAACTGATGTGTTTTCAAGGGAAATGGAGAACCTACTTTCTGTGACGGCTAACTTCCTCAAAATCACTTTGGTAGGTTGCTAAATTTGTGTTGCCAGATGCTCCATTTTTTTTATTATTGAGACAGCAAAAGACTTTTAAACACTATAGCTGCCAAGTTAACACTGTACCGGTCCGTGGGTCGTTTGGTCCCGGGCCACACAGAAAGAATAAATAACTTACAGTATTTCCGTTTTATTTATTATCCGAGTCTGAACAATGTTTTATTTTGAAAAATGAGACAATTCTTTCCGTTCCATCCGTCTATGACTCACTCTTGACGCATGTGAAGATGCTTGTCTTGGTCACGTGATACATTAACGCTAATATTAAACCCACAAGCTGCAAAATGAGTAAAAACAGGCGTCTTTGGAAAGTTTCTTTGCAAAGGGGAAAAGGCCCAATGAGGAGACAGAAGACACGCTCTGCAGAATATGCAGCGACTGGCTCTCCAATGAGGCGATGAAGCCTTCAAAACTGCTTCGCCATTTGGAGACCAAGCACCCTGCATTAAAAACAAGACTTTGGAGTGTTTTGAAAGAAAAAAGCAGGAACAAGAAGGACATATTTATCCGCCACAAAGGCCGGTCCGTGAAAATATTGTCTGACATTAAACCAGACGATGGTGCAAAAAAGGTTGGGGACCGCTGCACTATATTACTGTTCCATCAGCAAAAGGATCACGAGTCACTGAAGAAACAAACTGTAAAAACGTAAGGGATCAGACGCCACAATGAACAATCCTGTGGCTTTATTCTACTGTATGCTCTTCAAAATTCTCCGTATTCTTTAGACTTTAGAAGCTATGCAACACTTTCACTGAAACGAACAGACACTGCCTCAGTTCTCCTTTAATTAGTACAGAATTACATCATCCTTTCAAAGAAGTTTCTCAAGATCTTTCCTTTAAAAAAAGTGTAAAAAAAAGGGGGAAAAAAAGACAGCAGCAGAGGAGGAAACTGCGGTTCAGTGTGGACATAACTGACTTGTGTGTTTAAACGAGTTCCAAGACACAGACTTGGTTTAGTTTAGTTTGAATTTCCTTTGCAACTATAAGTTGTCTAGATACACCTACAATTCTCTTTGCCCTCCTCTCTTGTTTTCTGTTTGTTTCCCTCTTTCTGTCTCAGTTTACTGTCTGACACCAACAAGAATTTGTTGAATACGATAAAGATCTCCATCTCTGAGACAAATCCTGCAAGAAGTTTAAAGTCACATGCAAACTCCATAAAGTGGTCATGGAAAAAAAGTGATGCCTTTACACAAAACTCAAACCTGCTTCAACCTGGAAGTACCCCAACTTTCTTTTTTGCAATAGGAGATTTCAGTTGCTTGGTTGCCCTGTGGTGTTCCCCAAGGGTCTTTTCTTGGGCCACTGTTGTTTTTAATATTTATGCTCCCTCTCAGCCAGATTAATCAAACCTATGGTGTCTCCCACCACTTCTATGCAGATGACACACAACTATACTGTACTATGCCTCAATAAATGCTGGATGTCCCAATTGTTAGTGGTGAGAACGTGCTGATGTGCCGTTTTTATTTCTTTTCGCCCCTGCCCTTCAAAAAGTCTGAAGTGGTGTGGGAACATATGCTCCCTTGAGTGAATGATCAGCTAGTGCTCAAAGCCTTTACAAAAGGACTGATAATAAAGACATGAACATGACATTCAGAATTAATCATTGATTTTAAAGTCCCTTTTCAGAAATGTTAATCATGCATAAATGTGTTATTTTCCCAGTGGTATTTAAATAAATTTCTGCATACAGAGGTTACTAAACAGTCTGTGAATTGCATGAATTGGATTCAGAGGATGAATGGCTTTCCAATGTATATTGACAACAAGAGGGTTTCTCAGCAATTTCCAGACCAGAAGTAATCTCCAACCAATCACTGAAAGATGCAGAAAGCTCCAAAATGGCAAGTTGTTTTAGCTATCAGTTCAACCTCAGATGTATCTTTGATCTATATATTGTAAAACCTGTAAATGATAAACTTGAATGAACTAAATACCATGATAACCTTAAATAACTTCATATGCAATGGAGGTAAAGATCATCATAATAAAAGTTTTATCTTCTAACTTTTTGTTGGCTGTCTGTCACAGTTCACTTTAGGACAATGGTGGTGTAATTTTACCTTTATTGTAAATTATCTTTGTCGTTGTTGGAATATTTCAAGATGTGCTTAAAAAAAAGAATATGCATCAAAGTAGTACAGTGGTTGTTCCTTTACTTATCCAAAAAAAAAAACAGAAGTAAAAATAGTAAAGTACAAGAATATTTCCATAGAATACATTTTGGTTGATTGCAGGTTGATGTTGGTTAAGTTTTGTTTAATTGCTGATATTTTTCATCTGCATCAATCATTTTCTTCATTTCATGAGTGGTTCATCAGATTTTCACTACTGTTAACCTGCTTCTTAAACTTGCCAGCTACTCTCTTTTCATATACGCGAGAAAGCACACAGTTTATGAGGTAAGGGTTCGAGACCGAGGTGCAGCCATGGAGTCAGGTCCAGCTCACCCTCTGAAACTCCAGGTGGAGGAGTGAAACGGAAATGCTGCAGAAGGGTGCTGAAGAAGAGGAAGAGCTCCATCCTGGCCAGGCTCTCTCCAGGACAAGCTCTACGACCTGCAGGAGAGAGGGCAAAGGAAACTAATAATTATAATCAACGTTAACTATTATTTATCAATATCAAGAAGTGATGCTTCATCTTACAAACCTGCTGAAAAAGGCATGAAGGCATCTCGCTTCAAAAACTTCCCATCTTTGTCCAGGAAGTGAGCAGGATGAAAGCTGTGTGGGTTCTCCCACTCGCTCTCATCATGCAGGACAGACGTCAGGAGAGGAGTCACTGCAGTCCCCTGTAAATCATACAGAAATGTAGAAGATTTTCATGCTCACATTTTTTTTGACACAATAAAAAGGACAGAGTGCATATTGTGTTTTAGTCAGTTGAACCTTCTTAATGAAGTGACCCTGGAAGGTTATGTCTTTGGTGGTTTTATGACGAATGGCCATTGGAACGATGTTGGCCAGTCTTTGTGTCTCATGGATGACAGCGTTGGTAAAGGGCAGTAACTTCCTGTCCTCCACCTGCACCTGACGACTTCCTATCTCCCTGCTCAGCTCCTCCTGGACCTGGTCTGGGGCACCAAAGGATTTTATTTTCCATGAGTTTTGTGATGGTAGAACAAATATTTTTGCTGTGGACCTGATCTGGAAGATAAAACTTTTTTTTTTCTGTGGACAATTTACTCACATGGAGTGACCTGGAGGCACAGACTGTACATACAGTCCCAGTGACATCAGCAATATATATTTCTAGACAGATTTTGTAACGCTTGATGTGGTTGCCCATGGCTGTAGCCAATTTGACAGTGTCTGGATTTTAGCTAATAAAAAATGGGCACTTAAAGCAACCATGCTATTAATTATGAGTAATTGTAAGCCTTAATATAATTTAAATGGGTGTGTCACATATTTAGAAATGTACCTTCCCCGTAAAGTTTTCTTTGGCATAAAATTAGGTATTAAGAATTAAATATTTTATTACAACTACGCTGTAAAAATTACTATTTTTGCATTAAATGTGGACATTATATCAAGTGCGACTGGGGAGATCAACTTGCATTTGTAGCCAGACTCAAGTGGCCAATCGAAGAACTGAATTCTTCTCTTGCTTGGACTGAATGTTTTTCCATTAATGTTGTACCTTAAGCTCCTTAACTCTGGATACTTGGCCAAAGCCAAGCAAGCTAGAATTTAGCTCGAAGCACCACTGAGCCAAAGTACAGTCCTAGTACAACTTATTTCTTTGATGATGTGTTGTGTTGTCAGTGCCCATACAGTAGCTTAGGCTGTATGTTTAACTTAAGCTCTGCACACCTATAGCTCCTTACCCTGTATTTTTGGAAACTTTGCCATAAAAAGAAGTCCCCATCTCAGTGTAAGTGATGTTGTGTCAGTACCAGCAGAAAAGAGATTTAGAACTGTCGTCATTAGGTTTTTGTCGTTGAAGTGATTGTCTGTATTTCCAGATTCCTGTAGGGACAGAGTCAGCAGAACATTTATTCAAACAAATCTTATCCTGCTCCATCTGATCATAAATACACTGCGTACTGATGCAGCTGAAGTTACAGTATAGTGGTTCTTATATATATTTTTTACAGCTGGACGTGAACATTTCACAATTTGGATATTCAATTTTATATATATATATATATATATTATATTCAAACCCAAAGATGGAGTGAGGGTGAACTGGGAATGCTTAGTGGAGGCCTCTGTCCTGCAGGGTCTTCAACTTCCACCTCCAGAAGAATTTCTCCTGCATTCCAGGTGTGGTTGGGGACACGGAGTCTGTGTGCACTACATTCAAAGCCTCTATTGTGAATGCCGCTGGCAGGAGCTGTCGTTGGGTGGTCATCGGTGCCTGTCATGGTGGCACCCCAAGAACCTGCTGGTGGACACCAACTGTGAGGGAGGCTGTCAAGCTGAAGAAGGAGGCCCTTCAGGCTTGGCTGCCCAGGGTTCTCTGGAAGCAGCAGATCAGTACTGCTTGGCCCGAAGGGCTGCAGCGTGGTCGCTGAAGCAAAAAACAGTGTGGGAGGAATTTCGCAGAGGCTATGGACTTGGACTTTCAGCTGGCCTCAAGGCGGTCCTGAAATACCATCAGACGACTCAGGAAGGGAAAGCAGGGCTTAGCCCAAGCTGTGTTCAGCGGGGCAGGAGAACTGCTGACCCAATCTGTGGATATTGTCGGACTTCCCTGGCAGAAGTCGCCAAGGTAGTTAAGAAGCTGCCTGGCAGGAAGGCACCAGGGTTGGATGAGATTCGCCCCGAAATGCTGAAGGCTGTGGACACTGTTGAACTTTCTGGTTCCAATTACCGTGGAATCACACTGCTCAGCCTCCCCAGGAAAGTTAACTTCAGGATGCTGGAAAGGAGGCTCTAACCGATTACTGAACCTCAGATTCAGGAGGAACACTGCGGCTTCCGTCCTAAAAGTGGAACAGTGGAGCAGCTCTTTACCCTCATGAGACTGCTGGAGAGCTCATGGGAGTTTGCTCATCCAGTCATGTGTTTTGTGGACTTGGAGAAGGCTTGCGACAGTGTCCCTCGGGCATCTGGTAAGGATGCCTCCCAGGCACCTCCCGTTAGAGGTGTTCCAGGCATGTCCGCCTGGTAGGAGGCCCTGGAAGGACCCAGAACACGGTGGAGAGATTATAACTCTCACTTGGCATGGGAATGCCTCTGTTTCCCAAGGAGGAACTGGACATTGTGATTATGCATTTAGTGTATATTCATGCTCATAAACGGGAATGTAGCAGCTGAAGATCACAAATAGCTGGATGCTGTGTACATTCACAACACGACAAATTTTACTCAAATTTCCAACACCTCTCATCTTTTTAAACCAAAATATCTAATTCAGTAGATATGTTTTCCAACCTCCAGGTTTTTCTTTTGGACAAGAAAGGCATCCACAAAGCCTCTGCACATCTGTGGATTGAGGCTCTCTTTCAAAACACTGAACATCTGTAAGTTCTGTCCTTTACTGACGGTGGTCGATTGGAAGAATGTCTTCTTGGTTGCATTCCACTTGAAGAACCATGGAAACATGTTGTACGCCTGTAATCATAAATCTGTATGTTATTTTTTTAAAATCAACACACATTTTATTGGGTGACAAAAAAATAATCAAATGCAAAACATCATCAAATGGCGTATACAATTCTTATTATACAAGTCATTTTGTGTGATATCATGACACATTTTTTGCTTTCAAATGTCATTTAACGCCTCGACAATATTAAATGAAATTAGATACTGGAAATCAGGCGACGGAATATACAACCCTTGTTCCAAAAAAATTGAATACATCAAATTCAGAATTTGTTTATATATTTACAAAAAACTTAAGTTCCTTGTTTTTGCATTAGATGTCTGGTCTTTGAACTGTATTTTATTGAATGTAGATCCCAACAGATTTTTAAATCGTTCCATTCTAGTTTTATTATGTTTTTCACGGTGTCCCAACATTTTGGGAATTGTGGTAAAGGGAAACTGTCCTTTTAGGATGAGCAAAAGAAGTGATAGGTTTAACAAACACAGGACTCTCACTCAAGAGACCTTGCTTGTGCAACAAAAAGACATTACCATTGGCTTGCAAGGTCACATAATGAAATGGCATCTGTTCTGAATCTTACAAGCTTGTGTCAGCGATCGTGGTTGCTCTCACTTCTGTTGCGAGATCCCAAACAAACAGAGCCAGCTTGCCCCTCCCTTCCGTGTTTCAAAATCATCACAAACGCGCTTTTCAGACTTTGCCGAAGCCAGAGACGGACTTTGCAGAAGCTACAAGCTAACAAACGCAACCCTACACAAACTAAATTCCTACCATCTGATATTCACTCTATTCAACACTACTTCACCTACATTTGCTTGACATATCCAAATTAAGTTTCGAGTTTTTCGGTCACACCTTTCCAGAAGGATATTTTGCAAATTCACATCCAAACAAGTCAAAAGCCACAAGCTAGCAGCTAACAACTGAATGCTGCTCACCAGTCCTGAAGAAACAGAAACCTGTTTATTGGATTTATAATGAAACTCCATCCTCCTCTTCCTCTTCTTGGGTATTGAATCAGCCATGGCTCCTGATATTGCTGCAAGCTGCCATTGCCTCAGCTCTCTGTCAGCTACCACTTCACATGCACAAGCGCAAAAAACCCACAACACCCACCCCTTGTCCGTGATTAGTTGTAATACTGTTTATTTTGATTCTGAATGGTTGGTAGTCCCATTTGTTTTTGTGTACGATCTCGGAGCCTGGGGGGCCCACTGAGAGGCGTTTTTTTGCGGCCCTGCTTGTGAGGCGGCCAGCTAGCGGATTGTGAGGAAGGATCAGATGAATGTGACCATTTATGTTTCGGCCCAACATCGCTGATACAACCTTTAACAAAGTAGTTTTGTTGCCTAGACATAACCAGTTAGTACCGACTTAAAATTCTGAACACAGTCACGAGTTTAAAGCAGCAACGGTTCCATTTTTTTGTCTTCAAATGCATAGACATGCTACACAAAAGTGTGTTATTGCATGCATTCCCAATGATTTATTATTTCAGTTAATACACTAAAAGTTTCAAGAAAGATCTCAAAATTTACCTGCATTGAAGGGGAGCCCAACAGAAAATTACGGTTGCGTGCATCATGTACGAGGGATATAAACTTTGGATCGTCATATTCAAATCTCATGCCGTAGACCATGGAGCAGATGATATTAGAGACAGCATGAGATATTGGTTGAACCGTGACAAAAGCTTCTCCTGTACCAAGGGAAACAGGATAAAATTTTAATATTTTCTTGCACATTTATTAATTTATTCCGTACTTAAATCTTGAGGAATTGTTTTGGGTAGGCCCTCATTTGTAATGATGTCAGAAGCACAGAAAAAACACAAAGTAAGGACAAATTACACCTTGTGCAAGCTATTGGATTTACAAAAGCACTTGTCATAAATGTGTACAGTGCAGGACACACAATAAAGCTTGCAATGCTTGCAAATATATGGAACAACTTTAAACAAAAAATCTGTCCAAATTGTATAAAATGCACCTTTTAGTTTCATGAAAATCTGACCAGTAGTTTTATGTGATCCTCCTTGGCAGAGGACATTTACCTTTGAATTTCTTGAGCACTCCAATGAGATGGTCACATTCCTCAATGATTTTGTCCTCACATGCCTTCCTGCCCATTCCAAAGTCTTTGAGATTCATAAAAGCAAAGCGCCTCATCTCTTTCCATGATTCACCATTGGACCATACAATACCTGAGTTTAATAAGTTCAACAAAGTATGATTAATACAAAACTATAAGCTGAAAGCTGAATAACATTTAAGGAAAATCTCTTTAGTTTTTGTTTCCTTACCATGTCCTTTTGAATGTTCATGCATAATGTGCGGTATTTCTCTGTCCCCAAACTCTTCAGCATGATTAACAAGTGCCTCCTTCACTGTCTTGTATCCTGCCAGGACCACCACTTTCTGTGGTCCCATATAGAAGGTGAACACTGATCCATACTTCTTGGAAAGCTAAGAACAAGGGCATAATGTCATGAAATTTTCTGAAAAAAAAAAATAAGATGACAGTTGCTCAAGAAGAACTACAAACTGCCCTACAAGAAAGCTACTCTGTTGGCAGCCTCACCTTCATTAAAGTTTTGTCGGGTCTCTTGAAGTCAAGCTGCAGCAGGTTCCCAAGCAGGGGAAGTGGTTTTGGTCCTGGAGGTCCCTTTGTGTCACCCTGGGAGCTGAAGCTATAGGAGACCATGTAGATGAGCAGCAGGACCACCAGAGCCCCCAACAGGGAAAGAGAGCTGGAGGACTGGAGCAACACATCCATTATCCCCATGATTTAAGAAATATGTTCTTGTCAGTGTAGTGTCAAATGCTGCCGCCTTTGGCAATGTGAGTCGAGAAGCTTTTATAGCTGCCAGTGAGGTAAACAGGTCAGCCCAAGGGCAGGGCTAGCATATGGACAAATTCAGTAGGATAGGTTTGTGATCATGTGATCAGAAGAAGATAATAATTCATTCAGTGCCACTTGACAGACAGGACAAGCAATGGCTTGGGCCAAAGGCCAGTTGAGGCTGTCCAAGGGGAGACATACTTTAAACTAAAGTAGTACTCCTACCTTAACTTAATAAAAAGAAAATGGTTACATTTTGCAATTTCTTTCTTGTTGGTGTCAGATTATTTATAATATAATGGTGATGAATGCTTGTTCAAGCGGCCCCTGTAAGCTTGTGCCTTGACTTTAGACACTGCTGACAGGGAACTGGATTTGGGCTTTTTCACATTTTCTGACAAATGTGGACAAGACAGGTGTGGATGATGGCTCGAAATTAATTCTTGAGTCTGTCTTTGCTGCTGCAGAAAATTAACTGGTTGTTTTGAGGCAGTGCCAACCTTTTAAAGTCTTGATGGAACTGATCCAAGCCATACTTCTGAATTATTGGCTGTACTCTGGGCAAAGCTTTTACAAGTACTGATAGGCAGATAATAAATACATGAACATGACTTTCAAAATCTAATATTGATCTAATATTGATTTTCAAGTCCAAACTGGTTTTGTTTACAAGTGCAAACATGGAGCAAGGATTGCACCTGAAAGACTTGAGTTGCATTGGAAATAAAACATTGGCTTGGTTCCTTGACCTCTTCACTCAAGATATATGAATGGAAATGGGGAAATGAGTTTGCCTTTTCAGAAATGTTAGTCCCATGCAGTTTTTGTCATGCACTATTATTTTCTCCATTGTATTTACATATGTCTGCATACTGAGGTTATTAAACAGTCTGTGAATTGCATGAATCAGATATTGTATGAAGTTGATTAAGAGGATGGATGGCCGATGTATGTTGACAATAAGAGGGTTTCTTTGCAATTTACAGATCAGAAGTAATCTCCAACCAATCACCAAAAGATGCAGAAATCTACAAAATGGCAAGTTATTTTAACCAACAACACAACATTGATTGTTCTATGGTTCCTCAAGGTCTTGAAGTCTAAAAGTTAACTGTTCATCAGTAAAAAATGAAATATTAAATGTAGTTCTGTGGAACAACCTATGAGACCAACCCTTCTAAAAAAGGAATCAAAATGTTGGGAAGGAGGTAAGCAAGATATTTACACTCACACAACCTCAGATGTATTCTTTATCTAGATATTGTAAACCCTGGTAAATGATAAACTTTACTGGACTAAATCTAAAGCTTACCTCATATAACTGTAAATGCAGTGGAGGTAAAGATCACCCTAATAAAAGTTGTATCTTTTAATCTTTTTGTTGTCATTCGTCCAGCTTTGAGCCCGCTGCTCTTTTCTCTGCAAAACCAAGTTAATGATTATATATGTACAATGAAAACAACATCTCTGTAAGGTCTATCACAGTTCACAGTTTAAGAAAAGGTTGATGCAGCAATTTCAACTTTATTGGCAGTGTTTACTGCAGATAGTTATTGTAGCTGTGTGAATATTTCAATATGTGCTGTAAAGGAATTGCCTTGTGGTAGAACAGTAGTTGTTGTATTACAATTCTAGATAAAAAATGAAGTAAAATCAGAATATTAGGTAAATCTTTTCAGAGCACATTTTAAATTCATGTTTACTTTTCATTTTTATTCTGACTGTTGAGGCTGTGGAATGACTTGAGAGTAACATAATTAGCTTTATTCTCATTCAGACCTGAGGAGATAAGAATGTGTAATATACAACATAGTGTACTGACCACTCCAGGGAATGCTTTAAAATCAGTAAGTCAGTGTGTGTCACAGGGCCGAATCCAGCCCAGCACCTCAGTGTATGTGGCCTGCAAAAGCTTGAAAAGAATATCATTATTTATAATACTTTTTTCTGCTGCTTTAGAGAAGTACAGTATCCATAAACTACAATTCCCACAATGCATCTTGTGTTACCTTCACACTGAAGGCATCGAGCCACTAGATGTCATGGATTATCTGGTGATTTCATTAGTTGTTGATGAAAGCACATATTGGCACAACTTTCATGGCACAGCTAGCCTTTTTGTTTAAGAGATGTGAAGGGGAACATGTCTATCATTAGGGAGCTCCTGGATGTGGCCACCCTGCATGGGACGATAATGGGGAGGGACATATTCTATTCATTGGAGAAGTCCGGATATTAAGTGAAAATATCCTGGGAAAAGCTGGTGGGCCTTCCTACCGATTGGCAAGAGAGCAGGCTCAGTTGGACTGATGAAGGAGAAAATGCTAAAACGTAACTGCCAGCTAACCATTGTATCATCCAACAATTAGCTCTGTGCTGCAAGATTCTGGAACTGGAAAACGTCAAGAAAACAGTGAACTTCTCTGGGGCGAGACCTGAATCACCATCAGTTCCAACTGCTTTTGATGGAGTTGTGCACTGAACACCGACATAGCAGAGCATCTCACCCAACTAAACCAGAGGCTGCAGGGCTGCAAACAAGTCAACAGGGATGTACGATGCAATCTCAGCTTTCTGGCTGAAACTGTGGCTATGTAATATGATGTTATTAAATCCTTTGTTTATGGAAAACCTGCAGCACACATTAAAGTACCAGTCGAACCACAAAGCAATGCATCCAATCAGCACAACTCCAACATGTTGCACTGATGACATACTGCTCAAGAAGCACATGTGTCAGTTCCTCCAAGTCTTTCATGTGAACATGTGCAAATTAGCTGTTGCCCCATGAGTGCATGCACTTCACATAAATACAGCCTCACAAACATTTGACCTCCTACAGCCAAAATTGCATCCACCAAAGGTTGGGGAGGGTTTTTTGAACAGACCAACCATAACAGCTGCTGGAGTCTGAAAAGAATGCTATGACTTCGCAAATACCATTTCTTTTCTCTGTTGTCCACAGGGGACCACAGTGATTCCACTCTTGACGTCTGTCCTATACGATGAGAGCGAGTGGGAGAAGCCACACAGCTTTCATCCTGCTCACTTCTTGGACAAACGTGGGAAGTTTGTGAAGCGAGATGCCTTCATGGCTTTTGCTGCAGGTTTGTGAGTGGAGGCATTAATTCTTGTTAATAATAATAATTTACTGTCAGATAACCTGACTTGACTCTTTTCCTTCGCTTGCTCTCCTGCAGGACGGAGGATCTGTCTCGGAGAGAGTCTGGCCAGGATGGAGCTTTTCATCTTCTTCACCATTCATTCAGATCCGTTGAGAGAGAAAAAAAGGTTGCATGAAGTGATGCCTAAACTCACCAACTGGCAGGAAAAAGCATGATTTACTTTACCTTTGCAAACTTTAAAGCTGAATAAAAATGTCTTTCAATGGCTCGACTAAAGTGTTGATTTCACAATACAGAAGAAACTTCAGATATAAACATGGATGTGAGGTGACAGATAAAGTATTAACCTCATATAAAACATTTACTATGGAAATCTTTGACGCCGATGCATGTTGGATCATCTGAAGTGACAATTGAATTTAACCTGGTAGAGTTGATCATTTACTGTGGTTTACAATATCTAGGTGAAGGATCTATCTGAGGTCGTGTCTGTGAATACTTTACTACAAGTCCTTGTCTTAGATTCTGTTACATCTGTAAAAGCTTTTTATTGAGCAAGTAAGCGTTCAGGTTCCCATATTCTTGCACATAAAGCTATAGTTTTCTTCAAAATGTGATGCGATGGAGTTGATGCAAGAATTGTTAAATAGAGTGTTGTCAGTAGTAGTCATGATTGACAGAATAAGTGTTCCATTGTTACTGAGACATTAGTTTCTCAATTATTTACTATTAAATCTACTTAGTGGCAAATTTGTAAGGTACGCCGAGATTCATATGAATAGGGTGCATTCTGGATTTATTTTCCTCCATGAATTCCTTTTATGTACGTTCTATGAACATATTGACCAATTACCTTTTGGCAGCACATCAGTGTGGTCATTATGTGCAGCCATAGCATCAATCAACCTGAAACACTTCAAGGTTGATAAGACATTCATGTCTTTATTATCTGCTGATAAGTCCTTTTGTAAAAGCTTTACCCAGAGTACAACTGATAATTCATTCCAAGAGTAAGAGGAGTCTGAGGTTTATTTGGACATTTATTGTTTACTTTCCTGAACCAGAGCCAACCAGGGTGAGCTAAGGTTAGGTAAATATATTCCGTTCCTACCCAGCCAATGAATGGCAAAAAGAAATGGAGCCAACGGGCTGCTAAACATCACCCTTTCAGAAGTGTCTAGCTTGGATCAGTTCCATCAAGTTACAAAGGATAATAATCTGCAGCAGCAAAGACAGACTTGTAACTCTTTAACCTCATGGTGACAGTTATAAATCTCTTCACTGCCGGCACCGACACAACAGCAACTACACTGAGATGGGGACTTCTACTCATGGCCAAGTATCCAAAAATACAAGGTAATGAACTACAGTGTTCACAGCAT
>CAFUXE010001273.1:105350-122699 GCA_903364295.1 Serranus cabrilla
CATATTACATAAACATGTAAATTACTCAATGATATTGCATTTTGATGACATTTATTATGTTGTATTCTCCTCTAATTCACTTAATTTAACCATATTTTTGTGATATTACTGCTGAACGTTCATAATAATGCTGCATTCCAACTCCTTTGCTTCTTATTTTTACATTTATTATGCTGTAGCATGCAGTATTCTTACACATAGGACATACTTCTTGCACCTTGACCTTTGACCCTCGTGTTCATGAGCTCCATTCCCTCTTCTTGAAACATTAATGACTCTTTTTTTGTGTATTCTACTGTTTTCTGCTCAGATCATTTACTTAAATTTTTCAAAACTGTGCAGCCCTGTATTATATTGTTGTATTATACTTTTTTATAATTATAAAAAAATGTTTTATATCACTTTAGCTCCACCTTTACCAGCTGCAACAATCATTCCCTACACTCTAATAACAATAATATATCATAATTTATTTGTTTATTAATATATTGCATTAATAATTTAGTTGCAAAGTAACTAAAACGGTCAAAAATAAATGCAGGTGGAGAAGAAATGCCACGTGGAATAAGTAATTAGTAAAGTACAGGTACCTTATATTTGTACTTGAGTATATGCATTTAGTTACTGTGTCATGACTTTATTATAATAAACTATTATCTGTCTTTTTGTCACTCTATCACTGTCTAACATAATAAAAAATAAATTAGCATTAAACCTAGCCTATCAATAGCCCACACTGACCTGGTTCCCCAGCACGGCCGCGGCGCACGCGGTGGACACCTCGCGGGGTCCGAACCACACCGAGGCGACGCGGGACGGCAGGCCGAGGATGAACACCTGCGCCACGGAGCAGATGACCTGCGCGGTGACGGTGACTGCGAACAGCTCGGGGCTCACGCTGGCGCACTTGAGCCAGGCGCCGGCGCAGTTGAGGCCGGCGCCCAGCAGGGCCGTGAGCCGCAGCCCCTTCCAGTCCAGCAGCCAGGTGGCCGGGAAGATGAGCGGCACGTAGGTGACCATGTAGACGATGGAGAGCCAGTCCACCTTGTCGTTGGTCACCCCGTAGTAGCTGGTGAACACGTTGGTGATGATGCTGTACTGGATCCACTGGAAGGCGTTCACCAGCGAGTACAGGCTGAAAACCGCCAGCACGGCGAACCGGCGCAGGTACAGCTTCGTCTCGCGCGTCTTCGCCTCCTTCCCCTCCGCCTCTCCTCCTCCTCCGCTCGGCAGCATCGCCTCTCTCTCATCCGGCGGCACCTCCTTGTCCTGCGCCCAGCCGGTGTCTGAGGCGGCCCCGCCCGTCTGCGCCTCTCCGTATGTCTGCTCCGCGCATCTCCCGGCGGCTCCGTCCGGCTCGGGGCTCTTCCTGTCCACCGTGATGTCGTCAGGTGCGCCGGTGTCCGCGCGCAGATGCTCCTGCACGAGCTCCCCGGCCACCATGATGCCCGTCCGACGCTTTTCTCTCGTGTTTGTGTGAGTCGAGCCGCTAGGAGCGAGGCAGGAAGAGGGGGAGCGCGAGACAGAGCGGTTTCCTCATTCGGTTACTTGTGGCCACAGCTGCGATGCTTTGGAGAGGATCTATAATGATACATTAAACCGCTCCTAGGCTGGATACATGGTAAAATAACCGACTTTAACACGCCCTCCGCATCAGGAAACATCCGGTTCTTCCGCCTCCTCTCCGGCTCCTCTGAGCCAGCATGCTGCCCGGCTGTGTGTCTCTCTCTCTGTCTCTCTCTCTCTCTCTCTCTGTCTGTCTGTCTTTTGTTCATCCGACGCTGACACACGGCCTTCCGATGCGGATGAGCCAATAGTAGAGCAGCTACAGCTTGTAGTATCTTGTACTACTGCCGGGCTGAAGAAGTGAATCGTAATTCGTGACCATATGGAAGTTTTGATGCTATGATGCAACAGCCAGTAAGGTGAAATAAACTTCAGGCTAACTGACTCTCAGCATGATGGCCTATAATAATATAAAAAAATAAAAAAATAAAAATATTTTTTTTTAAAGATGGTTACTTATAGTTTATTTATTTTATTATTATTGTATAGTATTTACATTTAAATGTCATATTATTTAATTTTTAATTACATTTTTATATTTTGTTATTTATTTGATTTAAGTTAAATATTTGAATATGTTCTAACTATGTGTAATGTGAAAGGGCTACAACTTTTTATTGGCAACCATGTGTTGTAAAAGGGAAAAAATAATCTGGTAGCAACGTACTAAATATAAAAAAAAAATGAATTATATAAAAACAATGGGCAACTTATAATGTATTTTTATTCTATGATTTTATTTAAATATATATATATATAAATTAATTTACTTATTATTAATATTGTTTTATTTTTTATTTATTTTTAAATAAATTAAATACTACATAACAAATAATGGGCAACTTATTTATTTTTGTTATGTATTGTTTATTTTATTTTTTTTATTTTTTATATTCTGTTCATTATTTGATTTCAGTTAAATATTTGAACATATACAGCATTTACAGATATTCTTCTTGAAAATATGAAGCTACAATGTTACTGTAAAACAAATAAATAAATAAATGAAAATAAAAAAACTATGAAATTTAAACATAACCCTGTGTGCTCCCTGTCAGCTCCCATTCAGGTCTGTGATGTTGCTGCTTGGTGCATTTCCTCCAATTAGCCCGTCCATGTGGTCAGGACATTATCTGCTCTAATCCTAATCATCGTTTGACCCAGTGGGACTTCACTGCAGCAGGTGTGCAAGTCTGATCCTGCAGGAAATGATACTTAAATGTCACTGTTTCACAGATAGTGAAACTTAGCAAAGGGGATTTTTTTGCCTAAAGTTAACCGTTTCCTGTGAGCACGGAAGTTTATTTTGAAAAGCCGTTTTGCAAAAAAAAAACTAAACTAAAAGTTTACACAATTTTTAAAAGAGTTTTAAATTTCTGTTCATAACCGTGTCAAGTTCTACGTCACACAGGTAGCAACGTCACTTTTTAAGTACAGATGTCGTTATTTTAATGCCAAATCATGATCGTTTTCTTAATGTAACCAAGTAGTTTGAGGACCAAAACTTAAGTTCTATTTTACAATGATAACCACAGCAAAAGTGCAGCTGTTTCACAACCTTAAATTAAATGGGCATATTGTGTAAGATATCAAACAATCTGTTGGATAAAAATAGGTTCATTCATTTCTGTATTCGACAGAGGACTGTTCCCTGAGACCAAAAACCTGCATATATAAACATTTAAAGGGCATCAAATGTCTGAAACCTGATACTAAATACTCAGGTTGTAATAACAGAAATCATCTGGATACAATAAATATTATTTTTTTTACACTTTGAATCCTCTTTTGTGTGTGAGTTTGTCTCAGGAAGATTAAATTACCTCCGAGTTCAGTTTAGTTTGAGAAGAGAGGAGACAGGAACAGGAGCTCTCACTCTGTCTCTGTTTTCAGGCACCAAAAGGAAAATTATTTGTGAAGAATCCTATCGTTTAAATCCACGCTGAAAAAGTGCCAACCATGTTTTTTTTTATGAAAGAAAAGGCTGTAAGGAGATATTTTCTGTTAAATAATAATCTCATCTCAATCTCAATCTCATCAAATCTCATATAGGAGACATTACATTTTTGGGGTTAATCTGATCTAATTTGAAATAGTAATAGAGTTTTCAAATGTATCATCTTATTTTCCACATAAAGTAGAATAAAAATGAGGAAAATAAGAGTTTATAGGATCTCAAAGCTCCAACTTTTAGTTACATTGTAAGAGATTTTGGTTTTTGTTTTAAACTCTCATTAGAGGAACTCATCCTCCAGAAATAAAAGATCTTTGGGACGCTTCTTCTTCTTCTTCTTCGGGTTTCCCGTCACTATGGCAACGGCGGCTTCACAAACTGACCACACTTTAACTTATTCATAACAGGAAAAAAGCAGAAAAGCAGCGCACCATGTCCGAGGCGGAGGAGCGGGCTCTGCTGGAGCTGAACCTGCGGAGGGAGACGTGGTGCCGGGTGGAGGCGGACCTCCGGAGCTCCTGGGAGCGGAGCCAGCGGAGACACTACCGGGGCCACCTGCGCACCAGCCGGGTGCTGCTCGGCGCTCTGACCGCCGCGCCGCAGCGCAGGGCGGCCTGCAGCGAGCCGCCGCCCCCCGCCAGGCTGCCGGAGCGGAGGCACTACGAGGAGAGCTGTAAGGAGTTTGATTAAATACTTCTGGCATGTCTCCACGGAAAGCTATAATTAATATATTAAAAAAGTTATGAAAGCCTAAAACAGACAGTTTGTTATGGCTTTATAGTGTTGGTTTCTAATTTACGTGCTAGAACTGTTTTTCAACTGATAATTTGGGCAATTTTACTTCCACAAAATGTCTTTTTTTAAACTATTTAAAAGAAAGCATCCAAAATACACATTTTGATGTTGACTTTACAACACTTTGTCTGTAGATTTCTCCTAAATTCACCAAAAATTTGCATTAGATAGAGCATCATTTGCATATTTAAACATAACATTGCAGAAAACTTAAAATAGGAAAAGTAATTCTCATCTTTGCACGCAGAAAACTAATATTTTTTAGCTATTTCATGCATGCAACTGCTGATGCATGCAGCTTTCTCCACAAATGACCTTTAGTTTCTGATAACTTTCCTCGGGGCAGATTATCTGATCATGCATGAATAACAAACTATCTGACTCCTGTGTGTAACGCCTGTTTTCTCTCCCACAGATGAATCCCAGCTGGTGTAACCTGCTGCAGCCTGACGACACCTACAAGCTCATATAAATACAAACATATGGGACACTTCAGCTTTGAGTGTTTTATTTCCATAAACAGAAAAATGCCAGAGAGCAACTTTGGAGAACAAACATTCACTGATATCAAGGTCAAAATATTACAAGTGTTGATCTTTGTCTTGGTGATTTGCATGTGTTTCTGCCTCCAAAAATCATGTTTCCATGTCATATTAAAGTAAAAAAAGAAACTTCTGTATTCTACACATACATTTGTTGTATAAAATCAGTTTTTTTTAGAAATTACCTGTAAAATAACTGTTATTTGATGGTTATTGTTTGGCAACTTTTGCTGCAGACTTTTTACAGTTTCTTTTCGTATAAAATCCACGTGAGTCTCCAGGAGGTCGGAGTCTGCAAGTCTGTATTTAAACCCTGACTCTGTTCTTTTATTTCCGAAACTTAACTAGGTTATTTTAGTGCCTAATCATCAAAAAGTAGTTCCATTTCACAACATTAACCATGTGTTTAAAACAGCGATCGCTCATGTTTCATGTTACAATTTAAACTGTGCTGCAAAAGTTTTGATAAGAAATCCTACAAACTCGTTCATGAGAATGCGGCGCTTTGCAAACACAGAATAAATCAGTTAAAGTTGCATTTGGCGCCACCTTCAGGCCAAACACGACGTCTGCACGTGAGCATTAGCTCCTTTAATCTTGGGGAAAAGTGTGTGTGCGTTCTGTGCCGTGACGAGCTGAACCGTTTGTGGAGACACACCTTTGACGTCTGCGATGTGCCGGCAGGACAGAGCGATGTTACACGGCTCGTTACGCACCTGAGAGGAACAGGAAGAGATGAAACGTCTGCAGAGTTTCACTGTCTGAACGTGATGAGTTCACCTACATGCCTGTCGAGTCCCAGAGCAGGAGCGTCCGTCTCCAGACAGATGTGTTCCAGCGGGATCCGCCTGATCAGCTTGTCTCTCTGTATTCAAAAACATCATATTATACATATTGTATTAGGGTGTTTTCTTTTACCCATAATGCATTGCATGACAGTGAGAACAGAGTGACTGCAGATGAGCCAAAGTTCATCTGAAGTTTTATGGATTTTGCAGAAATGCAGAGAAAGACGTTCCTGCTGTGACATTTTGATGATGTTCGCACTAATTTGTGCACCGAACGCTCATAAACTTCAGGAATCTTTGCCTGGAACATGCAGTAAATTATATAAACACGTTATAAATGTGATAAGACACATACAACCAGTGGTGGAATGTAACTAAATACATTTACTCAAGTACTGTGCATGTATTTTACTTGAGTATCTTCTACTAATTATTTTAGAGTATTTTTACTCCACTACATTTATCTGACAGCTTTAGTTACTTTTCAGATCGAGTTTAACATAAAAAACATGATAAATTCAAAGTGATTTTCTTTCCTCATACAGACATTAAAACACTGCTTAAATGAATGCATCAATAATAATAGAAGTCTAATAATATATCTGGAATATATAAAACAATCTGCATAACGAGTCATTTTACTTTTTATGCTTTTATGGAAGTTTTGAATGCAGAACTTTTACTTGTAGTGCAGTAATTTCACAGTGTGATATTAGTACTTTTACTTGAATAAACCACTGCAACTAACCAGGATGTATCCTGGTGCTGATGATGGAAGAAATTTCTTTTTTTGTTGCATTTTTCTGTCCTCATGTCTTGTAATAAAATGCACCATCTGACCAAAGATAAACCCCATAAGAGGTGAGCTGACACCGACCTGCTGGTTCCTGCAGACTGCAGGGGGAAAAGAGAAGAAGAAACCGGCCGTCACTCCTTCCAGAGCCACTGACGGCTTCCCCGCAAAGTTATGAAGCAGCGCTCGGCTGACACCTGACGGGAAAACCACAAAGCTGTGAGCTCTAAATGTTCTGTGTAAATGTTTAAAATGAGAAGCAGCAGCAGGACAAACCTTGTTCTCTCATGGTGCGGATGGTGACTGCAGCAGCTGAGCGTGAATGGACGTTTCTGTGCAGAAAACAGAGAAAATTGGTGCATTTTTACTGTGATTTATGATTTGTTTGGGGAGTAAAAGTCGATCAAAGTGCTTCTATAATCACTTACTACCATGAAAATAAGTTTGAGTGCTGAGAGCTCATTTTCTCATCACATGCTTCCATGCAAATCTCATTCAAATGCAGCCAAATCAAATTCTGAATGAATTAAATACGTTAAAACTTAATAAACTGCAGCTGATATTAAACTGAGACATAAAAAGATAAACGAAAAATGCATGAAAGGATTATATATATATATGTATATATATAAAACTGAAAACATGTCCCAACGGTCGGTGAGTCTGCTCTAGCGCGCTCACACAGGCAGCTGCAGCTCTTTGGCGACGTTCAGCTGCTTGATGAAAACTTCCATCTGGTCGTCTCTGTCCCGCTGAGTGGGAGCACGCCACGGCGTGAAGTCCAAACCAATCTGCACACGAGATCATTAGACAATAAAGTTTTACTGAGTGAATCTGTCGGAGCCTCACATGTTGGCATCATTTCTTTCTGCACTATGAGGGATGAAAAATGACATAAGTAGAATTAAATGAATAAATAAATACACAAAAAAAGGAATAAATGTAGAAACAAATAAATAAATATATAAATAAATGCAAAAAATAAATGTAAATTCTATATTTTTACATGTGTTTTATTATTTATTTATTTAGGTATTTCTGTATTTATTCACTAATTTATACATTTTGATTTCTCTCTTTATATATTTCCACATTATTTTTTACATTTCTACACGTTTTTTTTTTTTAAATGTATGTATTTATTTTCAGATTTATTTAATTATTTCTACATTAATTCATTTTCTGCAAGATAAATAAATGAATGTACAAATAAATCTGGAAAAATACATTCAAATTCAATTTATTTTTGCATTTATTAATTTTTTTATTTATTCATTTATTTCTACATTTATTCATTTTTTTACGAATGTATTTATCCATTAATTAATTAATTTCTACTTCTAAATCTGTTGAGTCTAACACCATTATTTGGTGACAGTATTTGGACGTCGCTCGCTGAGCTTCTGATCCATAAAACAACAGTAAAACGAGACTCTGGGACTGTTGACTGAAGCTCTGTGACGCCTGAAATCTGCTCACACAAACACACACATTCCTCAACAGGCAGATGGAATGAAGGGTGTGTGTGTGTGTGTGTGTGTGTGTGTTATATTTTTATGAGGAACATTTTGAGCTCAGTGAGGCAGTTTGTTGCTTTAAAGGGAGGATTGAAGGATGAGACTTTTTTTAGTTTTCTAGCTCCTGGTAAAAAGATTTCTGCATAAACTCAGCGACATGTTTTCATATCAGCCTCTTTAGGATTCTAATCTTCTAGTCGACTCTTTGACCTGATGAGATGTCAGACAAGTTGTTTTATATTTTCAGTCAAATTAAACTAAAATTAATCCTGATGGTTTTCATCAAACATCACTGGATCCAGACGACTTGGTGCCAGACTGAATCATTTTCCTGCCATAACAACATGAGAATATCTGGACCAACAGGAAGAATATCTCTAACTTATCTCTTCACTTTGACCTTGGACTCGCTGTGACTTCTGACTGAAACTCACAGCCAGATTTAACTGGATGACGATCAAGTGAAACTAGAGATAAGATCATAATAAATATATTTAGTATAAAAATACAGAACCACATGTTCTCCTCATTCTACCTTGTATATCTATCTGGATTTCTGAAAGAAAACATCATTTCAAAAGATGTTTTTTTGGGTTCAAAATGTTGATCCAGTAAATCTAAAGTGAAATCAGGTCATAAAGGTGAAAACAAAGATACCAACATGGCATGAAAAACATTTTTAAGTGGTTTATAAAGACAGAATGAAAAGTATTAAACAGACAAAACAGCCCCAAACTTAAAGGGTTAAACTGTTGTTTTCACTTTGCTGCACAATTAGGCACTGAGATTTGTTATTTTACTGCATTTTATGCATTATAATTGTACCTTTATTTGTATTATAATCATTCAGGTTTTTCTATTTATTTATTAATTATTTATTTTATTGCATGTCTTGCATTTTGTGTATTCTATTTTATTTGTAACGTGTGTGTGTGTGTGTGTGTGTGTGAGCAGGCTTACTTCTCCCACAGCGACGAGTCGTTCTCTGTGTTTGTAGAAGTGCGGCAGGGCGGCGTACAGATCCTGTGAAACACGTTTAAATGAGTTTAATTTCTTAATCCTGCAGCAGCTTTTCAACCATTAATAAAAGAGGAAGTAGAAAGTATGTCACAGGAAACAGGTGTGCAGCTAAAGAGAGAAATTATTGTCAGTAATTTCTCCAAAAGTAACATTTCTTTATTGTAAATGTTAAACAGAGTGTTATGTCTACTTTAATAAAGAGATTTGCTTTTTAGTTACTTTCTGACACTCTAATCAGCAGCTTGTTTGGATTTTCTTTGCAGCTTGTTGCTGAAGGAAGCAGCAGAGAAATGGATCTAAAAATGATTTCTGGAGCTTCTGAACTTTGTGCTTAAGTCCTCAAACTTTCCAGGAGTTTTCAGGGCAGTGAGAGGGAGAAGAAGGCTCAGCTGACATACTTCAACACGGAAACTAGAAATTGATTCAATTTTCAGCCAAATTTTCCCCAAACTGGATTCATCAAGTGAGGAGATAAAACTCTGAAGATTTGCCAGAAACGTAGAGGAAACCGCTCCCTGTTTCAGCATCAAAGCCCAACTTTCATGTTGTTATATTTAAAATAATCCATAAGAAATGTTCCATGTTTCAATAAGAGCGTATGAGGGAAAATAAACAGTCCTTGATCTCCTCCACAGGCTCAGAAACTCCCTCCCTCTGCCTCCCACCTCCTGTTTTCTCTACCTGGGACTCCGCTGAGCCGACTGGACCCAGTTCCTCTCAGAGTGAATGAAGTCAAATAATCAAAAAGCTGGATGAGGTGCAGACTGTTTGAGTACCTGCGGCGTCACGCTGCGCCGCTCGGGGCCCTCGCCGCCCTGCAGCGGGTGCAGGCCCAAACACGGAGCCACCACATCGGGAAAACTGTGAGAGGAGAGTTTACTGTAACACCCTGAATAATAAACAGCGTGAGGACGCCACGCTGTTCCTGAGCCGAGAGACGGACAATGAAACGTTTGAAGTCACAGCTGCACAAAGTAAAGAACTCAGTGTCACACAGTTTCTGCACTTCCTGTCTGCACAGTTTGTTCATTTTGGTGCTTTATTTAATTATTTTTAATTTAGTAAATGTATATTTTTGACTGCATGGATCTGATAAGTGTCCAGTGTAAATTATGGAGTTAATATGCACTTTTATAATTAGCTTCTAAAATAACAGAAAATAAAATTGGAGTTTAAAATTTACAAAAAGGATAAAATATAAAGTTTTAAAAAAATAATCAGAAAAAGCACTGTATGCATTCATAGCTAAAGATATATTTTTTTTCATTTAATCATTTTTTTATTTTATTTTATTTAATAAAATAATTTCCATTGTAAAAAAAATTTAAATAATAATGATTGCTATTTTTTTTATTTTTATTTATTTATTTATTTTTACTTTATGAGTTACTTGAGTTTTTAATTATTTTATCTGCAAAAATCTCAAGGAGCTCATGAAAATATTCGGGAAAGTAAAAATAAATAAATACATGGAGAAAAAAAAAGAATATGAATAAAATTGTATACCTTCAGAATTATTTTAATTAAGAATATAAAAATTAAAAACCATACATTGCTTTTTCTTGGATTGGGGTTTTATCTCCTCCCTGTGATTTTATTTAATTATAATGTTATAACTCCCCCTCTGTATAGTCAAAATGGGTCATAAAAATAAGAAAATGTCTTTTTTTTTATCTTGTTTTTTTATGCATTTAGTGCTTCAGTCCTTCTCTTCTCTATAAAACACACATATACATAATATTTTATGAGACATGTGTTGGACTGATTACACAACACTGAAGAAAAACAGACCGTTCCTGCAGCTGCAGAACTCTGTCGAACTCTCTCACTTCTTCTGTAACTGCCACCAGAGTCTTTACCCCGGCCTGCACAAACATACACACTCTTGTTATGTGTGGTTAATTTATTTTGCTTTGAACAGATGAATGCTTCAGCAGCTTTACCTCTGTGGACCTGTGGACCACATCCTCCAGATCCTGCAAGCACAAAAACAAGTTTGCACAGTGGTACGAAAGAAAATAAAACCACAAAAAAATAAACGTTTAAGAACAAGTGTAGCTGACAATTACAGTTAGAAGACTGTGAATCAGTTGTTGTCAATAAACAAACATTTCTAATGTAAATACTTTTAAATAGGCTACATGAGAGCCAAACCCTGAAAACGTCACATTTATGTTGTATATTTAACTTACCTCTTCAAACTCACGGGCAGATATGTGACAGTGACAGTCAACAAAGCCATACTCCATTAAAAATCAAAGTAATACGCGCTAAGAGAGCGAACTATGCGGAAAAACGGCAACATTTGCCCATTTTGTCTTAGCTAACAGCCGGGCGGAACTCTCGTACGCTGCTAGAAATGTTCTTCCGGGGCTAGAATTGGCGGTCGGACCGGAAAGAGAAACATTAAGTTCCGGTTTGCGTAAAAAAAATATAAACAAAGTTGGCGGTAAAGATGGAGGCTGTCGAGGGTGAAAATTTACCCAGCGATGAAACAAATCAGGAGTACAGAGTGCAAGTTACGTCGAAGAAACAAGTAATGCAGCAGATTAATAAATATAAAGACATTTTAAAGACCGCTCTGGACGGACAGAAAGACTTACCGGAGGACACGAAGCGAGTTTTACTTCAGGAGCTTCTGGCGGTAGGTCTAACTGTTTACATCATGTAATCGAGTACTCCGCACCAAATCCCATTCGAAAAATCTCGCATTTAATGTTTGCTTTACTGTAAACAGCCACATTCACCAGCGAACGTGCAATTCGAAGTCTTTTCAACATTTGTTGAGATAAACTGGTCATTTCGGCTTAAAGATCGATGCTACTGGCGGCTGTGCCGACTGTTTACATCGTGATTTTAATACTTTATTATTAACTTTGATCATTCTGCGAGGAGTAAGCTGCTCCTGTAAAGTATCAACAGACTGCTGAATGTTGATTTATAAAGACTTTGGTTACTACAAGTGAACAGATTTGTCGGTCCTTGATTTAGATAAGCCCACGCCAGATCCCATTCGAGAAATCGCGTATTTAATGTTTGCTTTGCTGTAAACATTCATAAACAACAGCAACAATACAGGTAACAGGGTGACGCTTTGTTTAGTAGTAAAACTATTTGTTTCTGTGCAGAACTTTGAGGCAGCTGTTCAGGACAACCTGTTGGTGAACGGACAGCCATGGGAGGAAGCGCCTGATGTTGATGGTGAATTATTATTCCATTTTAAACTAAATTAGTTCTAAGAGCTTATGGTTTAGATAGTCTGTATTATCTCATATAAAGCTCAGTTTAATACACTACAGCTTGTGTTTCTCCTCTTGTGTTACAGCGGAGGACGAGGCTGTGAACCTGGAGAGCCTGCTGGATGACACCATTGTTGAGACCACCAGGAGGCGCCGAACGTACCCGAAGAAGATCCTGCCTCATGTGGTTCACTCCCTCAAGGCTGAGCGCAAACTCATGGTGGGTGTCACGGTAGCTTTGGCCTTTATTTACTGTTGGTGAACATGCAGAGAAGTGTGTGGCTGCTGCTGGAACTGATGCATGCTTAGAGCTCAGTTTCATGCAGAAACTTCACAGACAGCATCATGTTCAGTCTGACGAATGCCTGCAGGATCAACTTAAAACACATTTATTATTGAACTCATTAACCCTCTGAACCCCACTAAATGTTTTCTTTATCAGATGCATAAATACATTAAATTTTTAATTGAAAGAAAATGTCAAAACTGCTGAAACAAACAGTCACGTGACACACATTTAACTGAAAATCAGACAGAGCTGCGGGCTGTAACCAAATCGAATTAAATTCCATTTTAAAAAATTATCGGAGAAAGTTAGCTTGTAGCTTAGCTTTTAATTAATAAAAAAAATAATAATCAAAGTTTAAAAATGTGTCCAATCTTTCTGTTTGTTTTCCAGGGGCTGTATGAACACACAGTGAAACCTCAGGAGGTGCTCAGAGATCCGGACCAAGGTTGTTTCCTCTCATCACTTACACAAACATTTAAATGAATCCTCTGATAGTGACAGACTGAATATCATGATGTGTTCTGTTGTTGCTGCTGCTATCATTTCTCTCTGCTTTAAAGCTTTAAGTCGCTCCTATATGGGGACATATAGGTTTTACAGGAAGAGCTACTTCTCTGTCAGCCGGACGTTTGAAAGTTTCAGCCCCTCTGAACTGAAACGCCGGATTACATCACAGCTTTTTGTTCACTTTGGGAGTTTCAGAAGCTGATGGAGCCAAACGGAGCAGCTTGTTAGATGCATCATGGAACGTTACGACAGTGTTTCTGCAGAACTAACAAAGTCCAGAGGAGTTTTAGTTTAACAGTGTAACTTTTGTGTGTTTCATCAGAGAGCATCATGAAGGATCTGTCAGCAGCAGCTCCTGGGATGGTGAAACAGGCCATCCAGGTCATCAAGGTAACACAGCTGAACACACAGCAGGCTCAAGTTTTCTGGATCATTTTCCTCATATTTTACTGACATTTTTATGTCTTCCTGTAGTCCATCAGCTCCCTGCAGAAACAGGCTCAGGGCCTCTGTGAAGTCCTCGACATGAAGCCGAGTGCTGCCACTCTGCAGATCCACAGTGAAGTGTTTGGCTTCAACAGCCAATCAGACGCCTCGCTGCTGCCTGCGGGCGGAGCCAGGAGGGACCAGCAGCCAATCAGGAGAGCCGTAGAGGAATCGGCTGCAGCTGGCGGCTACGTGCCTCTCAGGAAGAAACCCTTCGGAGAGGGAACACAGTGATGCTTCCTTACAGACTTGTGTGCATCTTGTCTGTTCTTTCACGTTACCTGAGCTGCTGCAGCACAGAGGACAGATGATTTTCAGATTAATTTCTCACATTACCACCAGAATAACTTTCAAGAACCATGATAATCTCGTCTGGTTTGGAGGAAGTTTTTAAACGATGTCTTAAAAGATTTTGCCACTGAAACAGAACTCAACATGAAATCCTAAAAGTGATCCTGACTCCTGCTCCAAATGTGTAAAAACATGATCCCAGACTGTTTGTACTTTAACCCAATGAATGAATCCTTTTTAACATTAAACCTGTGCTGTTGATTCATGTTTGTCATTTTGAACTCGCCTAAAGAAAAACATTTCCTGATCATTTAAGTTTGTTTTTCCCCAACGTTCACTCTGATATTTTTATGTCTATTTGTCCCATTTTTTTACCTCAGGAAAGTCTTGAGGGAATTTTCTAATTTTTGCACAAACAGACACTTTAAAGGTTTACACTTGGAGTTCAGTTTGAGTGGTGATGTAAAAACTAAACCACAAGCTTCAAATAATAGTTCTGCTAAAGATGTGAGTCAAACAGGAGGAAACGGTGCATTTCTGAGGGACTATTTTTAGCCGTGGATTAACACACATTTAGGGGTTCCAGTGAGTTTGTGTCTCTTGTATATAAAGAACTTTCCGGATGTCTTGCTGCAGTAAAAGTACTAATACCACACTGTGAAATGACTCCACTACGAGTAAAAGTCCTGCAGTGAAAAGTGCTCGTTCTGCAGAACGGACACACTCAGATTGTTTTCTATTATTATTATTGATGCATTTTTGCTAGCAGCATTTGAATTTTCTCATTTACATACTTAATATTCTTTATATTATGAGGTTTCATTAAAAAGAATGTCAGATCACTTAAAATCTATCATGTTTTTATGTTAAATCTCGACCTGAAAAGTAACTAAAGCTGCCAGCTAAGTTGTTACTTGTTACTTTCCAGTCATCTGACTTATGTGAACTGCCCTCGCTGCTTCTTCTAAACCGGCAGCGAAAATGAAAAGTGAAAAGAAAAAGTGAAGTGAAACTGTCGCCCCGTTTGTTTTCAGCTGCACTGAAGTCGATGCCCAGTCCACAAATAAACCTTTATAAACCCGACAGAGCCACAGCAGGACATCCTCCTCCTTTATATTTACCCCTTTAAAAACCTGTGATGTCAGACTGTGATTCCTCCTGTCAAACTCAGACTGATGGCATGAATAACCTCCTCTGTGAAGGATGTGAGGTAAGATCACACCGATCCTGCTTTATTGTGTCTTTATCCTAACAGGGAAATGCTGCTTTTTTTTAGGTTGCGCCTGCAGACATTTAAACTGTCACTTTGTGCTCAAAACCAAGTGAGAAAGAGGACGATGCATGCAGGAAATGGCATTTAAATTTAAAGCATGCACAGTCTATTTAAAATATATGGTTAGAATAAAGTGTGTGTGTGTGTGTCAGGGCTCAGAGGATGAGGACAGGAGGCTGAAGAGGAGAGAGAAGAACCGAGTCGCTGCTCAGAAGAGTCGGAAGAGACAAATACAGAGAGCTGACGTTCTGCACGAGGTGTGTGTGTGTGTGTGTGTGTGTGTGTGTGTCATTTCCCAGATAAACCATAAATGGTGCAGAAAATTCAGCCAGATTGAAGTAAATACCCACATTTGTTTCCTGCATATACAGAAAAAAAAAGATGCTATCACAAGTTAATTTGCACCCAATGCAAAAGAATCAAAACTCAAAGTAATGAAATGTTTCTTTAAACCCTCATTTCATTCATAATTTCTGCATTATCGTCTCCCTTTCTTTCCCTCTGCAGACCTGTGAGGTGTTGGAGCAGAGGAACAGGAAGCTGAGGAGAGAGGTAACACACTTTTCTTCCATCTCGTTGCCTTTTTCTTGTTCAGTGTTCCTCTGTAAATGTATTAAATGTCTAAGAAACAACTTTTTGTATATGTATTTTTTCAGCTTGTTGACTAACATTATCCTGAATGTTTACAACATTTTTAAACCCAGAGAAATCTTTAACATCCCCTTTGTGTATGCATCAGAAGCTGGCATAAACTGACTTTTAATCCACTATTAAACTACATTTTTTTATACACTTGGATTTTTTACTTTGCATTTTAAACCCAGATGGAAGATTTAAGTCATCAGACATCTGGAAGAGAGAAACAAGCTTATCAGATGTGCTCACAGCCCTCCTGAGGCGTCCCGTGTTCACCAAAGTGCACAGGAGAAACGCTGATTTTTAACGTGAAGCTGCTTAATCTGTGTTTTTACTGGTTTTAATCTCCAGGTCTGTTTGTTTTAGAGAACAGGGGACCCATGTGGGTAATTCTGCTCCCAATAAAAACATCCAGAACAATTAACACTAATGGAATCTTAACCAGGGGAAACAAAAACAACAATTCCCAAATTGTGTCTTTTATAATTGTTTTGATTGCACAGCTGCAGAAAAAGCACATGCTGCGTGTTTGAAGAAGCAACCTTGCACACTTATCACAGTAATAAATTGAACCTACTGGTTGGATCTGCAGGTTGACTCTCTGTCTGAGGAGCAGCGCGTGCTGTCCGAGACCCTCAGAGCGCACGAGCCCATCTGTCCCATCATGCACTGCTCCTTCACGTCCTCCAGCCTGCAGCCGGACAGCGTGGCGGCGCGCGCAGTCTGAGCCGGCAGAGGGCGCTGTTCGCCGCGCGCAGACAGGCAGCGGGTGTTCGCGTGCAGAGCGCCCTCTGGTGGCTGAAGCGGCTCATCTCCGCCATGTAAATACAGCAACAGACTCACAGCTCATTCTCATCAATCAGACAGGTGGTTTTATGTTATAAAGCAGGTGCAAAAAAAATCAAATAAAGTTGTTTTTTTAAATATGAGAATTAATTCTCTTTGATTATAGTTTTCTCCAGTAATAAAGAATACATATTTTCACCAACTGTCGCCAAAATCACAACAATAAAAGGAAAGTCATACAATCTGTGTGATGTGCTTATCTGAGGAATAAAATGGTTTAAGTTAAAATAAAAAAAAAACATATTATTTACTGTTATATTTTTACTGTTCTCACTTGCACACTTTTTGAAGAACAAATTGTTAATAAAATCAAGAATAAGAGAAAATGTTACAAATTTCTTTATGAACTCACATTTATATATTATTATATTTTAAATGTTAATATATATTTATAGAATTGTATAATATAGTTTTAGATTTTATAATCTAATATTTATAATATATTTTTTTAGATTTTTACAGCATATTTTTTCTTGTCTGAAGCCAATTACAAAATGCAAAAAAATTTTTTTCGTAATTTTTCTACTATTTTTCCTTTTTCAGGCTTGACATCATAATGTTAAAAAAAATGCACAAAGTCCAAATGTTTCCACTAAAAAAAAAACCCTCTCAGCGATGACCAAAGTCATCATTTGAGTAACTGATGTATGAAAACTGCAGAAACCCTCCAGTGTGTCGTCAGTTTCCTGTGATTGTTGCCCAACATGTTGCTGAAAGCACAGAAACAGGTTTTCTGGGATGTGACCTTGTTCAGCTGAAGCGTTTGAGGTCATTTTGCAGCCACAGACGTAAACTCTGCCTCACCTG
>CAFUXE010001273.1:126440-136718 GCA_903364295.1 Serranus cabrilla
TTATGTTGGAAAGGTAAAATCGTGATGCATGAAATTTAGGGGACGTCAAATTCAAATAACATTGTTTGCTTTTGGTTTCACTTCTGGGTTAAAAGTCCTGGATTGTTTGACTCCTGTCCACCTTTAGAGCATTTTTCCTGCTTGATACTTTGTTTCCTTACTTCCCACAATTCCATGAGGGTCATGCTTTGGTTGGGTTTAGGCAACAAAACTGCTTGGTTCAGATTGGTAAAAGATCATAGTTTGGGTTAAAATATGTCATTGACTTCTAGTTTCACACAACCAGTCTCCTGGTTCAAAGTTCTGTGTTTGTTTGACTCATCACCCAACACTTCTGTCCACCTTAAGAGCAATCTTTCCTGCTTTATACCAGTTTCCTTCCTTCCCCACGTTGGTTTCCGACTTCTTGGCATCAGTCATAATTAAAGAAGGCCGTTAGAGGGGCACAGTTTGGTTGCCTAAATCTAAACAAACTGCTTGGTTCGGATAAGTAAAAGTTTGGGTTAAATGAAGTCGTTGACTTTTGGTTTCACACAGATCATGAACAGTCTTCTGGTTTAAAGTGCTGTTTGTTTGACTCGTCCATCTCCACTACCGTCCACCTTAAGAGCAATCTTTCCTGCTTTCCTTGCTTCCCCGTTTGGTTTCCCTCTCCTTGGTGTCATTCATAAATAAAGCAGGTGGAGGGTCATGTTTTGGTGTGGTTCAGGCAATAAAACTGCTTGGTTCAGATTGGTAAAAGATCATAGTTTGGGTTAAAATAAGTTGTTTTGGTTTCCCACAGATCATGAACACAGTCTCCTGTGTTAGTTTGAGCCCAACTGTCTCCATATACGGGTCAGAACATACGTAATCTGGGACAAAATACTTCTGTAGAAACATCATTGACTGTGCAGTTTTGCTGTATAAGAACGTAGTTTTTAGGACATCCGGCTGATGAGGAATTTAAAGGTTGCTTAACAGCAGCAGTTCACCCAACAGAGCAAACAGGAGCTGGCAAGCAGCGTTGCACAACATGCTGGTTTTTGCCAACATTCACTGATTTCTGTCCAGGAACGATCAGGATCCTTATTTGGTTGATTCAGCCTCACCAGCTCTGACTGGAAACACTTTTTCTTTTCTCACCTGTTGCTCAAATATGAGGCAACACTCCACACAGCATCAATCCAACTGTGACAAATGGTTTTCCCCATCAGACTCCCTGTGTGAACCCAAGAATGGTCTTTGAAAACAGGCTTTCTTCCCCGTCCTATTGTGCTTTTATTGCTTATTGTGTCCGACTTCCTTGTCCCGTTAAATAAACTTTGATAAGAAAAGCGATAAATTAAGTGATGCATGCTGCTGTCGTCACATTAAAGTTGTTAAACTCGTAAGTTGGTGCAATTGCGAGTGAAAATACGTCACGTTTACGCTTCACTTGTGTGAATTCATCCAGTTCTCTCTATTGAGTTCTGTGCAACTTCCTTAAACAGACGCTGTTAATATGTCAGTAAACACTTCTGACGCGTCACTCCCTCTTTATATACAATGACTTTACAGTATTTGGAGACTTTGGTGTAATGTAATGCCTCCAAATCTGTGTGCTTGTGTGTTCAGCTGTGACCTTCGACCTGCAGCACACAGGATGTTTCTGGTCAAAGATTATGACAGCAGCGTTGCATCAGTCACCTTGCCTCCACTTGTGACTGAGTTGCATCAGTTTCTGCCTCAATGACAAAGCATCTCCTCTCCTGTTCAAACCTCCTCCCCTCCGTGTGTGTGTGCGTGTGTGTGTGTGGACTTTGGGCCCATATATTGGCCAATATCCATACGGTCGGTTGGGACCGCAGGGCTGCAAGATTTCTGGTTTCACTACGCGGTCAGTGAAGCAGGGAGGAAACCAGAGAAACATCCTGGTTCATCATCAGCAGTGGTGCAATTACTCAAGTACTTTTTTTTTAGTTCTGAGGCAAATATTGAACTTTTTACTCCACTACGTTTAGTCGACAGCTAAAGTTACTTTTCAGGTCGAGATTTAAGAATGAAAAAACATGATAAATTTAAAGTGTAAACCCCCAAACAGCAGAAAAATAAAGTATATTAAGCAGTTAAAATGAGCCCTACCTCATAAATAAAACTCTGCTTACATAAATGCATCAATACAAATAATCTAATAATACATTTAGAGTCTTTAAAACAGTCTGAGTGGGTCCATTCTGCAGCACGAGGACTTTTATTCTTGATACTTTAAGCACATTTTGATGCTGATACTTTTCTACTTTTATTCAGTAAGTTTGAATGCAAGATTTTTACTTGAAGGGAGTAATTTCACAGTGTAGGATCTGAATACTTTTTCCACCACTGATCATCACTGCAACTAGTGGAAGTTTATTTGCACATAGAAAGTTAGTCTGGACGTATGATTTCCTGTCCTTTAGAGACCAGCTGACCTCGGCTGCGACCCTGAGCTGACTGACCCGAGAGTCAACTGAACTGCAGCGTGTCAGGGCGTGTTGAAACTTCCCACTTCTGCTTCCACTTCAAGTAAGAACCAACTGCACTTCTCCACAAAGAGCTTATGAAATGATAAAACAGACAGCATTTGCATATTGTGTACTTAACCCACTTTCATGAAGGAGTTTGTGTGATTTTTTCTGCAGCTCGATTCATTTTATATCCTGAACTCTGTTTTAGGATGAGGCAACACAGCCACTTCCTTAAAGTTAGGAAAAAAGAACAAGATCAGGCTTGGAAAACTGTTCTTGCAGACATAACTTCAACCAACAAACTACAAAAAAACTACAACTCATGGCAGCTAAATATGACTCATATGTACGTTTATGACTGTGAAGTGGAGTTTAAATGTGGGTTTCACACTTGAGGTGGACAGTCAGGAGAGCAGGGTTCATGTCCTGTATGAGAACAAAAGTAAATGTTAGCCCTTTAGGCCTCCTAACTGCTTCACTTCCTGCATTTACGTCCATTTATTTCCTGTTTAAACCGTCTTTTATAACCCCTAACCAGGAAGTTTTAAAATTTATATCTGTACAATAACTAAATTCTTTTTTTAACTTTTGCTGCCAGACTTTTACCCCTTTTGTTTATGATTTCTTTTAACAACTTTGTATATTTCTTCTTATTGAATATATGTCAGAAACGATTAGACAGCGTCCCGACTAAACCGAGTTCAGACACGTTTAATTAGGTAAGGTGTGCCTAATAAAGTGGCCAGTGAGTGGATATAACTTCTAAGAATCTGCTTTTTAATCATTTCCCAAACCTGCACACGGTGACGAGCAACAATCAAAGATCAGATGAGTTGGCAGAATAACTCCCCGTTCACCGCTCACATGGTTTCTCTGTAAACGTTTAATCAAAGCACGCCACAATGTCATCTGCTTTCTTATAATCCTCTTTTCTCCTGCATTTTTTCATAGGAAAGCCAAGCCCATTTTAATTCATCCAACTTCACAAGAAATTAGTAGGAAAATACCAGCTGTGTATTTTAGGTTATTTCCTGTCAGTGAAACATCTGAGAAAAAACAAATATGGTGTAATGATTGCACTTTTTTTTTAGTTTCTGTTGGTGCAGTTCAGGAAATATCAATCAAATCACCTCAAAGTTTTAGAATCTTCATCAATCATGTTTATATATTTATGGAAGCCCGTTTCCACTTTTTTTGCCCATATTAAGTCGAAATCATGAGATAAAAAGTTTAAATTATGAGATAAAAAGTCATAATTATGAGATTAAAAGTCGTAATTATGAGATAATAAGTCATCATTGAGATAAAAAAAGTCAAAATTATGAGATAAAAAAAGTAATAATAATATCTCATAATTTCGATTTAAAATGGGCAAAAAACAAAAGAAAAAGCTAAGTTTTCATTTTTATTTTTCTAACTGGTGGTAATGGGCTTCCATATATATTTAATGTATAGTCGGGGAAAATCAATTTATTCATCTTAAGAATTAACTTCTTTATTTGTGTATAACAAGATGTTTTAATGAAAGAAAACACCCGGGCTGCTTCTTATTTTGATTTCGTAACACTTAGTTTCAGCCCAAACAACAAACACTTGGAAGCAACTGCAATGAAACGTGATTTCCTGGCTATAAATGTCATTTCTGGGAAGACAACATCTTTAATGGCAGGATGAAACCTGATCACAGCTGATAATTAACATACCAGCTGTGGATCAAACAGCTGAAGCAGGTTGAAACGTTTCCCTCCACCTCCACGTCCCAGACGGGTGGAACCAGGTGAGAGGGGAACTTTCAGCCCTGGATCCACTTCTTACTAATGTTTGTTTGATAACAGAGCGAGGAGGGCGGGGCTCACTGCTCCAGGCAATTAGCTGACAGTTGTGTAATTGGGTATTTAGCAGCAAACCAGACAAATGTTCATTACACTGACTTTCAACAGGTTTGGTGTGATTACCCGACTATTACAGTGAGGGGTAACACTGTGAAGCCCAACAAGCTGTTTCATGTTGTTTTTTTGCTCGTTTTACATTTGCAATATATAAAATCTCTCTTTTTATATAATCTATAATATGCAGCACTTTCCAAGTGCCCCCAAGCATCATGAATATTGGGAAAAATTGAAATATATGAATAATTATAGAACTATTATTTTCATGTCTGCAGCCTCTCCTGTCCTCTCCTCTCAGCTCTGTGTAAAAAGCCTCTCCTGTCCTCTCCTCTGGGCTCTGTGTAAACGTGACCGTTGGTCTCAGCAGAATCAATCCTGGCTTCACAGAGTCTCTGAGGAGCAGAATTTAATGTTTCTAACAGGATCTGGTTTTATTTTAAAGGACACATGAAGAATCCAAAATGTTCACACTAAATGGTGAATATTTGGCTTCTTTTAAATAAAACTTATACATGAAAACGTAGTTCAATAATGTTGTTTATCCAGAGACACTTTATCATCACAGATAACAAGCGTCCTCTCTCTCTCTCCCTCCCTCCCTCTCTGACATGCCCAGTCTTGTCTCCGTCTCTCTCTCTTCAGCTGCTCTGAGCTCACACAGGGCGTTTGTAGGTGAACTCATGTTCATGTTTCCAACTTCTCTACTTGTAAAAACAAAAAAAAACCCTGAAGGGATGAATGACCCGCCAAATTAAGATAAAAAAAAACAAAAAGGAATAGGATCTCTTATTTAAGAACAACTCTTGTTTTTTGGTGTTGGTGATGATGTAACTTAGTGACAAAGTCTGTGAACATGTGCTAATGATTTATTTAAGCCTGTTGTTTTTTTTACTCTAATATATTTTCTTGTGTGCATTTTCTTTTGTTTATTTTTTGTCTTTTTTATGATTGTCTTCAGTCATCTGTGAACCATTTATTTATATACTTATATTTTGTTGTTTAATATAGCTTTTAAAACAAGTTTGTCTCTTTAAAAATATATTTATTCCATTTATTATTCTAATATATGTTGTTTTTTGTCCTATTTTAAGATTTCTTTTTGTTATTTTGTGTCTTTCGTGCAGCTTTGCAACTTTTCTAACATCACTGATTTCAGTTTGATTATTTACCACTTATTATTACTATTTAATAGATCACATTAGAATACATTTTTCATGTGATCACCATTACGGTTTGGGTCCTTTAAAAACAAAGTGTTACCTGACTGTTTCCAAGAATGACACCATACGTTGTTACATTTGCAATACACAATTTTAATTAACAAAGTATCAAAAACAAAAGTGGACAGATCACAAAGATGGAAGTACACGTTGGTGGCAGCAGTGCGTTTGTACCTGACAGGCTGCGATGCTCCAGTAGAAGTAGGCACAATAGAACACAGACGCATCGAACTCAGTGCTTATTAGCTATCACGCCACGGGGACGATAAACAACCACAAAAACAACAACAACAGACACACTACGAACACACGCAGACGCCTGCGTCTCTTTAACCGTGTGACTCTCAAGTTCACCCTGATAAACATTATTAAACCTTCTGGCATGCAAACAGAAAACACAACACTTCACCATGTGCTGCTCATACATAAATTATAACTCTTCTGTTATGAACCAACAGGGAAAACCTTAGATGTTGAGTTTTGTAACTTACTGGCAATTATGCAAATACTGATAAGTTTGAACTGCAGTGGTGGAGGGAGGGAGAAGTGGGTTTTAGTGGCTCACAGATGTTTGGCTATCACTTTAAACTGATGCTATGTTTAGTAACTGAAAAGAAAATAGCCTTTTAACTCTCGTTCATTACGCTCCCTCAGTGTCCGTCTGTGCAACCGCACGTCTCCTGAGGGATGATCCCACTCTACAGCGAGCAGGCCGCAGAGAGAAAAGGGGGAATATTTGGCAGTGAGCTGAAGCCTGGATACTGATAAAGTTCATAACAGACAGTATAATCTAACAACACATCATCCTGCATAACTCCAGAGTCAGGCGCGTTAAAGGACCAGCTGGAAGCTGACGCAACACCTCCGATACCTAGCTAACGATATCTAGTGAACACAACTTCCCAAACCAAAGTCTTATTGATAAAAATACATTTTTTTTTTTTTAGAAAATAACAATCTTTTTTGTTTGTCAAGACCACAGGAGGCATCCGGTGTTTACATACAGTAGCACAGAGTTAATGCGCGGTCAATACAATATACACGTTTTTAGGTAGAAAACAACATAACACTTGTGTAGCTTCATTGTCACGACAAAAACCTGTTCTTTTAAGAGGGAACGCAGTGATAAATAAAGTGTACTTGTGAAATATATACAGTATTATAATCATTTGGACAATTTGGTTTGCAACTTCAAATTGTAAAGTAAGGTATCGTCTGCATATTGGATTATATTTACAATGCTTTTTCAGTAAGTGCAGAATAATAAACCCTGCCTGCAAAGTACATTTCCCTTTTGTAACTGCTACTGCTACCCTGGTAGCAAACAACCCGACTTTTTGGAGAGATTAGCTCATAAACGCGGCCATAAAAAACAAATAAACTACAGCCAGCATAGGTCCTGAGTGGTTAGTAGTAGCAGCAGATTTAGTAGTTCATGTCGTATAAAGGACAAGCAGACAGGGTTGATACGGCGAAGACATTTCATACAGTAGTTACTTAATAAATATACTATTTTTCATACACTATGCACAAACAACTTTTTTTAAAGTCAGTGACTTGCAGCTCAAACACACACACTACTTTCTCCGTGGGTGAACAGTTCAATCATGTGCCTTGATCACCTTGAAAACTTTGGTACAAAAATCAGACGTTCATCTATCCAAAATACCAGTGAAGAAAACAGAAAATATGTTTTGTTTTTAGTGCTTTGGCATCCGTCCTTGGCCCTGACTGTTTGTATGTAAAAACAAAACATGATGCATGTCAAGGTGCTGTCCAATGTGTGTCACTTGTCGTCCAATCAGCAGCTGAGGTCGCGTCACGCCGCCCTCTCTAGCAGCGTTATGGACAGCTTTGGGACTGAGGAGTCATCTGAATGGTGTTTATTGTGTCATTCTCGGGTCGTAAGTCTATGTGGCGGCTCCATCCGCCGCTCAAACAGTCAGCAGCAGGACTCATAGGTGGCCGTGACACTGAACGTGATCCAGGCTCAGGAGGCCGTCCAGAGGCGACACCGTGGAGATGGACGAGGAGGTGGAGGTGACGGACGAGGTGAGGTTGTGGAGTTGTAAGGTGCTCTCCTTGATGTGTTGGATGAAGAGGTTCCTCTCGTCCTCCGGCGTTTGGCCGTTCTGGGCGCGGACGATGCAGGTGGGGCGGTGCAGGTTGAGCATATAGACTAGCTGCTGCTTCTGCTGCTTCAGCTCCTCGATCTGAGCCTTCAGGTCGGCGTTCACCGTCTCCAGCTTCTCTGACTCCTGCAGAGGAGAAACGGGGAGGAGAGGAGTTATTAAAGCTGGACTTTTAGGTTCATTTTTCGATGTTAAAGCGCAAGATTTTTTGCACTCTGAACGAAAGGGAATGAGTGCTCAGGGTGGAAAAAGAGTACTTAAAAAAGATAAAGAAGAACTTAGCCAACAACAGATAAATTCTACAAAAGCTAAGACATTCAGTTTGCTGTTTTTACATTAAAAGATTCTTCACATTTTACCCTGAAAACTTATGGATGGAATTTAGGACTGTAAATGTTTTTTAAAGTATACTTTAAACATTTTTTCCACAATTATTTTCTGCAAAATTGTGAATCAAAACCAGAGGTTTCTATAAAAAGTTTGCTCTTAAAGTCTTCAAGCACAGTGTCTTTTGTAAATGTATATGTTTTGAATCTACCTGCTGCAGAGTTTCAGTCTTCTCCTTCTTCTTGTTACGACACTTTGCAGCAGCGATCTTGTTCCTCTCCCTCCTCCTCTTCCTCCTCTCGTGCTCCTGTGGTGTGAACTGAGAACCAGAGAGAAATACAAACAGTCAGTTTTTTACCCCTTTATAAAAAGCTAACATGCACCTTGGAAGAACTTTTTATTCAGTGTCAAAAAACCCAGATTTCTACATGCTACATGTTCCCCTCACCTCTCTCTTGAGTCCAGACCCGGAGGCCCGGTGCTCTGAGGCTCGGTCCGAGCTGGAGCTGGCCCCGTCAGAGCTCATGTCCGCGCTCAGCCCGTTGGACAGGCGCTTGGTCTGGATGGCCAGACGCAGCTCCTCTTTCACGATGGGTGTGAAGTTGGTGAAGTCGTCCAGGGTGAGCGTGCCCGGCGGGGACAGGCAGGGCACCAGGGCGGAGCAGCTGATGTCAGCCAGCGAGGGACCTGAGTGCTGCAGCATCATTCTGCAAACACAAGAGTCGGCTGATTATTATCAGGTGGGTCAAAGTCAAGATTTATCAGTTTGCTCAAAGCAGACACAGAAAAAATTATTTATAAGGATGTCACTCAAAACAAATCCAGGCATTAAAAGAATAAAAGTTGCTGTAGCCTCAATATTCAATATTAAAAGTGTATATATGATATTATAGTGACAATATAAAGAATTTTATACCCAACACGGTCAGTTTAACAATATTAGGCAGCACAAACACACAAAAAGTTTTGGGAGTTTAAAGTATCTTAAAGTCACTATAAACTTAGTGCAGATAGAAACAGAGTGGTTTTATATGTTGAGTAATAATGATTAAGAGCTCAAATATTGCACAATGAATATTACATATTCATCACACACAGGATGTGTTTAAATGCCAAGATTGCATGTTATCTAAAGCAATAATTTAAGGCCACAGAATCAAATGTCATCTCAACTTTTACAAATATTTGCCTTTTGGAAAATCGCCATGAATAATTAAAAAGGATCATTAATAGGTGCGAGTGTGTGTTATCTAAACAGAGGAGTGACTCACTTATGATTGACAGCTTGATAAGATGATGATGTTAATATCAGCTTATGTCAATACAGTTATTCTCCGTGTTATGTTTCCATAACAGCTCATAGTAAGGCACCTTTTAGTTATTAATGCTGAGTTGTTGTCTTTTATTCTAACATTACAACTGATTTACGATATGTTTGACGACATCTTTCATTTGTTTTTACTTTATAATTAATTTTGTCATTTTTTTCCCAGTTATATTTCTAATGTTTTGTTATTACTGTGTGTAGGCTCTCATTTAAAAACACCCCCGAGAGGAAATACAGCTCTTTTTCATTCAACTTAACCTCGAAAACTTTAGCTCCACAGTTAAAACAGCAAAATAAACTTAAATTAAATTTTTCAAATGTATAAATCAGAAACATTTCGGAGAAAATCCTGATCACATTTTCAAAATGTATATTATTTGAAAGTTATTATAATTCGTAGAAAGACCGAGAAGATCAAAATCACAATAAAGTCTCACAAAAGTGTTATAAATGAATAAATAACCGCTTTATAATCTCACATCTGCTTGAATTTGAGCTAAAACGCATTTCTTCCATCTACTTTAATCTATAAAGCGAGTTCACAAGTTTGAGTAAAGTGTCCCGGGACAGCACCGGCACTTCTCCGCTCAACTAACCGGGACTCCGGCGCTCCTCTCCGGCTGGGAAACAAAACAAAACAGCGGCGCTCCCGCACAAACCTCCACCCCCTCCCCCGGAAACAAAAAGTCCGTCCTACCTGATCAAACTTTGAGTGACTGGTGAGCTGAAAGCGGAGAAAATCTGCCTTTTATGCAGCCGTTGCTTCAGTCTTTCTGTTTCTCTTCCTGCTGGTGTGTAAAGTTGCGTTTGTGGGCCGGAGGGTTGCATCACCGCCTTATGTAGCGCACAGGACGGGGGCGTGGCGTGGTGACGCAACGTGGAATGCTGAAGGGGAGGAGGGATGGGGGGGCGGGGCCA
>CAFUXE010001273.1:136827-148515 GCA_903364295.1 Serranus cabrilla
TTATTGTTTTGCTCCTCTTTCTCTGTTGTTTCTTTCCTTCTATCCTCTTGCTTTCCCTCGCTTCTTTTCCTTTCATCCATCCTTATTTTTTTTCTTCCTCTCTCTTTTCTTCTCCATTACCATCCTCCTTTTCATTCTTTTTTCCTCTTCCTTCTTTTCTTCTCTTTCCCATTATCCTCCCGCTCCCTTCCTTGTCTTTCTTCTTTTCTCTTCTTCATTCTTCTCTTCCCAGTTATTGTCCAGTCTGCGATCCCTTGCCTCCTCTCCTTTTCCTTCTTCTTTTCCACTTCCTCCCTTCTTTCTTCCTTCCCTCTTCTCCATCCATCCATTTCTACTTCTTTCTTGTTATTCCTCCCCCTTTCCCAACACCTTTTTTCTCACTAATATCCCGTTCTTCCTCATCTCCTTTTTCTTTCCCATCCTTCTTCTTCACTCACCCCTTCTTCTTCTTTCTCCCTCTCTTTTCTTTTCTTTTCTTTTCTTTCTATTCCTCATATCTCTCTAATTTCTTCCCCAATTTGTTGTTTTTCTTTTTCATCCGTCTTTTTTTCATCTTCCTTTTTTCACCTAACTTTTTTCTCACTATAGACTCCCTCTGTCCCTTTTGTCTTCCTCTCCTTTTCCATCCCTCCATCATTATTTTACCACGTCATTTATTTTTATTTCTTTGTTCCCCACATAAAATCAAATCCAGCTGAATAAAGAAGGTGTGAGGGTGTGGTAGAAACTCCATCCACCCACTCTCTTTTTCCTTTCTTTCCTCCTTTTTTTCCCTCCTTCCAAAACATCTCTTACCCCTCTCTCTGTCTCTTCCTTCCTCTGTCTTCCTTTCATTTCCATCCCAATCCCTCCCCCCTTTCCCAACTGCTATTCTCTTCCCCTTTTTCTTTACTTCTTCATTCCTCTTCCCTTTCTTCCAATCCTCCAAACTTTCTCTCCCAGCATTTCCCTTCTTCCTTTCCTCTCCTTTTCCTCTCTTCCTGCCTCCCACACTCACAATTCAGAGAAATAAGATTCTTTAAATATATGAACACCATTCAAAAATAAGATAAGTGTTTAAACGTCTCCTCTCTCCGTCCCCTCTCCCCCCGCTCCTTCTCCTTCTCCGAGCTTTGACACTGACATGGATTTCCATTCCCGTCATTCCTCACTAACGAGTGAATGTTGCCGTTGGAGCTGAATGACACACAGCAGTTATTTATTCTGTGGTTACATCTCAGCAGCTCAAGTATAAAACTATGATGTTAGACACAGAGACAGGCAGATGGATGAAGTGTGAGCAGCTCTTTTTCTCTCTTATTCTGATTTTATAAAGTAAAATTATATTTTTGTTTATTTAAAACCTTTCCCAGGAAGTGGAATTACCCTGAAGATCAGCTGCTGGGAAGGTAAAGAACGTATATCTCTGTATTTTTGTCCTCACTGTACACAAGCTGCTCCTGAGCTGTTGTGGTGTGAAACATTTCTCAGCAGTCACGTGACCTGACAGTAATCTATTACTCCTGTGCGTCTTAATTGGTCTTAATCCGTTAAACCTTGTTTACTCGCCTGCTGTGACAGACGGGGATTTCCTGAGAGGAGTGGTGAGAGGTTTCTATTCAAAAATACTCAGTTATTGAAAGTATCAGGAGAAAAAGATGGTATCAATACAATAACAATAAATAGAGATTTACTAGCAGTAGTTTTTTTTCTAGTTGTGGAATTTAACTGAGTACTTTTACTCAAGTATTGTACTTAAGAGAAGTGCAAATATGTCAAAACTGACATGGACCGGCAATAAAAAAAACTGTCTGATTAATAAAAATAATTCCTTTATTTGTGTACATATTTTGTACATAAAAATGCAGCTTAACATGTTTTACAGTATGGCCTTAAAAATAAATCAAATAAAAGAATATATATAAAAATAAATAAATAAATAAAATAGAAATAAATTCATAGAAATAGAAAACAGTCTATTTGAAAGGCAAAGAAATAAAAGTAGTAAAAATAATAATAATAATAATAATAATAATAATAATAAATAAAAATGAATTAATTAATAAACAAATAGAAATAAATTAAAATAAAAGTAGTAAAACAAATGTAGAAATAGAAATAATTAATAAACAAATAGTAGTAAATCATTCATAAAAATAAGAATTTTTTTCAAGTTCACTGAAGTTATTTCAAGCGTCTTCAAATCTTTTCTTTCTCTTCCTTCCTTGTCACTCATTTCCTGTCATTTCCAGCTCGAAGCCTCTTGCTGTTGTAATCGCGAAACTTCCAGTTTCTTCTGTCAACAACCAAAAATTTAAACTTTCACTTTCGCTAAAATTCAGTATTTCTTGGAAGCCGCGTTGCTTAAAGGAGTTTAGAAATTGTGAAATGTTAAAATCAACACTACATGCTTTACTTTAAATCTGTTTTACAACACAGGAAATATGACTGGCATGACTTATCTAGAAACTTCCATCAGTGTGTGTGTGTGTGTGTGTGTGTGGCTTCATTCAGACTGGGTCAGGCATTGTTTCCAGGGAAGCCTTGACCGGGTGTTGAAAACACCTCCATGGTGACTTTCCATTCAGGAAAGCCTTCACACACACTGTGTGTGTATGTGTTTGTGTGTAACTGGGATATCATGGTGCATACCAGCCAGCAGTAAAAGCCATAAAACGGTTAATAACCAACCCAACAGTGTTTCCCTGTTAAGAAATACAGTGGAAACATTTACAAAACAGCACAAGTTCACCTGTTGCGGACTGAACTGACTCAGCTGGAGCGTTCAGAGAAAAGAGGGAATCTGGGACAGAATCACCTTTTCCCAGGAAAAGAGAGTGGAGGCAATCCCAGATTTAGATCCAATATAAACTTAAGCACAAATAAAGTGAGGGAATACCAGTTTTCAAATGTTATCACATGATTTAATGGGCGTTTATCAGCATCCATAAGTATGGGCGTCTAATTTATCGGCCTGTTGCACCTGCTGGTAGGTACAGCAGGTTGTTATCAGCTCTTTAAATGGCCTGTCGCTAAAAACAAAGTGGTTAATTTTGGTTTAAAAAGTAAAATAAATGCACATAAATGTCAGAAGTTAGGTTGTTATGAGGACAACTTGACGTGTAGTTATGTTTGTAATGTAAAAAGTGACCACTGGAATTTAATGGACGTCAAATTTAAATAACAATTTTTACTTTTGGTTTGACTTTTAGGGTTAAAAGTCCTGATTTTTTTTTGACCCGTCCACCTTTTTAGTGCTTTATACTCAGAGATAAGAGGGAGTCTGGGACAGGGAGGATGTAGGGAGGATGTAGGCTGAGTTATACAAACAGAAACGCCTTTTCTCAGGAAGAGAGATTGGAAACAATCCCAGATTTGGATCAAATCTAGACTTTAGTGAGTCAGAAAAATGCAATGAGAAGGCGTTTTGGAATGTAAGGCATGTTAACTGGACATTAGGGACAAACCCAACCCAACGTTTTCAACCTTCATTTTGTTATATTTTTTTTATTTTGTTGACTTTCTTATCAAGTCTTATCTCACCAATCAGATGCTACGTATAAAAATGCACTTAAACCCGTCACACAAGTGTCATTTTGTATCAGCACTTTCTAAATATACCCGCCGTGTGTGTGTCACATACAGTAAGTCAGAGCTCACGGAGCTGATGATCTCTGCTTCATGTTTTCAGTTCTGGTTTTGATTCTTGTGAAAACCCTCCTGTGACCTGCTCTGTCAGACATGATTTATGATTTATTTTGCAACGGAGTAAAACAATGCGGTGACAGCGGTTCTTTCGAATAAGTGTCAGACAAAGATGGGAAATGACATCCAGACGGATACTAATAATAAATTATTTTTAGTAATACGGGTTTGTCAGCCGATCCAGACATCATCACATGAAAGATTTTAGTATGAGGAAGTAACAACCTGCTCCACCTTCTAGTAGGTCCAGTAGGTTGTTATCAGCTCATTCAGTGGCCGCTGGCTGTTTCATTACATTTCACTTTCAGTTTTGTTCAGTTTTGTCACTGAAAAACGCAGCAGTTTCGTTTGGTTTAAGCTACAAAACCACTTCTCTGATGTTAGGGCCAAAAAGTTCCTGGTTAAGAGCTATAAAAGATAGTTTAAATGCAGGAAAAATACAGGAAGTGAAGTCGTTACGAGGACATACACACAACATATTTAGGTCAGCTACGAGTTAAGTGACAATACTTCAAATAAATAGCTTTTTCCTGCATCTTTCATACAGCCTTAATGCACAATTCCCACATTTAACCCTTCAGATTTTGGGGGTATTTTGTCCATAAATATTCTGCCTGTAATGTATATATCACTGAAAAAATGTTTGCCATGTCATGTTGGTATCATGACACAACTTCACCTCTATGACCTGATATTTATTTTTCACTTTGACTCACTGGATCAACATTTTGAACCCCCCAAAAAAACATAAAATTTGATTTAAAGAGCACAATCACGCTCAGTAAATGTTGGGTAGAAATATAACATATAGAAAATCTTTATTTTAATACTGAGTATATTTGACCTTATCTCCGGTTTTACTCGCCCGATCATCATCAAATAAAAACAGTCGTGGAGTTTCAGGTCAGGACTTCAGAGGGAAGCTGACAGCAGGAAACAAACTGCTGAAGTTTTTATGTAGTGACATCATGAAGAAGTCGGTCAAGACCAGAAATCTTTTTCTTTCTAAGTGAAACTTGACCAAGAAATTAGCTTCAAATGTTTCAAACAAAACAACAAAAGAAAATCATAGATAACTAACTTAGACTAAGACTAAACAGACATTTCACTGTGGAATTTCCTTTAAATTCCCACTGAATCCGTGTCCTCTGTCGCTCGGCGGGCAGACGGGTGCTGAAAGCTTTAGGAGGTCACTGTGCTAATCCGTTTGGATGCTGCGCTGTGAAGTCACTGCTGACCCTGATGACTATTAATACCAAATGATCGGAGCGCTAACCCGCCGGCTAAATATCACATTCTCTATTTTTATATTTGAAGGGTTTCATACCCAGCTGTGTGTGTGTGTGTGTGTGTCCACACCCACCAAACTCTTCGTCCCGGTTTGTACACCGAGACTTTAAAACAGATATTTTACTTTATTCATTCAGGGAGGTCGGTTTGTCAGTAAAAAACAGTAAATGTAAAAGTATAAAACTAGTTCTAAGAAAGATTTTGATGAGAGATTATACACATAATTAATGATGAATAAGCTTTAAGAATCAAATAAAGTTTATTTGGCTAAATATAAGAGACAAACAGACCTTAAACAAATTATCTGTTAATATTTACTCTAATTTCAGTAATATGTCGTCTGCTGTTTGTCTTCTTGTTCTTTGACCCTTTAAACACAGGAAATAAATAAAGTTATTATTCTTATTATAAATAAACTTATTGATAATACAGACAGTTTTTTATTGCTAGTGCGAGTCAGGTTTAGTGTATTTGTTACTTTCTTGTAAAAGTAAAACTCATCTCTGCCTTTTAAATAAATTCATTACATTATCTTTATTTATTTATTTGTATAATTTTTTTCATTATACTTTGTTTTAAGGCCAGACTGTGAAGCACTTTGAGCTGTTTTTTAATGTATGAAAATGTGCTGTACAAATAAAATGATTGCTATTATTCATAAACTTAGTTCTTTACTCAAAAATAGACTTTATTATTATTTATTTCATGTCATTTTGTATTCTGTATTTGTATTTCTCTCGTTCTCACACTCATCATTAAGGTATTTTCAGCAACATATACTGAATGAATGACTTATTATTTCATATCAGCTGTGAACCTTCAGTCCAAACACATTTAATTCAGACTAATTGTTAGCGTGCAGCAGAGGACTTTTTAGGAAATAAATGCATCACAATTTTTTGTGATATCTGACAAAACATGACGTGGGGGAGAGGGCTGTTTTTAGCAAACTGCTGACACGTGTAAAACACTCAGTTTAGTCATCGAAATCATTTATTTAACTCCTGAACTCTGTCAGTGTTAAAGCTGCAGATATCATATAAAACTAGAAGCTCTGAGGAATCGATTGGTGGCAAAATGCCCCAAATTTGTTAGTGAGAGAAAAACTGACATGGCTATTTTCAAAGCCGTCCCTTGACCTCTGACCTCTGGTGTGCTAATCAGTTTGAGGCAATAACTGCAGTTTTTCTCATATAATACAACATTTCCCTGCATCCCGAGGTCCCTGAACAGGCTGTGAGCTGCGTAAATGTAATATCACTGGGAAGCTGAGACTCAGTGAGCCCAGTTTTATTCACGTGTGATGATGTTGGAGCCATTTCTTTGCAGTGAGAGCGTTTCTTGAGCTCAGTGTATAAAACCAGCTGCTAGGATAATCATGAAACTTTACAACCACAAACTAGAGACCTGGAGCATCAGAGGACGGATGGTTTCACACCAGTTAACCGCCAGTTAACCAGAACTTTCATTTCACTTCTTGCAGCAGCAGCTTCAGTTTGAACTCTCAGGTGAAAACAGATCTGAGTTTCACTCTGAGGCTCGCAGCGTTTCTCCTGAAGAGACTCGGATCTCAGTGGAAGAGAAAGTGAAAAGAAAAAGAAGTCATAAATGAACTTTATGGTTTTGTTGTGCAGACTTTATGCCCTGTTTTAGACTTGTTTGCATGTTGTTTGTTTGTTTGACTGTATTTCAGCCCACAATTTAAACAAATAGAACAACTAATTTTTAAATAAATCATTATTAGAGTGATTTACCTGCAGCTCAAAACAAAAAGAAATCTTTGATTTTAATCGTGGATACACCTCAGTGAATGCTTTTTATTTAATTACATTTTTTTATTTCTTAATGATCAGTTTGTATCCAAACAAACATATATATACATATATATTGATATTTACTGATATATAATCAGATATAACATAGATTTTTCTACATCATGTCTGTTTAATCTCCTTATTTCTCTTTCTGTCTCTCTTGTGTTTCTGTGCTCCTGCGAGTGGAGCCGAGTGTAATTTACATCATCACATTTCACAGTTTGCACCGTGTGTGTGTGTGTGTGTGTGTGTGTGTGTGTGTCCATGAGTCACAGTTAAATTAGCCTGCTGCTAAAATATTGTTTTGTTTATCTTCCCTTACCCAAATTCCATTTTTACTAAAATTGTAAATGCAGTTTTTTTTTTACATTTTGTGTGAGAAAAACAAAAATAATGCAAAAATTATCTTTGCTTTCCAGTGTTATTATCATGAGTCTTCACTTCTTTTTCATAGGATTTGAATAATGTTTGTGATTTCTACTCAAATCCACATCTTCATACTTAAAAAGTACAAATGCAAGCTATTTGTTTTTGTGGAACTACTTTATTACATCAGCGCCCGGAAGAGCTTATAAATCCCAAATGATCTTTGTAATGAAAGTGTTTGCAGGAAGTTATCGTGGTTTATATTTCCAGATAAAGATCAAAGGATTTGTTGTTTTATTATTGTCCAGCTTCCTGTATTCCTCAATGAGAGAAAGTGCTGATGAGGATGATGAGAAGTGTTGTTGGTGAGGACGATGAGGAGGCTTCCCATCCTCCGGGAGTCTCTTCCCGGTTCCCTGCTGGTTGCCGGGTAAAGCCACCGGGAGGATGAGCGGCATTATTTCCCGGAAAGGAAGAGGGTGACGTAATCCGCTCCTGATCCGAATAAAGGAGGAGGAGCAGGAGGAGGAGGAGGAGGAGGACAGAGGAGCTTTTGTTTATACGCTTCTGCTGCTTTGGAAAAAATAAATACAACACCAATATGAGAATGAAAATGTATTATTATTCTATTATTGTAATCTCATATATTTTAGCTGCTAAATGGCAAAATATTAGCCATTTTTTTATTATCAATTTAATATAAAGTTAAAGCAAATATTATATTAAAAAAAATATTTGTAAGATAGAAATAAAATGGTTCTTTTTCTTCATATAATAAAATAAATAAAATGGTGCTTTTTCTTTGTATAATAATTATACAATTATAATTATTATTGACAGGGTTTTATTTATGCTGGATATTTATAGTAATATGAATAATGTTAATATTAGGCTATTAATAGTAATATACATCATGATTGTACATTTTTGCTGCAACTGTGAATAATGTAACTTTTAATAAAATATATAAATAAAAATATGTTTTAGTAATGTGTTATTTTATAGCCAACTATAATTTATTTTCTTTTATTTCTATGTATTTATTTATTTCTATTGTCCCCTTCTCTCTTCCTTCTTCTTTTCGTCCCAGTGCGGATTGCGTCATCCTTTCCGGGAAGCTCTTCCTCCTCCTCCTCCTCCTCTTCTTCTCCTTCTTCTTCATAACGGTGGATCCGGGAAATCCCCCTCTTCTCCTCCTCCTCCTCTCCTCCTCCTCCTCTCCTCCTCCATCACGCCACTGCTGAGACGGGGCGTGGTGTGATCGCGGCGGGCTGATGGACGCTGCAGCTCTTACGGTACATGTTAATGTGGTAAACGGTGTTTTAAACGCTACGGCAGCCGGTCGGGATCATTTGCACTTTCGATCTGAGTGATTCAGCGCATTCCGGTAAATCTGCACAAACGGAGCTGACAGACGAGCCGCCGGCCGACCGGAAAACAGCCGAGCAGCTTCCAGAAAACACGAAATACTGCTGCTGCTGTTTGTTTACACCGTGTGTATCAGACACTGTATTATTTATTTATTATGGTGGATAAACATCTTAAAGCAGGATCTTTATTTGTATTCCTTTATTGAAATAATCCTGCAAATGCTGCAGTATTTATACTATTCAGCTGAGACAGTTAATCAGTTAATCAATTCTGCAATTGTTATAATTGTATTAAATAAATGTTCATACATTCATCCATTTATTTAATCTTTATTTATACTAGAGAGATTGTTGACATGTCATCATGTCAATTATAAAATAAAATAACAGAAAAACAAAGAGAAAGTATGTTCAAATACATTCACTTCATTAAAAAAAATCCCTTTTTCTGAATTAAAATAATTCTTATAATTCGGACAAAAAGTGAGGAGAGGAAAGAAGAAATGTGTTATTTTTTTTACTTAACTGATGAGAAAATAATTTTATTAATTTAGAGAAATTCAACAAATGTATATCTAATTAATTCAACAAACAGTTGAATTTCACTTTAATGAAACATTTTCTGAGATAATTATCTTGTTAATTCAATATTTTTTTCCTAAGTGAATGCATAAACAAGGCAATATTAATAGGAAAATAATTTAAAACACACATTAAAACTTTCCAATTAGGGTAAATAATTGATAAGATAATCAAGCTACAAAGAAAATGCAGCCACGTGAAAAAATAACTGAACATATCGCAGTTGGGATAGATAAGTTATTAAATTAAAATCATTCTAAAAATAAAATACAGCTATTTAAAAAAGCCCTACAGATTTAGCAATTGGTGTAGATGACATTAAATGAAGTTAAATTTATACTGTAAAGTAAATCTATACAGCAGCTGCTGGAGCTTTGGTGTGTATCACTCTTTCCTCCTGCAGACAGAAGTCGCCCAGTTGTCAGAATTATAGATATTAAATTGAATTTTTAGCACTTTAAAGACTTATTGGAGTCTGAAAGTTCTCTCAGCTATTGAAAAACTCTTTTTTTATCCTGTGTAAAGTCAGAAATCACATGTGGCCCCAGATTTCCTTCACACTGATTTAGATTTTTTATATTTGGTGTGTGGTTGTTTTTGCACACACACTCACATTTATCATCCTTTTGTTTAATGGTGTTTTAAATCCTGCTCACACACCATTTTCCTTATGTTTTTTAATCCAGTTTTGCAGATTATATTGTATAATGTCTTGTGTTTAACGTGCAGAGTTTAGCCTTTTATATAATATATCATCACAGCTGTTCTGAGTATTTGTAGCTTGTGTTTTAAGCAGAATAACCTGCACTTTGCACTTTTAATTAGCTTATTTGTTTGGACTTTGCACGCACACTTTTACTTTCATTTTAAGTTTAAACGTCCATTTAAGTGCCCTGACATATTAACTCTGCTTGGTTAAACAGAGCACCTCTTCATTCATGTTCTTAACGACGTCCTGATGCCTCGGCAGCAGAGAGATAAACATCAGGCTGGTTTTGATGTGGTTGTGATTCATGGTGATCAGACTGACAGCAGAGTGATGATTCATTAAAAACAAGCTGAAGGAAACTAAAGTCAGCAGCTCCACGTGACATCATGTGACCAGCTTCAACTTTAACCTAATTAGTTTTAAGTAACTTAACTTGAAATATATATGAATATTTTGGGGGTTTAAGTCAAGTTCAAGTTTGACAGTTTGTCGGTTATGTTTCTCTCTTTGTACTTGTTTGGCCTGTATTTTGGCCTTTGTGTGTTTTTGCATTTCGTGGTGGGGTTGTTTGGCATCTTTCTCTTGTTGTTGTGTGTCTGCTTTTGTTTTTTAAAGAACATAGTTGTTTGTTAGGCTAGCTGTGGTTATTTTGTAGTTGTGTGTACCACTTTGTAGTTGTTTTGTGTCTTTGTAGTTCTTTTGTGTCTCTTTGTAGTTCTTTTGTGTTTTTAGGTACTTTGTTGACGTTTATTGCATTGTTGTGATTGTTTTGCATCTTTGTGGTCATTTTGTGTTGCTTTGTAGTTGTTTTGTGTTGCTTTGTAGTTGTTTTGTGTTGCTTTGTAGTTGTTTTGTGCATCTCTGTAGTTGATTTGTGTCTCTTTGTAGTTGCTTTATATTTATTTAGGTACTGTTTTGTAGTTTATTGCATTTGATGTGATTGTTTTTGCATCTTTGTGGTTATTTTATGTCTCTTTGTGTTTGATTGACTTTCCAACAGGAAACATTTTATAGTAGCTTGATTCGGAGGTTTCTGGTGTCAGGAGCTCCTTTTCACTTTTCCACCCAAGATGCTAAAAGGAGTCACAGAAATAATGTTTCACCCTTGGATTGTTTTATTACATGAACTCTGCTGCATTATTCTCTTAGTCTTTGTTTCTCTCACTTGAAAAACAGTATTTTTTGCCCTGAGGTTTTTTTTTCATGCAGGAAATAAACTAAAAAACAAGAAGCTTTTTATGTGAAAGTTGACTCTCCGGCTCCTGAAGCTAACGCAGCGGGCGGCTGTGGCTGCGTAGGTGTCGTCTGTGGGCTTTCAAACCGCCACAGAGTGCAACAGAAGAGTTAAAAGTGCAGGCTGAGATCTTTTATAAAGGAACCTCATCGTGTTGAATCATGTGAGCTGAAGGTCACAAAGGACAACAAACAGTGTTTACCTTTGCACCAGTTTACTGCCCAAACCTGTTCCTCTGTTTAACTTTCCCACTGCCGCACAGTCACAGGAAGGTGTGTCTTTTTTTAATTCGCACCTCAGTGCAGGTTGGTCTGACGCCAGCTGATACAGCAGCTCTGAGTATCAGGTACCGGAGGATGACCTCATCCTGCAGGGGAAAGGTCAACACATAGTGACAAAGAGTTTTATTGTCAGATTAAGGTCAATTAAAGATGCATATGGCTGTGTTTTAGTTTTTTTAGTTTGTATTGAAGGTAAATAATGTGGTTTATTATCTTCTGCAGGTGTGAAGAAATACTGGAAACTGTCTATTGAGTCGTCTTCCTTCAGCCATATACACACAGCCGTTACAGCTACACATCGTTTGTTTTTTAGGAGGATCTTACACATTGGGCTGTGATTATGGGGCGAGTTTCAACC
>CAFUXE010001273.1:178246-190413 GCA_903364295.1 Serranus cabrilla
TTAGTATCACAGTCTCAGCACGAGTCTTAGGGTAAATAAAAACGTTACCAGGTGGAAATAGACTCCATTTCCCATGATGCAGCGCTCCTCAGGCTCTGCTGTCTCTCCAATAATCCATCATGTCTCTGTTCACTCGTCATGTCCACAGTCAGAGTGACGTCTGCAGGATCCGCAGGAGGAACGAGTCTCACAGGACGGGATGAACAGTCCAGGTTTATCATTTCTGTTTCCTCCCTCTTCTCTCCTCCTCCTCCTCCTCCTCTTCCTGCTCAGCTGATTATTTCTGCAGCTCCTGCGGCGCGCTGAAGGTTTCGTACACGTTGGCAGCAAACTCCTTCACCTGGTCGTTCATCAGCAGGTCCTGAGAGACACAGACAGACAGTTAGAAACTCTCACAGAGGAGAAAACTTCATTATTTGATAACATCGAGTTTCATCGACTGCTGAAGGCTTTTTAATCTTAATTAACCCTCTGAACCCCAACGAGCTGTTTCAGGGCGTTTCTTGCTCTTTTTACATTTTCCTCTCTGTGTCCTCGTGTTTCACTTCAATATTTAAAATCTGTCCTGCAGCTCTGTGGAATCAGCACAATCAGGAACAACTCAGACAGAAAAACACCGTTAGAATGACAGAAATTATTAAAAAGGAAAAACACAAGTGGGATTTTACTGGAATAAAAAAAATTGAATAAAATTGTATTTTAATTTAAAACACTTTTCCATGTGCCCACAAGTAGTTTATCATTCAAGTTAGTTGGTGTTTAGTTCTCTTAACTTAAACCTGCAGAGAGAAACCATCGAAGTGATTAACTGACAGCTGATGTTTACCTGAACAAAGTGGCTGGGAGTCTCACTGCAGATGGTGTTGATCTGACCGTTGATGATGGGGATGATCTTAGCCAGCGGCAGACTGACTGCATACAGACTGGACACACACACACACACACACACGATAAAGTAGAAGTCAGGGTCAACATGTTGGTCTGTGTCTGGACTTTAATGATACATTTCATAAAATGAAACAACAGAAGCTGCTTCTATTTGTGTTTAACTCCTGAAAAACTAACATTACAATAATAATAAATAATAAAGTCATATTGTATCCGTGGAGACGTAGCAGCTGACCTGTCAGGGGCGGCGGGGGCGGAGTCACAGGGAGGAGGCCGGAAGAACTCAGCCAGGTTGTCAAGGAGACGAGAGAAGCCTCGATTCAAACAGGCGTTCAGGACCGTGGAGAAGTCGGGACTGCAGCCACACACACACACACACATCAGAAACACACAACACAAACACCCACACATCAGAAACACACAACACACACACCTGCAGGTGTACACACCAACACACACAGGTTTACCTGTCCAACATGTCTCTCGTCTCGTTTAACAGTCTGATGGTCCCAACGTCGTTTTCTGTGAGTCCACACGCCTGAACACACACACAGAGAGGAGGAGCGTTACACACACACACACACAGAGAGGAGTGTTTTTTTAATTAAATTGATTTTTTTATTTTTTTTTGTATAATAAAACTGTAAATTAGAATCATAGACTGTAAAGATAATTTAATAATAATATATTAAAAGATTGAAATGCATCAATTATAACCAAACGTATATGTTGAATTTGTACAGTGTTCAGTTGGATTTATGTCAAAAAGGATAAGCAACGTATAGATTTAGATTAGAAATTATAGATTTCTGTGTCATTTACATTTACATTTAAATATGTCCTGCAGATGCATGTTTGAACGTTATACTGTAACCATGGAGACAGTCGCCTTCCATGGTAACGCGATTTTCATCATGGTTCAAAACTGCTTTTTGGATAAAACCCAGAAAAAACTAGACTGAGACCCATTAGTGCTACATAGCTCTTCACGTGAGTACTTTTTTTAAAGAGAGATTGATTTGACTAATACACGTCTAACGGCGAACCTTTAATATACTGAGGAATTCGTTTTATGTTTTTAGCTAGCAAAGTAAACTTTTAGCTAAAGCTAAACTGTATGAAAATGGAGGAAAACCATAACGCGACGGCGGAGGAAGACAGCGGAGGTGGCATGCTGAAGAAATGCTGGGATTGGTTAATGCGAAACGCCTTTGTGGCTTCAAGTCTGGCGGCGGTTGTCCTGGGTGAGTGACGGCTACAGTTCACCTGCTGTTAGCATAACGTTACTTTGGTAGTAAATGTGCAACGAGCGTTAGCTAGCTTAATGATGAGTATAGCTGTTAGCATTACATGAGTATGCTAGCAGTCTGTAAACTACTTTATTTATCCCCGAGGGGAAAGTCAGTTAGTCTGCTGACTCTGGTATTAAGTAATTGTAATTAAATATTATTTTAAAAAAATGAAATTATACGAATCAGATGTAAGACACTTTATGTAAATATTAAAGTATGAACACTTTGGTTGTGTTGTCTAATTATTGACTTTTAATTAGCGTCAGCTTACACCAGTCTCTATGCTTTTAAAAGTCTATTAATCTCTCTATTTATATCGTATATTAATATAAATAAACATATATTTATAATCGCCTTACTGAATTTCCCCTCGGGGATAAATAAAGTAATTTTGATTTTATTTTGAATTTTGATTTGCTGTGTACCAACGTTAATATGTTCCCATGGCAACGGCGTCACCATTCAATTCTGCTTAAATTTTAATATGTTTGCAAGAAATTCAGTTTGTTATTAATACTATATGATATGGGCATACTTTAATTTGATAGAAACTGTCACCTATTATGGTGAATTATGTATTTAAATGTGTTGTATTATGTGAGACCTGTTTGACTTGTGCATCCACTGTAATTATTTAAGAGCCTATATTCCAAAACATTTTATGTTTCAGTCAAATTCTGGTTTAAGCCTAAATATAACATACGGTTTTAGTGGTCAATGTAACTTTAGGGCTTTGCACCATGTTTCCTAAATAGATAAACCCCCTTTGTAGAAAGGTTTCAGTATTACAGCTACTTTCAGTATTGTAGCTACTTAAACCCTTTTCTATGCTGAATTTCTAAGACGTCCTTGTCTTTGTCTTACAGGTGTTACCCTGGGCTTGATTCTCTTGATGAATGTCCAAATGTCCGAACTCGCCATCGTCTATCTCGGCATGCCGGGAGAACTACTCATGCGCATGCTTCAGATTGTTTCCGTTCCTCTCATTGTCACAAGTGTAATGAAAGGTGAGATTTCATTAGGCAATGATATGCAATCAATAAACTGAATCATCTTTCATTCTTTACATTACATTAGCCCTATATATGACCCCCCAACCTGTAGTCTGCAGATCATAGTTTATGTCGTTGTTTTTCCTAGGTGTTGCTGGCCTGAGCATGGAAACTTCCAGAAATGTGTCTCTACGTGCCGGGGCGTACTTTGTCCTGACCAGTCTCCTGGCTGTGATTACAGGTAAGAGAATGATTGTACATTTGTATTGTAATTCTGTATGCTTCTTACACTCAAACGTGGATTATGTGTTGTAGGGTTGGCCCTGGTGTCTATAATCAAGCCAGGAGAACTGCATGCTACATTTCACGACTCCGATGTTGAGGAGGCCTTTTCCACTGTGGAAGCCTTGATCGATCTCAGCCGGTGAGCAGAACAGTTTCTTCCCCCCATATTCACCTCTGCAAGGTGCAAGAATTTAAAATTATGTTTTTTTTTTTTTTTACTATTTTGGTATTTTATATATCTACAAATTTGTGCAAATATGCAGTAAAAGTCACGTGTGTTGATGAAGGTGCACTTCTTGAGTGGTCGCCAAATTTGAAAAAAAAACCTAATGAGTTTGTGGCTTCTGTTTATTGTTTATAGGAACATGTTCCCACACAGCATGTTTATGGCTGCGTACCAACAGGTATGCTTGGCATTAATGCATACGACTCCTTTTCATGTAAAATGTATGATGTGAATACTAATCATTTTTCATATTATAGTACAAGACTGTGAGGTGGGTGGGTGGAAATGAGACGGACCTGCAAAATTCAAGCCTGGTGACGGTAAATATTGCCCCATTTGCAGTGATTGTCTTTGATACGTTAGGTTCCTCTCTGACAATCATTTTTTCTGGTCTTTTACAGAATGAAACAACAACGCATTGGGAGGTGCAAACGGTGCCAGGAACCAACATACTGGGGCTCATTGTAATGTCTTTCATTTTTGGCCGGGCCTTCAACAGAAGGGGAGAAAAGGCCAAAGTCATCGTTGAGGTTCTGACTGCGGTGAATGAGCTCACAAAAAAAGTGGTCGACTTAATACTGTCGTAAGTTCAAACAACATACCATAAAACACATGACTTTCCCTCCCTCCCTTTAAAAAAAATCTCTTTATGTTTCAGTTTTTCTGTGTTAATATGTCAAACAGTACTTAAGAGCAGCGCTCCCCAACCAACTTAGTGGTCAGAGGCTCTTCTTCTGGCCAAATAAACTTTCCACAGACGTCTGTTTTTTACTCATTTTGCAGCTTGTGGGTTTAATATTAGCGTTAATGTTTAACGTGACCGAGACAAGAGTGAGTCGCAGACGGATGGAAGGGAGAGAATTCTGTCATTTTTCAAAATAAAACATTGTTCAGACTTGGATAATAAATAAAACAGAAATAATGCAAGTTATTTATTCTTTCTGTGCGGCCCGGAACCAAACGACCCACGGACCTGAAATATATTCATTATCATTTATAGAAACTTACAGTAGCTGGGTTCTTTTGCAATATTATGTTAGCGGTATTCAGACAACTGCCTCCGTTTGCTTTGTCAGTCATTCATTCCTTAATTTCCTTTTCATGTAATGGTTTTTTTCCAGCTACCTGCCCATCGGACTGATATTCATGATTGCAAGCCATGTTGTTGAGGTTCACGACTGGGAAACTACTGCGAAACTGGGAATGTTCATAGGGGTGGTTCTTCTTGGGTAAGTTCACATTTACTGTTCACTGAAATAACAAATGATGATGACGACGATGTCGGCTTTAAGTGTCCTATGTAGCAGCTGCATTGTAAATACAAGCTCTGTCACTGATTGTACTGAATTATTTGGTGTTGTGTACAATCATTGTGTGTTTCAGGCTGGTAATCCACGGAGGCATTGTTTTGCCATTGATCTACTTCCTGTGCACACGACACAACCCCCTTGCTGTCTTCAGGGGCGTCACTCCAGCTTTGTTCACTGCACTGATCATCTCGTCCAGGTGAGACGATAAAACACAACAGAGCACACGACCACGGCTCACCTGCTGCATTTGTGAGACATTTTTTGTGTTTGTCGCAGCTCTGCCACGCTGCCGTTCACCTTCCAGTGCTGCGAGGAGCGACTGCGGATCGACAGCAGAATCACTCGCTTCATGCTGCCCATCGGCACCAACATCAACATGGATGGAACGGCTCTCTATGAGGTGGTCGCAGCCGTGTTCATCGCCCAACTCAACCACATCCCTCTGGACATCAGCCAACTGATTACCATCGCGTGAGCTGTTCTCCACAGCATGATTATCATGACTTTGTTGTCGTGTAAGTGGCTTCAAACATGAAGGATTTTTCTGAGTACAATATTTGTTTGCCCTGCAGTGTGACAACAACCGTGTCCACCATCGGAGCAGCAGGGATTCCCGCGACAGGAGCAGTGACCACCCTGTTTGTTTTGTCAGCGGTTGGTCTACCTGCGAAGGAAGCCTCCATTCTGGTGGTTGTAGAATGGATCCTGTAAGTTTAATCTATTGTTGAACTAGATAAGTGTCCTCAGAGAGACTGAGGATCTCCAACACGCATTTGCGTATGCGTGAGCCGAGCTAATGAAGATCTTTTTCCTTCAGCCGTGCAAACACGTTCTAACAGAAATCCAAACACACTGATATCAGGAGCTCCACTGTCTGAAAGCTCGTCCGTTTCTAAAACTCTGAATCAATCAACAACTAATCACGCCAGCACAGAAAACAACCCATCAGCTTCACAACACTAACAGCACTGACCAACATGTGATCATCAGAAGGCACTGGAATGTGTGGTACACTGCTAATATAACTGAACAGTAACGACAGCAAGCCGAGCACGCTGTGACGCCAGTCACTGAACTTCAGCCCGTGAAGAAGTCAGCGAGACATTAGTCCAGACTCGTTTTTAAAAGGTCCTTTGGCCAAAAGATGACTTTTCATATCCTGTCTGTGCCTTTCAGAGATCGCTGCAACACGGTGATCAACGTGCTGGGAGACTGCATCGGTGTGGCCCTCGTTCAGCATCTGTCCCAACATGAACTGAATGAGATGCCACAAGAGGAAATGACAAGGTAGAAGTCTGGATGGTCTCCATGTGTTTTTGTTTGTTTGTTTTCATTTTGACCCCGTACCTTTGCAGAAGAAGTGAGGTCAATACTTTAGTTTTTTGGTCATCTCCTCACATCATTGATGACCGTGTTGTTCTCTGCACAACAGTGATGCTGCAGACGGGAGCCTGGGCGACCTCAGCAGCCAGGCCTCCGACGGTGACAGCGTGTACACAACAGCAGAGTCAGCAACCTCAGAGCAGAATGATTCACTGGACACCTCCCAGGACGAGGACTGAGCAACCTACATCAGGACCATCATCTGATATCTGTGTCAAGCTGCTCAGAAATCTCAAACAAAATGACTTAAAGTAATCAGTTCATTAACTCTAATGAGGCGTATAGAGGTTCAGCTCAGCTATGTCCCAGATGTTGTTGCAGCAATTTTCGGGTTTATACAATGTGTTGGTGCTGAATTAGGCAGTTTTCAAAAAATCCCTCCATAATATTACAACAATCCTGGGATTTGGGCTCAGCTCTCCATGATACTCGATTCATGCACGTCACAGACTGTTTAGTATGCAGATATATTCATATGCGATACGTGAAAAAGAATGTATGTCAAATGTGTTTGTGTTTTTTGCCTCAAATGTATTTCTAAGCCTATATATAAAGAGGCTACTTGTGGCTGCCAGCAGAGCCCGTTTTAATTCACATATCTGAGGGTCCAACGTCAGAGGCCAAACTAAAAAAGTCCAACTTCTGCAATGACAAAACTCTGCAGATCCCCTCTCTCACACAGCTCAGGGATTTTTGCTGCTGTTTGTGAGTCTGAGCACTGTGACGCTGGTGCTGGTCTGCATTCTCAGGAGTAAAGGAAACGGTGGCTTGTACGGCAGGAATAAATGCCTTTAAGTGATGTTCAGCGACGCGGCTCGATAAACCTGATGTTTGAGTTTTCTTCATACATGCGTGAGGCTGTTTTCATTCTTACTGTGCAGACATGGGACAGTATGACAGTAATATGATGTGTGTTTCTAACTGACTGATCAGAACTTTTGTAATAAAGAATCATTTGACATTATTTGTTATTTTTAATGTATTTATTGACACATTCAGTGTAAGAGTTACCCTACGAGGACAATGTCATGCCAGGAGTCTGACTCTTTTGATGGCCATATTATAGATAAAGTTTGTGTGTGTGTGTGTGTGTGTGTGTGTGTGTGTACCTGGTCAGCCAGTGCGTTCTCGTCGTCAGACAGCAGGTACCAGGACATGGTCCTGTGGGAGCCGGCCTCCACCTCGGCTCTGATCCAGCTCAGCTGCTGCTCCACCTCCAGCAGGGACAGACTCTGCTTCAGAGGCACGCTGCAGATCACCAAAAATGTTCTGTTTATATTGATTTAAACTGGTTATCTTTAATGTTTTGGACAGTTTAAATCATTTGGTTGGGCTTTAAAATTGTCACAGGCACTTTGGGGAAAACATTTTGTAGGTTTTCTAGTCAAAACCTTGAAGAATAACCAAAAATCTAATAGTATAAATGAAAATAATCGTTATTGACAGAGACTCACCCTCCCAGAGAGTTCTGTACGGCTTTCTTCACCACTGTCATCAACTCTGTCAGACCTGGAGAGACACAGACACACGGACATAAACAAGGATAATCATTTTGTGGGTGTGTGTGTGTGTGTGTGTGTGTGTGTGTTCGTCCCACCGTCTCCCAGTAGATGTTGGATGCTGGACAGGTACTGCTGCTGGACGTCTGGAGGAGCCAGAGGACTCTGGGAGCAAAAACACATAAAAAAAACACACATTTAAATAAAGTTCAAACATCTCCAGCTGCTGTTTGCTATTTCTGTTCTTAAAGTGATTTTCCATCTCAGCACTGCTCAGAAATCTTTATCCTGTCTAATAATCCTCAGAAAAATAAACTCTGAACAAAGACAGACACCACTGAAACTACTTTATAACATTTCAACTTTAACAACATTGTGAAATTAACTATTTAACTTCTTAAAAATCTCTCCCTGCACTATTTAACTTAACACAATAATTATGACCTTCTGTCAAATCAACCTTAATTTCTCTACTTATCAGTTTACACTTCCACTAAAAATATATTTGTTGTGCTTCGATAAATAGAAACAAAACACACAAATATCATACAGACAAAAGAAAGAAAGTAAAGATATAAAAGCATAAAGTATAAGGATAGATAACATGAAATAAGATATTAAAAAAAACAAAAATATATGACATAAATGTATTACAATAAAAGGGGCTACAATTTAAATAAAAGGGAAATAAAAATATTATTAATAGCTGATGACATTGAGTATACATTTTATAAATAAATAAACTTGATAATCTACAGTTTTATGTAACAACATTATTGTGAGACTCCAGTTTGAGAACCCAGAATCTCCAGCAGCGAAACTTTGTATATGTTAAATATGAATGCATTAAGTTCTCACCGTGCTGTTCTTGCCTGCTGAGTTGTCCAGGTAAAGGTAACCTCCGATGATGTTCAGCTGGACTCGGAGCAGAACCACCAGCATGCAGGTGCTGTACACGGCCACGATGGTGCGCGTGAAGCCTGAACACAACATTCGACAAACGTTTATTAACAGTTAATCTTGGAGCGAAAGTATCTGATGGGATAGTGAAGAACAAAACCTACTGATTATCTTTAAATCCTCCCAGATTTCCAGCTTGTTGGCTGGTCTGTGAGACGAGATGGGAGAGGAAAAAGTTGCGTTATGGTTTTGTTTTAAATTCTGTAAATGCATCAATGTAACACCTAAATATGGATGTTTAGTGCGAGAAAAACACCTAGAAATAGCACAAAAAGTGATATACCTGTATTAATTAGTGAATAATAATTATAATTAAGAATAAATTATAAGCCTTTCTACTCACTTGGTCTTCAGCAGTGCAGTGAGGCTTTCTGAGTTGAGTTGGCTGATGATGGCTTCTTTCAGTGGAGGGAGCATAGACAGCACTACAGCACACACACAGGACAAATGTTTTAATCCCCAGACGACGTCTAAAGCTTTAATATTCAGCGCTGTGAGGTGGTTACCCGTCATGTTGCAGGTCCTCTGGTTGCTCTCAAAGTGGAACTGCCGTCTGGCCTGAGCGATGTACTCGTTCGCCTCCTTCTCCTGGATCTCCCTGATCTTCTTCTGGGCATATTTACCCAGGAAGTACACTCCTGAGGAACACCGACAAATAATAGGTATTAATAACTGATGAGTAGCACAGAAAACAACTCCCCATCACACTTTAAGATCAGGAATTTGTCTCGTTTAGAGCACAAGTGCAGGACTTTTTGCAACCATTTCTCTGCCATTTTTTAATATATAAATATTGAATATAAAGAGGGACATCCAACAACAAAATAAGTATTTTTTGCATTATTGAAATTTAAATAATACTGTTACAGACAGAAGCTGAACGCTCCTTTTGTATTATTTAATTTACCTGAAAACTAAGTTTTATTGAGCCCTTCAATGTATATTTTGGAATAGATGCTACCAACAGTATACGCTTTTAAATTGTATAATTAAAACTGATTGTGGTCATGCAAAGAAAAATGAGCACAACTTTTAACATATTATGACACATATGTTATGCTGACATAACGTTGTGTACAAAAACTTTCAAATACCTTATGAATTTTCAATAAATCCACAAACTTTAATGATGTCTGAAGGCTCCAGATGTTGGTGCTTGAGTATCTATAACTAGTTATTAGAAAATAATGAAGCAACTTATTAAGACATGATCAGCCAAACTGCAGTGTTAATGGAGCCACATGACATAAATAATCCTCTTCTGGATTTAAAGGAGCTTAACGATACTTTAATACGCTGACATGTTGTATCCTTTAGGGCTTTTCTTATGGATAAGCACGTCACGCCAAACTCCATTCAAATTTCTGGACATTTAAAAATGTCTTGCTTATTTGCAGTGTAAAATAAAATATAAATATAAAAAATACTCCTAATTCAATCATTCTAACGTGGTATACAACCAAGAACTACTCAACGATAATGACAGTAAAATTTATGTTTAATTGCCCTGGTCTTACTTTAGTTTCTTTACCATTAAAGTAACGTTACACCTGCTTGTTTTTTCTGAGAAGAGTGTTTTTAAGATTTAAATAATGATAATTTATGGAGAATATATATGCCGAATTTAAAATACATACTTTATGCATCTTTAAAACACTTTAAATATATTTTTAAAAACACAAGTAGTAGCGGTAAGTAAAAAAAATAAGAAACATCGGGATTTTGTCAGTGCAGATAGGTGTGTAGCTAAAGTTATAGCTAGCTTAGAAGCTAACATGAACAGCAGTTACCTCCAACTACAGCTCCGGTGAAAATAAATTTCCTTTTGTGCCGTTTCATAAAATTCCAGACAGATGAAAACATCCTCGGACACTGAGGGGGTTCACACAAAACTCCAAGAACACTCCGGACTTTAAAACCTTATGATGAGTAGTTTACGGACATGTTATCTGAGGACTTTTGGCTAGTTAGCAGCTCCGTGCTACCATGCTAACTGTCAAAAGTGCAAAAGTATGTCTGTCAAGATAGGTAGCGAAAACAGTACAACTTCCGGTTTTTAATTTCAAAATAACAGACAAAAGAATAAAAATAAGACATATAAATACATAACAGACATATATCATATACATTAAATACTTTCATGGCTGCTATTTGGCATTTATTATTAATATTGCACATGTATTTGTATTTAAAATGTTATCATATTTTGTATATTTTATAATTTTGTTATATATATTGTCTCAAATTAGAGTGCTATTAGAAAAAACAAATGTTTTAGTGGGAATGCAAATAGTGTAATTTCTGTATAATTCTGACCAAGAATCCTGATTTATATTTAAAAAAAAGTTAGCCTTGAGTCTGTCAAACCCTAGAATTAAAAAAGACAATAGATGTAATAAATTACGCTTTTATTTTATGAGTAAAACCCCTGTACTTCCGGTATACATCATGCTAACTGCAGCGAACGTGACGCATCGAAGCGTCGGCATGAATCTGCGGCGTGAACGTACTGCTCGATTGGTGATGTCTGGATCTGGTCCGTCCAATATTATCTTCCCCCTTCCCGTGTCGGTGCATGGCGAGTAAAGTTCAGCTGCTGAAATTTTAACTAAAAAGTGAAGAAATACGCCACAAACCCTCATTATACGCGATCACTTTATATTCTGTTAAGTAAAGGAAAATATTAGCAGGTATAATGGGAACAGAGGAGGAAGTTAAATCCGATTCTGCGGAGAGTTTTTATCCGAGTGATGAGGAAATAGAGAAGTGGATGTCCAGCGCCTTTGACATGGTGGGTTAAGATTTCCAGTTTAAATTGACCTTATAAATGCACAAATAGTGCATATCAGGAGTAACCTAAACTGTGTCTAAAGTCTAAAAATGTGGAATAAATATAGGTCTTTCGTCATTCAATAAAAAGTACCAAATTATTTCTTTTTGTGGATTAAACATTTAATCAATTACTGTAAACAATAAAATACAAATAAAAGCAGATAGATTAAGACTGCAAATATTTCATTATTTGTGTCTGTGCAATAAAAAAAAAAGATATTAAGAAAACAAGCAAGGAAATAAACAACAGCAATAAATTAATTGAATGTTTGTGTTTAGTCGCTGCAACGAAAGCTAAAACTAAATGTGTCTCTGCAGGCCAGAGACGCTCTGCAGAACGGAGAGGTGCCGGTCGGCTGTCTGATGGTTTATAACGGTGAAGTTCTGGGCAAAGGGCGGAATGAAGTCAACGAGACCAAGAATGTGAGAAAATAACAAACTGCAGCTGGTTTCATGTTTTTATAGCTGAGAAAGTGACAATTCTGCTGTGTGTGTGTGTG
>CAFUXE010001276.1:0-13469 GCA_903364295.1 Serranus cabrilla
AAAGAGATTTATTATCTGTATGATACAAAAAGTGGCTCAAACTCTGAAAGTAAAATATATTTTACCGATCACAGCCAAGAAGGTGACACTGGACAAATTATTTAAATATGTCGCCACACTGTGACAGAAGTATGTTGCTTCGTCCTCTTTGCTGATATTTCTGATGCTGAGAAAATAGTGAGCATCCACTTTTGTTAAAGTGAACCGTTGAAATTCTTCATCGACTTTTGATATGCCAAGAATTACAGAAGCAACTGTTTGGACCATTTGACCAGGAGACTGTTTGTACCAGTAAAAAACATCCTTCCCATCCGTTCCAGAAACTGGACACCGAAGAGAAGCATTTCCACCAACTTCAACCTCAGTCAAAGGGAGCTGCTGAGAAACCTCTGCAGTCTGAATCAGGTCTGAAGAAAAGAGACAAACAGTAAAAGTTGCAGTCTGTCCTTGCAAAGATCACATGGTCTCTTCTTTCTCGCTGTAGTTCAGAGTTGTACTTACACACTGTACGAAGTAGAACCAGAGCAGCCAGTCCAGAGATCATTGTGCTGCAGCACCTTTTGTCTTGCACCACTGAAGTCTTCACCCAAATGGAAAATGTAGTCACGATGTGTTCAAGGTTGACAAAGTGGAAATCGTAGTGATTGGCTGCAATGTAGAAAATGTCCGCCCCCTACATTTAGCAAACCTGTGATCGTTTTCATTTGATAAGAGAGGAACATTGTTGTTGTATTGTCACCATGTCTTACTTCAGACTGCGTGACTGAATTTCTTCCTCTGATTCCTCCTCCGTGTTCTTGTTTTTTGCTTGGTTAAAAACCAGTGTTGGAAGTATTTTTGGACACACAAAAACAAAAAAAATAAACACAAAAATAAATTCTAGATTTTTTCCAACAACACCAGTGTTCATCTTCTGTGTGAAACCAAAAGTCAGTGTTGAATTTTGAAGGCAACTTGTGTAACTGCATCAAGTGTGGAAGTTTTGACAGAGCTTTTTTTTTTTCATCTGTTAAGTTTGGATGAAAATATGCTGGAACAGGACCTCAGACGTTGATGTATTTGTAGCCATGGTTTCCTCGCAAGCAGAATCAACATGTAAACTAGACAATTTTAGAGATGCTAAAAGCTGCTTTTCCTATGTCAGTGTAGGCTAGCATTTTCACTTCCTGTTTCTGTGCTAAACTAAGCTGAACTCTTTGTGGAGCTAGAGTTTGTGTAACCCATGAAAACTGGATAAATATCAAGAGAACTAGATATTATTTCGAAATATTTGATATGTGTCCACATTTTTATACCCAGATCATGACTAAAAAGGAGAAAAAGACGACTTTTGAAATAATATTAGCTACTGTGTAGGTGGGGGTCTGCAGGTATGAGGGACGGTTTCAGTGTAAAGGTGAGAGGAAATGTGGCTAAAACCACACAGAGATGTGATGAATTTGCAGGTGAATGTTTGTGAATGAAGGAGGGGTTCTCACTGTTGAGTAATTTGTCAGGATCAAGAAAATGTTAAATTACAGATTTTTAGTTTAAGTGTGAAGAAGTTGGTTGATGTTGCATCAAAGTAATCAAAGTATCTTCTGAAATTAGCATGCTAATCGCTAGCCTCGGACCGTTCTGTCCTGTAATATCATGTGGGGTGAGAGTGAGTGCCTGTGTCATCCATTTTCCTTGAAGGCTGTAAATCTCTTAATCTCTGTCAGCCTTTTGTCATAAGACTTGTCAAAACAGTACAAGTACAACTGAAACCTTGTCACAAGTCTAAATGCTGTGAAAAAGTTATTAGTTTTTACATATATCGTCATACATCCTATCTCAAATGTTTGCCATGTGCACATTGAGACACAGAGTGAGAGAGATAAGCAGACAGTCAGTGGTTTCAACAGGAAACTGCTGCACATCTGACCACCACTGCTGGAAAACCAGTCAAAGAATGGCTAACAAAAATACACACAGAAAAAAAACATATTCAGTGTAAGAAAAAAACATTTAAAAACATATCAGGGGTAATGCCTTAAAGGAATAAACCCCTTTATCTTTCCGTCTCACAGCACTTTGTACAGATCTTCTGCTTGTCTGTCGTGAGAACAAGTAAAGCCACATGCAACAGCTACACTGACTGACAGGAGCTGTGGTGGGCTGTTTCTGTGTCTCCTCCCTTTGACCAACCAACAGGCTGTTTACTCAGAACAGACCTGACTATTCAACAGGATGTGCAGTGAGGAGAGAGCTGCAAGTGGTTTCTGTGGGCTAAATTTAGTCTCTAAAACTTTCTAAACCTGCATGTTTATGTGCTCATTTAAAGCACAAATTGTGTTTTTTAAAATTCAACCCAACACATTTTAAACAGAAACATTCAGTTCATATTTTGATTTAATTTGGATGTAGGTTTATTGATTTATTCACCATTAATTTGGACAAGCTGCCAAGTGATTCAAACTAGAAAACGTCTTTTTCAATAATCAGGCAAAATAAAGATCACAGTTCAAACTCCGGCTCCTGACAAAAAGACCGAGGTTGAACCAGTGGACGATCGTATGATGTGTGAACCTCTGTACATACGGTGGCTGTAGCATTGTCGTACTTCTGGTTTTCTCCCAGGTTCACACTGGTTGACATAAAATAAATAGATCAGAACTGTGACTCTCCTCCAGGTGAAAGTGTCCCTGTGATACTGTGAGTGTGTGGCTCTGCTGCTGCCTCTCAGCAGCCCTCTGAAAACAAGTGAAGTGACTATAACAGGATGGAGGTTTAACAGCCTCCTCTGCTCACTGAGCTCCTCCTGCTGAAGCAGGAAGAAGGTCATCAGAGATACTTTGCAGCATCTGCATTGGCCGGCATGTAATCATACAATAATAAGATAGAAGCTGTCAGTCTGAATATCAATATACATTTTATGTCAAACAGGGCCATAAACATGTGGACAAAAGAAACTGGCAACAACTTATGTTCAAAGCAATTGAAAATAAAATCTGACTCTCACAGAATCAGCTGAGTGCAAAGCTTCTCTAATATTCAGCTGTTTTTATGGAGACTTGGGGATATTTGCACAGCCTCTGCTTCATTTATAGTGAAGAGTGATGCTGGTTGTGTTAATCTGCTCTAACAGCAGAGTACACACACACTGTTGTGTATTCTCCTCCTTTCCTTGTTGAGTCCAGTACTGCGTAGTACACAGCCTTCGCTTCACCATCCTGGAAAAAAAGTTTGTACCTTAGTTTAGCTCAGAGTTTAGGGCTGTAACATAAGCGAAATGTTTGTCACACACCCACATAGAACGACACACTGCTGAGTATTTACCAGATCGCTTGATGGATCCACAGTTGACCTGTCATGTCCAAGGTGACGGGGAGTCCTCGGTGCTCCTGCTGAAATAAAACAAAGCCTTCAGTGAGTCTTCCTGCATGCACTTTTACAGTTGACATTCCCTCCTGTAATGTACAAAGACCTTCTGTGGCTCAGGTGGTCTGATCGGAGGGTCGGTGGTTCGATCCAGTCTACATGTTGAAGTATCTGAACCCTAAATTGCTCCTGATGCTGCGTTCATCAGAGTGTGAATGAATTCCTGATGGTAGCACCAGGTAGGGCCAACAGTGTTTGAATGTGAGTGCTGTCTGTTACGTTGACGTCCTTTAAGTGGACGCCAAGACTAGAAAAGCTAGAAAAAGACTGGAAAAGGAGTCAGGGCTGCAGGGCTTTTCTCAAGTGTAACTGGATGATAGTTTATAATGACGGTTCTTCGTGTCTGTGGTTTGCAGAAACGTCGGTGCCAACATTAATTCTAGAGACTGGTTTGGACATAGTCTGTGTTGTATTTCATTGGCTAATGATGTTCAAATAGCTTAACTTGTATAAAATGAGGTGAGCCTACCTTCACAAAATTTCTTTTGATTTCTGTAGAAAATTAGGACGACAATCACAGTCAGACAGCAGGCCAACAGGACTCCAAGAACCAGGACAGCCAGCTCCAGTTCTGATCCTGAATCACAAACGCATTACAGACATTAAGGATGATTTAATTATGGTGTCTTTGGAATATACAATTTGTTAATAAAATAATTAGTCATTTAAAACATCAGAGCCATTTAGAAAAGTAATAATGACGGCCAACAGGCACAGTTGGTAAATTAAAGTTAAAATTAATTCTAAATATTATTCAGTCAGATTTATCCTTTTTAAAATGAAAGACAGCTAAAAGAACAAACTTGTCTGCACGTTCGTTCCTCCACCAAACAGGATTTGTCCACATGTGAGCACAGCGCAGTAGTAAGTCCCAGTATCAGAGGAGTTCTGGATAGTTTTGGACAGACTGTGGACACAACTTCTTTCCTCTTGTCCATCACTGTGAGTGTAAAGAACGCCTGGATGAGATCCTCCTGATCCAGATCTGAACCAGTACACACTGTGTTCAGCTGGACACTGATCTGCGTTTTCTTTGTTCTTGTAGAGAAGTGAACACTGGAGAGTCACTGGGTCGCCCTGCTGGACCCACTCCGTCTCTGGACTTTGTTTCACGTAGAAAGATTTCTGCAGGTTTTTATGATCTGTGATTCACAGAAAAGACAGGAATTAAGTGGCTGTTTAGTTAATTATTAAGCTGCCAAACAAAGTAATTAACATGAAGATACTTTACCGTTCACAGCCAGAAGTGTGCCGTTAATAAACTTCATGATGTATGCAGATCCTCCTTGGCAGAAGTATGCTGCTTCATCTTCTTTGCTCACGTTTCTGATGGTCAGAACATACTGAGAGTTGTTTTTTGTGAATGTGAATCTTGAGTTGACAAATAGTCCTTCAAGTTTCATTGCCTTTAAAGTTCCTGCTGCAACAGTTTGGACCATATATCCAAACTTCAGCTTGTACCAGTAAAACAACCCGGCTTCATTTCCAGAAACTGAACATGACAGAGTCGAACTGTCTCCAAGTTCAACCACAGTCAAAGGGAGTTGCTGAGGAAACTCTGACGTCTGAATCAGGTCTAAAGAAAAGAGACAAACCAGAACAGAGCTAAGAGGACGAAGTACAAACTTTCAGTATTTGTCCTTGCAAAGATCACATGTTCTCTCCTGTCTCGCTGTAGTCCAGAGTTGTACTTACACACTGTACGAAGTAGAACCAGAGCAGCCAGTCCAGAGATCATTGTGCTGCAGCACCTTTTGTCTTGCACCACTGAAGTCTTCACCCAAATGGAAAATGTAGTCACGATGTGTTCAAGGTTGACAAAGTGGAAATCGCAGTGATTGGCTGCAATGTAGAAAATGTCCGCCCCCTACATTTAGCAAACCTGTGATCCATTTTCATTTGATAAGAGAGGAACATTGTCGTAATTTTTTTTAAAGCAGTGTCTTTATTTCCTCCTCCTGTGGTTGCTAGTTTTTGTGTTTTTTTCTTGGTGAAGAACAAGTACTGAAAGTCAAAGCTGTCTTTTTGACACACCTGATCACTTCTCAGTTAATCCATGTAAGACAATATAAACAACAAAACAAAAGCAAACATACATGTTGACCATGATGTCTTATAACAGAAATACAGACAAACATGCTGTGGCAACACCTTAACAAAGGAACGTGAGATCTGTTGATATCCCACAAAAAACTGCCTGCTGTCATTACTGGATGACAGCTGAGAATGAAAAGCTGCATGTGAACACACAAGCTGGAGCTCTCCGTAGAGACTTCAACTTTGCACAGAGTTATGTCCCCTAATTGGGCAAGAGATGAGGGAGTAACTATTGATGTTAAAAGCTAGGGGAAAAAGAAAAAACAGGTAAACGTAATAGAAATACCATTTTTTTTATTGACAAAAGAAATAAGAATTTACAGTCAACACTGAGGAGACTCAAAACTACTAATTAAAAAAACACAAGGAAGTAATAATACAGTAATTTAAAAGCCCAGAACTAAATAAGAGCAGATATCACTTCATCAGCTTCTTCAGAACGGGGTAAAACACCACAAAAATGTGTCTTGCAACAAACAAGCGTGTAATTCTGCCAAATGTCTCACTGGTCTCTTCTGGATCTCAGCCATATTTAACCATCAACTTCTTAATTCAACAAGTGAGCATCGGTGTGCTCAGCCACTCAGGCATCTGGCGGGAGGTGTTAAGGTGGTCCAGACAAAGAGAAAGACAAAAACCCACAACCAAATACAAAGAATCCAGCAGTAACCATAGACTGTATAAAATGGGCCGTAACACACAGTCTACAGAGAGGGGTGGGGCTGGTTGTGGTAATGTGCTCTGACAGCAGAGTACACACACTCTGGTGCTGTCTCTCTATTCTGTCCTCTTTTCACTTTCCCTGTAGAGAAATTCAGTGCTGCATAGTTCTCTGCTGTTTCTTCACCATCCTGCAGATTTAATAATACGTGTGTTAATGACAGTTATTTATGAGATTAGGGCTGTAACGTGAGGACCATGTTTTAATGTGTGTTATGAGTTTAATATTATGTGTTTTGTCCAAAGGATGTGATGAATAGAAATGCAAAGATTAGGCAGAATATTTATCACACGTCCACATCTAACAGAACAGCACGCTGCTGAGTATTTACCAGATTGCTTGATGGATCCACAGTTGGACTGTCATGACCAAGATGATGGGAAGAACTCAGAGCTCCTGTTGAAATAACAAAGGCTTCAGCATATGTACATACGTATCAGGGTCATTTTTTTGTTTTTGTCATCCTGTCATTTACAGACATTAATATAACCAACATCAACCTTTCAGTTCTTGGCTTTAACACATTCTCTCCTGTAATGTGCACGATAAACCTTCAGTGTTTATAAGTGCTGATTAACGTTTTTAGAGCTCTGAGCAGTCAGGATGAAGTGATTTGTTCAACGGCAACTCAGTGGTAGTTTGTATTGATATGTAACTTCTGAAAATAGACTTTCAACAATTCCCTCCTGCAATAGAATATTGTAGTAGGACTTAACAAAAGTCACTAGTTTGCAAAATATTTCTTAACCATCAAAAAACTAAGCAGAGTGACCTTTTACTTACAGAAAGGTATCACTATTAGGGGTTCAGTACTGTCCAAATTCCATTGGTGCTCCAGAGTACAGAGTCACATGAAATCAATTGGTACAAAAAGCGCATCTGAGTAAAAGAGTCAATGTTTTTGAGAAATTTAGCACCTGGCCTCTGTTCCTCCCACCACTCCTGCTCAGCCGAGGTTGACCGGTGAAAGAGCGGAGTGAGCCGGGCCCGTCAGCCACAGATTCAGATGCTAGCTAGATGTTAGCTTGTAATTGATGGTGGCTGACACAACGATGGCGGTTGTGAAACAAACAAAATATCTGCTAAAATTTTACAGTTGGTTTTTAGTTCTGTACTGACCAGTCTGCTCTGTGCTGAAGGTTTCATTTACAACTTTTGATCGTTTTTTCTAAGTTGTGACAGAACTAATCTACGTACATTTGTATCCCAGAGGATAGTAAAGTGTACAGACATCTCCCCCTCAGGAGAACAATGTGAAAACAGCTCTATAGTGACAAACTTAGCACAGATACAGGAAAGTCAACGTCAAACATTTCAGGTGATAGAAACATAAAAAACACATTTCTGAGTAGAAGAGGAATGAAATGTTACAAAAGATAAACTGGTGAACCTACCTTTGCAGTGGTTGCAAACTTTCCTTCGATTCACAACATATGCAAGGACGGCAATCACAGCCAGACAGCAGGCCAACAGGACTCCAAGAACAAGGACAGCCGGCTCCGGTTCTGATCCTGAATCACAAACACAACATTAAGAGACTTATTGCCTGTAATCATGGGCTCTTTGGAGTTATAATTTTGAGAAAAGGGATGATCTACTGCAAGATTATAGACTAATACTCCTTTATTTAACATATATGACCCGATTAAATCAATTTAAATGTGTGCATGATTTAAATATAATTGTAAAATCGTACTTGTCTGGACGTTCGTTCCTCCACCAAACAGGATCTGTCCACATGTGACCACAGCGCAGTAGTAAGTCCCAGTATCAGAGGAGTTCTGGATAGTTTTGGACAGACTGTGGACACAACTTCTTTCCTCTTGTTCCTCACTGTGAGTGTAAAGAACTCCTGTATGAGATCCTCCTGATCCAGATCTGAACCAGTACACACTGTGTTCAGCTGGACACTGATCTGCGTTTTCTTTGTTCTTGGAGAGAAGTGAACACTGGAGAGTCACTGGGTCGCCCTGCTGGACCCACTCCGTCTCTGGACTTTGTTTCACGTTGAAGGATTTCTGCAGGTTTTTATGATCTGTGATTCACAAAAAAGACAGGAATTAAGTGGCTGTTTAGTTTATTATTAAGCTGCCAAACAACGTGATTAAAATTAAGATACTTTACCGTTCACAGTCAGAAGTGTGCCGTTAATAAAACTCTTTGTGTATACAGATCCTCCTTGACAGTAGTATGCTGCTTCATCTTCTTTGCTCACTTTTCTGATGGTCAGAACAAGCTCAGAGTTGTTTTTTGCGAATGTGAATCTTGAGTTGTTAAATTGTCCTTTAAGATGTATTTCATCATAACTTCCTGTTGCAACAGTTTGGACCATATATCCAAACTTCAGCTTGTACCAGTAAAACAACGTGGATTCATCTGCAGAAACTGAACATGTCAGAGTCAAACTGTCTCCAAGTTCAACCACAGTCAAAGGGAGCTGCTGAGGAAACTCTGACATCTGAATCAGGTCTAAAGAAAAGAGGAAAACCAGAACAGAGCTAAGAGGACGAAGTACAAACTTTCAGTATTTGCCTTTGGAAAGATGATCACATGGTCTCTTCCTTCTCGCTGTAGTTCAGAGTTGTACTTACACACTGTACGAAGTAGAACCAGAGCAGCCAGTCCAGAGATCATTGTGCTGCAGCACCTTTTGTCTTGCACCACTGAAGTCTTCACCCAAATAGAAAATGTAGCCACGATGTGTTCAAGGTTGACAAACTGGAAATCGTAGTGATTGGCTGCAATGTAGAAAATGTCCGCCCCCTACATTTAGCAAACCTGTGATCCATTTTCATTGGATAAGAGAGGAACATTGTTGTAATCTTTTTTTAAAGCAGTGTCTTTATTTTCTCCTTCCTGTGTGTTTTTTTCTTGGTGAAGAACAAGTACTGAAAGTCAAAGCTGTCTTTTTGACACACCTGATCACTTCTCAGTTAATCCATGTAAGACGATATAAACAACAAAAAAAAAGCAAACATACATGTTGACCATGATGTCTTATAACAGAAATACAGACAAACATGCTGTGGCAACACCTTAACAAAGGAACGTGAGATCTGTTGATATCCCACAAAAAACTGCCTGCTGTCATTACTGGATGACAGCTGAGAATGAAAAGCGGCATGTGAACACACAAGCTGGAGCTCTCCGTTGAGACTTCACCTTTGCACAGAGTTATGTCCCCTAATTGGGCAAGAGATGAGGGAGTAACTATTGATGTTAAAAGCTAGGGGAAAAGGAAAAAACAGGTAAACGTAATAGAAATACCATTTTTTTTATTGACAAAAGAAATAAGAATTTACAGTCAACACTGAGGAGACTCAAAACTACTAATTAAAAAAACACAAGGAAGTAATAATACAGTAATTAAAAAGCCCAGAACTAAATAAGAGCAGATATCACTTCATCAGCGTCCCTCCAGAACGGGGTAAAACAACACAAAAATGTGTCTTGCAACAAACAGAGTTTAATTCTGCCCAATGGCTCACTGGTCTCTTCTGGATCTCAGCCATATTTAACCATCAACTTCTTAATTCAACAAGTGAGCATCGGTGTGCTCAGCCACTCACAGCATCTGGCGGGAGGTGTGTTAGAGCTGAGGCCTTAAAGCCTTCCTGCTCTGCCCGGATCTTAAGTCTATACTTGGTTTTTACAGAAAACTCAAAACAACTGAATAGAGTTGACCATTTATTGAAGAATCATAACCAAATGCAATGTGCAGCGCTGGACTCTGCAGTGACCCAAGTCAGACCACAGTACAGAGTCAAGAATCAAATCTCTCTTCCACATTTATCTTCTGGGTTTAGGCCAAACCCCGACAATAGGTTGGACTTCGCAATTGGACAATTTGGGATGACCCTGCAGCCAACCAGAGCTGGTCACCTTATGTTAAACTTTCACTATAGAATTTATGGTGTTTATGTAAATGTCTGTTGTCACTGGAGTACCTCTACATCCCTATCTCACTCTTGCCAGCTCACAGGAGCTTTACCTTCTAAATCATTGACTTTTATAACCTACATCCAAACTCAGGAATGCAACCTTAAAAGCCCTAATTTCCCCTCTGCTAAATGACCCCATAGTCAGAGCTGCACACATTAACCCTGTCTGCTAAGAAGCTGACTTAACTAACCTTTCAGGTGTTAAGGTGGTCCAGACAAAGAAAAAGACAAAAACCCACAACCAAATACAAAGAATCCAGCAGTAACCATAGACTGTATAAAATGGGCCGTAACACACGGTCTACAGAGAGGGGTGGGGCTGGTTGTGGTAATGTGCTCTGACAGCAGAGTACACACACTCTGGTGCTGTCTCTCTCTTCTTTCCTCTTTTCACTTTCCCTGTAGAGAAATTCAGTGCTGCATAGTTCTCTGCTGTTTGTTCACCATCCTGCAGATTTAATAATACGTGTGTTAATGACAGTTATTTATGAGATTAGGGCTGTAATGTGAGGTCCATGTTTTTGTTGTGTGTTATGAGTTTAATATTATGTGTTTTGTCCAAAGGATGTGATGAATAGAAATGCAAAGATTAGGAAGAATATTTATCACACGTCCACATCTAACAGAACAGCACGCTGCTGAGTATTTACCAGATCGTTTGATGGATCCACAGTTGGACTGTCATGTCCAAGATGATGGGAAGAACTCAGAGCTCCTGTTGAAATAACAAAGGCTTCAGCATATGTACATACGTATCAGGGTCATTTTTTGTTTTTGTCATCCTGTCATTTACAGACATTAATATAACCAACATCAACCTTTCAGTTTTTGGCTTTAACACATTCTCTCCTGTAATGTGCACGATAAACCTTCAGTGTTTATAACTGCTGATTAACTTTTTTAGAGCTCTGAGCAGTCAGGATGTAGTGATTTGTTCAACGGCAACTCAGTGGTCGTTTGTAATGATATGTAACTTCTGAAAATAGACTTTCAACAATTCCCTCCTGCAATAGAATATTGTAGTAGGACTTAACAAAAGTCACTAGTTTGCAAAATATTTCTTAACCATCTAAAAACTAAGCGGAGTGACCTTTTACTTACAGAAACGTATCACTACTAGGGGTTCAGTACTGTCCAAATTCCATTGGTGCTCCAGAGTACCGAGTCACGTGAAATCAATTGGTACAAAAAGCACATCTGAGTAAAAGAGTCAATGTTTTTGAGAAATTTAGCACCTGGCCTCTGTTCCTCCCACCACTCCTGCTCAGGCGAGGTTGACCGGTGAAAGAGTGGGGCGAGCCGGGCCCGTCAGCCTACAGATTCAGATGCTAGCTAGATGTTAGCTTGTAATTGATGGTGGCTGACACAATGATGGCGGTTGTGAAACAAACAAAATATCTGCTAAAATGTTACAGTGGGTTTTTAGTTCTGTACTGACCAGTCTGCTCTGGGCTGAAGGTTTCATTTACAGCTTTTGATCGTTTTTTCTAAGTTGTGACAGAACTAATCTATGTACATTTGTATCCCAGAGGATAGTAAAGTGCAAAGACATCTCCCCCTCAGGAGAACAATGTGAAAACAGCTCTATAGTGACAAACTTAGCACAGATATCGGAAAGTCAATGTCAAACATTTCAGGTGATAGAAACATAAAAAACACATAGTAGAAGAGGAATGAAATGTTACAAAAGACAAACTGGTGAACCTACCTTTGCAGTGGTTGCAAATTTTCCTTCGATTCAAAACATATGCAAGGACGGCAATCACAGCCAGACAGCAGGCCAACAGGACTCCAAGAACAAGGACAGCCAGCTCCGGTTCTGATCCAGAGTCACAAACACGACATTAAGAGACTTATTGCCTGTAATCATGGGCTCTTTGGAGTAATAATTTTGAGAAAAGGGATGATCTACAGCAAGCTAACAGACTAATACTCCTTTATTTAACATATATAACCAGACTAAATCAATTTAAATGTGTGCATAATTTAAATATAATTGTAAAATCGTACTTGTCTGGACGTTCGTTCCTCCACCAAACAGGATCTGTCCACATGTGACCACAGCGCAGTAGTAAGTCCCAGCATCAGAGGAGTTCTGGATAGTTTTGGACAGACTGTGGACACAACTTCTTTCCTCTTGTTCCTCACTGTGAGTGTAAAGAACGCCTGGATGAGATCCTCCTGATCCAGATCTGAACCAGTACACACTGTGTTCAGCTGGACACTGATCTGCGTTTTCTTTGTTCTTGGAGAGAAGTGAACACTGGAGAGTCACTGGGTCGCCCTGCTGGACCCACTCCGTCTCTGGACTTTGTTTCACGTAGAAAGATTTCTGCTGATTACGATCTGCATGATTCGGTAAAACAAACGCATCAAAAGAGATTTATTATCTGTATTATACAAAAACTGGCTCAAACTCTGAAAGTAATGGATATTTTACCGTTCACAGCCAAGAAGGTGACACTGACCACACTCTGTAAATACACTGCCACATTCTGACAGAAGTATGTTGCTTCGTCCTCTTTTCTGGCATTTGTGATGGTAAGATAATACTGAGCATCCTCTTTTGTTGCTGTGAACCTTTGAAATTGTTCACTGACTGTTAATTTGCCAAATAGTACAAATGCAACTGTTTGGACTGTATGTCCAGGAGACTGTTTGTACCAGTAAAAGAAATTGCCACCGTTCCCAGAAACTGGACACCGAAGAGTAACATTTCCACCAACTTCAACCTCAGTCAAAGACATCTGGTGACAAACCTCTGCAGTCTGAATCAGGTCTGAAGAAAAGACACAAACAGTAACAGAGTTACAACACAAGAGGACAAAATACAAACTTACAGTATTTGTCCTTGCAAAGATCACATGTTCTCTTCTTTCTCGCTGTAGTTCAGAGTTGTACTTACACACTGTACGAAGTAGAACCAGAGCAGCCAGTCCAGAGATCATTGTGCTGCAGCACCTTTTGTCTTGCACCACTAAAGTCTTCTCACCCAAATGGAAAATGTAGTCACGATGTGTTCAAGGTTGACAAAGTGGAAATCGTAGTGATTGGCTGCAATGTAGAAAATGTCCGCCCCCTACATTTAGCAAACCTGTGATCCATTTTCAGTTGATAAGAGAGGAACATTGTTGTTGTATTGTCATCATGTCTTACTTCAGACTGCATGAATGGATTTCCAACTCTTTTGATTACTTGTGTTTTTGTGTTTTGCCTGGTTAAAAACCAGTGTTGGAAGTATTTTTGGACACAGGAGCAATATTTGAATCACTTTTTTAGATGTCATGTCCATGGGTAAAAAAAAAAAA
>CAFUXE010001276.1:13517-38845 GCA_903364295.1 Serranus cabrilla
CAGAGCTTTTTTTTTTTCATCTGTTAAGTTTGGATGAAAATATCCTGGAACAGGACCTCAGACGTTTTTTTTTTTATATATTTACTGGTGGCCATGGTTTCCTCGCAAGCAAAATCAACATGTAAACGAGACAATATTAGAGATGCTAAAAGCTGCTTGTCCTATTTCAGTGTAGGCTAGCATTTTTTCACTTCTTGTTTCTGTGCTAAGCTAAGCTGAACTCTTCGTGGAGCTAGAGTTTGTGTAACCCATGAAAACTGGATAAATATCAAGAGAACTAGATATTATCTCGAAATATTTAATATGTGTCCACATTTTTATACCCAAATCATGACTAAAAAGGAGAAAAAGAGGACTTTTGAAATAACATTAGCTACTGTGTAGGTGGGGGTCTGCAGGTATGAGGGACGGTTTCAGTGTAAAGGTGAGAGGAAATGTGGCTAAAACCACACAGAGATGTGATGAATTTGCAGGTGAATGTTTGTGAATGAAGGAGGGGTTCTCACTGTTGAGTAATTTGTCAGGATCAAGAAAATGTTAAATTGCAGATTTTTAGTTTAAGTGTGAAGAAGTTGGTTGATGTTGCATCAAAGTAGTCAAAGTATCTTCTGAAATTAGCATGCTAATCGCTAGCCTCGGACCGCTCTGTCCTGTAATATCACATGGGGCGAGAGTGAGTGACTGTGTCGTCCATTTTAGGCTGTAAATCTCTTAATCTCTGTCAGGATGGAGCTAGACTCTCCAGGGAAGCTTTAATTCATGTTTTAAACACCATGACATCAGTTTGGGTGCAGGTCTTCGTTTTAGTTTGGAGAGTTTGCTGTTATTTTTTAAGGATGTTGCCATGTTTGTTGCCTGACTAACTGGAAATCATCATCTTGGTGGGTGTCACTGCTGCATTTAGTAAATTGTGCATTTTTTGCACAAGAGGTAACCATTTCTTAATGTGTGGCCAATAATTACAAATTGCACCTTAGAACATGCATGTCTCTTTATTCTTGCTAAAAGCATCAGGCTTACAAACTTTTTTCACAACAGCCTTTTGTCATAAGACTTGTCAAAACAGTAGAAGTACAACTGAAACCTTGTCACAAGTCTAAATGCTGTGAAAAACTTATGATTAATTTTTACATATATCATCATACATCTTATCTCAAATGTTTGCCATGTGCACATTGAGACACAAAGTGAGAGAGATGAGCAGACTGTCAGTGGTTTCAACAGGAAACTGCTGCACATCTGACCACCACAGCTGGAAAACCAGTCAAAGAAGGGCCAACAAAAATACACACAGAAAAAAAACGTATTCAGTTTAAGAGAAAAAACATTTAAAAACATATCAGGGATAACGCCTTAAAGGAATAAACCCCTTTTTCTTTCCGTCTCACAGCACTTTGTACAGATCTTCTGCTTGTCTGTCGTGAGAACAAGTAAAGCCACATGCAACCGCTACACTGACTGACAGGAGCTGTGGTGGGCTGTTTCTGTTTCTCCTCCCTTTGACCAACCAACAGGCTGTTTACTCAGAACAGACCTGACTATTCAACAGGATGTGCAGTGAGGAGAGAGCTGCAAGTGGTTTCTGCGGGCTAAATTTAGTCTCTAAAACTTTCTAAACCTGCATGTTTATCTGCTCGTTTAAAGCACAAATTGTGTTTTTTAAAATTCAACCCAACACATTTTAAACAGAAACATTCAGTTCATATTTTGATTTAATTTGGATGTAGGTTTATTGATTTATTCACCATTAATTTGGACAAGCTGCCAAGTGATGTAAACTAGAAAACGTCTTTTTCAATAATAAGGTAAAATGAAGGTCACAGTTCAACCTCCGGCTCCTGACAAAAAGACCGAGGTTGAACCAGTGGACGATCGTATGATGTGTGAACCTCTGTACATACGGTGGCTGTAGCATTGTCGTACTTCTGGTTTTCTCCCAGGTTCACACTGGTTGACATAAAATAAATAGATCAGAACTGTGACTCTCCTCCAGGTGAAAGTGTCCCTGTGATACTGTGAGTGTGTGGCTCTGCTGCTGCCTCTCAGCAGCCTTCTGAAAACAAGTGAAGTGACTATAACAGGATGGAGGTTTAACAGCCTCCTCTGCTCACTGAGCTCCTCCTGCTGAAGCAGGAAGAATGTCATCAGAGATCCTTTGCAGCATCTGCATTGGCCAGCACGTAATCATACAATAATAAGATAGAAGCAGTCAGTCTGAATATCAATATACATTTTATGTCAAACAGGTCCATAAACATGTAGACAACAGAAACTGGCAACAACTTATGTTCAAAGCAACTGAAAATAAAATCTGACTCTCACAGAATCAGCTGAATGCAAAGCTTCTCTAATATTCAGCTGTTTTTATTGAGACTCTGGGATATTTGCACAGCCTCTGCTTCATTTATAGTGAAGAGTGATGCTGGTTGTGTTAATCTGCTCTAACAGCAGAGTACACACACACTGTTGTGTATTCTCCTCCTTTCCTTGTTGAGAAGTCCAGTACTGCGTAGTACACAGCCTTCGCTTCACCATCCTGGAAAAAAAAGTTTGTACCTTAGTTTAGCTCAGAGTTTAGGGCTGTAACATACCGTAAGTGAAATGTTTGTCACGCGCTCACATAAAACAACACACTGCTGAGTATTTACCAGATCGCTTGATGGATCCACAGTTGACCTGTCATGTCCAAGGTGATGGGGAGTCCTCGGTGCTCCTGAAATAAAATAACGCCTTCAGTGAGTCTTCCTGCATGCACTTTTACAGTTGACATTCCCTCCTGTAATGTACTAAGACCTTCTGTGGCTCAGGTGGTCTGATCGGAGGGTCGGTGGTTCGATCCAGTCTACATGTTGAAGTATCTGAACCCTAAATTGCTCAAAAACCAGGTAGGGCCACCAGTGTTTGAATGTGAGTGCTGTCTGTTACGTTGACGTCCTTTAAGTGGACGCCAAGACTGGAAAAGCTAGAAAAAGACTGGAAAAGGAGTCAGGGCTGCAGGGCTTTTCTCAAGTGTAACTGGATGATAGTTTTTAATGACGGTTCTTCGTGTCTGTGGTTTGCAGAAACGGCGGTGCCAACATTAATTTTAGAGACTGGTTTGGACATAGTCTGTGTTGTATTTCATTGGCTAATGGTGTTCAAAAAGCTTAACTTGTATAAAATGTGGTGAGCCTACCTTCACAAACGTTCTTTTGATTTCTGTAGAAAATTAGGACGACAATCACAGTCAGACAGCAGGCCAACAGGACTCCAAGAACCAGGACAGCCGGCTCCAGTTCTGATCCTGAATCACAAACACATCCTAACAGACATTAAGGATGATTTAATTATGGTCTCTTTGGAGTATACAATTTGTTAATAAAATAATTAGTTATTTAAAACTTCAGAGCCATTTAGAAAAGTAATAATGACGACCAACAGACAGTTGGAAAAATTTAAGTTAAAATTAATTCTACATATTATTCAGTCAGATTTATCCTTTTTTTAATGAAAGACAGCTAAAAGAACAAACCTCTTTATATTTATCAACAAGTCTAAGCCACTTTCAATTAATTTATTATCAGTTATAAAATCGTACTTGTCTGCACGTTCGTTCCTCCTCCAAACAGGATTTGTCCACATGTGAGCACAGCGCAGTAGTAAGTCCCAGTATCAGAGGAGTTCTGGATAGTTTTGGACAGACTGTGGACACAACTTCTTTCCTCTTGTTCCTCACTGTGAGTGTAAAGAACGCCTGGATGAGATCCTCCTGATCCAGATCTGAACCAGTACACACTGTGTTCAGCTGGACACTGATCTGCGTTTTCTTTGTTCTTGGAGAGAAGTGAACACTGGAGAGTCACTGGGTCGCCCTGCTGGACCCACTCCGTCTCTGGACTTTGTTTCACGTAGAAAGATTTCTGCTGATTACGACCTGCATGATTCAGTAAAACAAAGGCATCAAAAGAGATTTATTATCCGTAATATACAAAAACGAAAGTAAAATATATTTTACCGGTCACAGCCAAGACGGTGACACTGACCAAACCATTAAAATACGCCGTCACACCCTGACAGAAGTGTCTTGCTTCGTCCTCCTTTTTGACATTTCTGATGGTAAGAATCTACTGAGCATCCCCTTTTGTTGCAGTGCACTGTGGAAATCAGTGGTGTGCACAGGGGGCAGTCGCCCCCCCCTCAAGGTCCAATTGTTGAAAATTAGCTCTAAAGTGTCCTCTTGGGTGGCAAAACGTGTTCTAAAATGCCCTCTTCAGTCGCAAGAATGCGCTGTATGTGCCCTTTTTTTTCTTTTCGCCCCTGCCCTTCAAAAAGTCTGTGCACACCACTGGTGTTTATATTTCCAAAAAACAAAGTTAGAGATGAGATATCTTGTCTTTGAACTGTATTCATATGAATGTAGGTTGTAGATCATTGCAATCTGTTTTTATTCCTGTTTTTACAGCGTCCCTGTAAACTTTTTGCAATTTTTTTAAAGTCTGGGTTTCAAATGTAATGTCAGCAAAAAGAGTTTGACTTGATGCTCTGCAGGAATAATAACAAATACATTTTCCAGAAGTCAAATTTGGTCCTGGGTAAAACCTCCACATTGACAAAACACAGGAATATCTCTCCATATCAGAGAGCGAGACTCATCTCCTTTAACTTAACTTATTGTGACTGTATTTATATTTTACTACTTCACCCCACAGAGTTCTTTGCTGTTTCTATCTTGTTTTAACTCTTTTAACTTTATTTTACCATGTGCTTGTTACTTGTGTAGTTAGGCTTAATTGTACAGCAATTTGGTCAATCATAAACTTTGACTTGATCTAACAAAGCATTTTAATTGGATATTTTTTAGATATATTGTACAATGAGCATGGAAATCGTCTCAAAAATTGCACGCTTATTGTTAAGACACATGAACACAGTGCAGCTTTAACAGTGATTCTCAAACAATGAAAAAAAATAATATAATTACCTTTCAATGATAAATAGGTGCCACTCCAAGTAATACTAATCCATTCCACAAGTGCGCAGTGATACATCCCCTCGTCTTCTTCAGTTGTCTTCAAAATAGTCAGATTGCAATGAGTTTTATTAACTTTTAAATCCAATCTTGTGGCAGAATACTCTGGTCCGTACACATGGTTTACGTTTTTCTGCAGTTTCACAACTGGTTTCAGAGTCTCCGCTGCGCTTTGCTTGTACCAGTGGAGGTCTCTGCGGCTGGTCGCACCGTCAGGCTGAACACACGTGAAGGTCGCAGGTTCCCCAAGTTTCACTGTGATCACTGGAACCACAGCATCTGAAATAAAGGCAAATCTACAGTAAATGGGAAAACTAATGACAGTTAATAAAAAATGAATACTAATCAGGATGCAAAACAATAATCACACAATGTAAAAAATATTCATAATTAAAAGCACATTTACCTCCCTGATGAAGAACAAGCACTGCAACACACAACAGGATCATCTTGCGACTGGTGTTTTATTAGGAAACACCTTGTTACTTCAGTGAGTGGGGGACCATCAGATGCACTGGATTGGTTAATATGTTAAAAGCCATTTCCTGCCACACTGGTCCTGTGTTGGTCTGGTCTCGTTCTTGTGCAATCACAAGTGTTTCTGACAGCAGCAGTCATTTGACTCACAAAACTGTGAAACTAAAACCAAACGAAAGGCTAATTGAACCGATTGTGACTGATGTAAAGTCACTCATTGTTTTGTGGAAAACTGTTTTGAAGCCACAAGTTTGGTGTTTTTCATCATCTTGTTTTTTTAGGACCAGAAGTTGCCACATATGCACTAGAGGCCATCGGGGGGCAAGTACCACATAGCAAATGCTAAGCTACCAGCTAACGCTAGCTAGGTAGCTTCGTTAGCACGGTGCAGCCATGTCAACTGGAGGTGAATTTTGGCTTAAAGGGAAAGTTTGCCACTTTTTATGTGGCTGTCAAATAAGTGTTTGATTGTTTTGTTATTGCATTTTCATGCTTTATAGATTCCACATTAGAGAACATCATTCCAGCATCACACATGAATGCAGAAGGAATCATAAGTAAATGCACTTGAAACTTTTATCACAGGAAGAGCTGTAATGTTTTGAGCATGTCCTGTTGGAAAAAAGTAAAAGGTAGTCTTCATTTTCATTTTTTACATATACATTTTTTTAGATTTGCCTGTTAAAATATTGAGACAGCATTTCAACAGTAAATAAAGAAAAAGTCCTTTTTTTCACAATCACAGTGATCTTATTGGCATTTTTTTTTTTTTTTTTTGCAGCTGGCATGTGCATGCATTATAAGTGTTTGTATACAAATAATTCATCTTTTTGATAGTGACAGAGAAAAAGGAAGGGGAGACTGAGGAAAAACATGCAGCAAAGGGACCTTTTAGTGTTAATTAGTGTTGATTGCTTTTGTCGACTGTTAAAGCAGTAAGTTCCTCAGTGTGTGCCACATTGACCAAGAAGTCTGAGTTCTTCTGCTCCTGCAGCTGTGCCAGATGTGCCTACATGTACCAAGTGGCGACTTCGCTACACTACACAAGCTCTCTGTTTCTTCTAACATTAAAATTCTCACAACATGTTAATAGTTATGTAATATACTTCCACCTAAACACAAAAATACAACTCTAGACCCTCTAAATACAAGTTTCCTTCTTTCAGCGATCTAAGACAAAGTGTAATTATCTCATTAACTCATTGTGAAACAGGAACGAAACAGAATCAAATTCACCAAAACCATCTTTGATAGTTTTTCCACTGTTCTAATATTAACCAACTCTGGTTTGGTCCAAATAAATCCTTCATCCAAACAATTGTTCTCGCTTTTTGTCTCTTTGCTGGATGCTTGTTAATCACATGTGGATGCAGAGGTCATGCGAGGTGAATAGGGTCATTTTTTTAACTTATAGATATCATCATGAAGCATCCCCAGTTTGTTATATTTTTTGCATTTTAAGTATTCTGAAATGTTATGTTTAGATATGCAAATCAGGTGTGGACTCATTAAATATGCACTAATTTCCATATAATTCCATGACATAAATATGAACATTGAATAAAGCACATAAGGTTCTTATTTGATTTATTTGATTTATTAGATTCAAAGAATATAGTTAGGAATAAAAAAAATCATTTATAGATTTTAGAGATACATTCTTAATGGAAATAACTATTTGAGGAAAACATATTGAATGTAATTTATAGTAACAACAACATAGAAAATATAAAACACATAATATTGTGCAGGAGAGTGAGAGCTTTTAACGATGTCTAATGACGAGGTTTAAACTACGTTTGTCATACATGTTGCAATAGAACGCTAACTTTTTGTGAATTTGGAAGAAATCTACAAAATTAAGTAAAATATAAACCAAAATGTTTGTTTTTATGGGAGAAAAAAAGCCTAAAAACATCAAAATTGACCAGTGCACGGAAAAAATATGGTTTAGTCTGGAGTGTCTCGCCTCAAGGCTCTACTGCATTGACAGAGTCAGAGGCTCAGTATGTTTCTGTGATGCAGTGTATGACGTAAACAATGACTACACCTTCCAAAAATGAACAAAAGAAAGAAAAGAAAAGAAAAAGGCAAACATGAATCCATATTAAGATCAAAAACAATAGTTGAGTGACAGGTTGAGAATAAGAGGTAAGGCGCTTCACATCGACCAGGAGAAAACCAGTGTGGCAGGAAATGCTCTTTGATTGTATTTCTGTCACAACCAATCAGATACAAGATACATTTGAACCTATCGGGTTCATTTCACCTCCTTCAGTCCCAAAATAAGCAGCAAGTCTCCACACAAGACACAAAGTGAAGATGATCGTGTTGTGGGTGACACTGCTTCTCCTTCATCAGGGACGTAAGTGATGAATAATAACAACTGTTTCCTAATCTATCTGCATGAAACCTATATGTGTGATGCTTCATGTGAACAATTTATTGTTATTTTTCTTGTGCATTTAGATACACTGACTCCAGTGACCTCAGTTCATCTTGGTGCACCTGCGACGTTTCCATGTGTTTCGGCTGATGTAGAGCTGAGCAGAGTAAGAGTCCACTGGTACAAGCAGAGTGCCGGGGAGACTCTGAAATTAATTGTGGCAATGTGGAATTCAAACCCTGAGTATGGACGAGAGTTTCCTGCTTCGAGGTTCAAGCTGAATCACGATAAGAAGTTCAGCAACCTGACCGTCCTGAGGACGACGCACGAAGATGAAGGCATGTATCACTGCGCCTTCACGGAGTGGATCACCCCTCAGTGGAGCGCGACATATTTGTTAGTAAAAGGTAATCAAGTTATGTACTTTTACAAAGTTTTAAAGTGTCATTAAGGATGTTAGATTTCAGGCTGTTCTCATGACCAGTTCATAGTTAAACTCAAAGAAATGCACCGAATTTTGGAGCTATCTGACAAATTTAACAAGAACAATAATAATTGAATAAAACTTTATTTGTATAGCATCTTTCATACATGAAAACGTTTTACAACAAAGTATTTACAGACACCAATTGCTTCACATTGAACGGACATAAAAATTAACATATTAAAGACATTAAAAAGATACAATTTATAAAATGGAAGTTAAACTTGTAGATAATATGACGTGCAGCAGTTGTGTGTGTTGGGTTTGTTCCATGTGCACACCTTTCTTTTTCTATTTTACTCTAAAGCCGCTGACTAAAGAGTCTCACTGTCCGGACAAAGAAAAACTCACAGACTGGAGTTGTCAAATAATAATGAATCACCCAATAATTTGTCCCTTAAATTTTTCTCATGGATTAAATTAACATTTGTCCATTAATGTGGCATACAGAGACTTTACATGGTGGGAACGGATGTTGCAGACCAGTGTTCATTAGAAACTTCTTTACTTATGTTCAGCTTCAGTCTAATATCCGTACAGAAGTAGCTATTTTTGGCCGAGCCCTGTCCTTTTTTCTAAATTTAAAGACGAGTTTTTGCTGCTCAAGTTACCAAGTAGTTCTGTGTAACAACATGTACAACTTTGTGTAAATCTGCTTAAAAAATCCTGATAATGAGTATAATGTTGTAGACTTTTATTTGAGATGAACTGTTCGATATTGCTTCTTAAACTTTCTAAATCTGCTTCAAGTTCCCAAACTTTTACACACTTTTTATGACACAGGAAAGACTCAGAGGACGTCAAACTACACTGTTGTTCAGCGGACAGAGTCTGGTTCAGGAGACCAGAGGACCCTGCAGTGTTCAGTCCTCTCTGACTCTGAGACGAAGACGTGTCCCAGAGATCACAGTGTGTTCTGGTTCAGAGCCGGGTCGGATAAATCTCATCCCAACATCATCTACACTGATGGAGAAATGAGCGATGAATGTGAGAAGAGATCTGACGCTCAGAGGAAATGTGTTTATCGCCTCTCTAAGAACTTCAGCTCCTCCGACGCCGGGACTTACTTCTGTGCTGTGGCCACGTGTGGAGAGATATTCCTTGGAAATGGAGCTAAAGTGGAAATTGGTAAAACTTGGCGTTCAGTAATAGAAGAATTACTCAAAATATGGTGAAAACATCATGATTTATCCATGTGTTTGTTTGTTTTTCAGTGCAAACGACAGACACAGTGTTTATTGCAGGGGGGATGTTAATATTCTGCTTGGTCATCTCTGTTATTGGAAATATCGTCCTCATCTGCAAACGAAGGGAAGGCAAAGGTAAGTGCTGCAACAGCAGAAAATTGTTGCAAAAATCAAAATTTTCCTGCTATATGTAAAACATGTTATTGCATGTATAAAATGTTAAAATATTGATGCATTTGTTCATGCAAATCAGATAAAATCCTTACAATACAGCTCATATATGACTTATTGTTCCTGTTTTACTTGATTAAACTCAGCTTTTAACCATATTACATCGTAACAACTTAAGAAAATGTCCACCTTCATGTTTTTTTTATGAAATTAAATATTAATATTAATATGAAAAGTCAGATTAAGTGCATGTATCTGTTAAATATCTGTTATTATGATTTTATTCAGGGATGGAAAGGAATGTTTCAGAAAAAGGACATGAAAACTTGCGCCAACCAGTTCATGATCTTGTAAGTGATAAAACCAAATTAATATTAGTGTTTTGTTAAAATAATGTATATTTTTATCACCATAATTATATAAATAAGTATTTTATTTCTGCACAGACTGCAGGTGAGGATGGATTGAACTACGCTGCACTGAATTTCTCAGAGAAAAAACCACAGAGAGGAAGAAAGAAGAGAGAGTTTGCTGAAGACAGTGTTTACTCTCGGGTTAAAGGTTGATCCAGTTTTTATCTCTTCAGTCAAAAACTCAAGATTTTCAATCTTTGATCACTATCTTTACATTGTGATAAAGTTTGACGTTCTTTCTTCTCATCTCAAACATGTAAAGCCGCCTCAAATCCTTTATATTTGACCATGTTTGGACTATAAAAGCCTTTAATTCTTACATCTAATTAGATCTCAAGGTTTGATTGTGTTAACACAAAAGTTATTGTTTGACAAATGTGCATTGTAGTCATACGATTTGTAAATTTTTGCAATTAAAAATGTAATAATTAAATGACTCAAGTGGTTTCCATACATAAATGTGGTTGCAACCAGAGAATGGAAGAAATACAAATCAAAGGTCTGTTAAAAGAAAAAAAAATGGCAGCATTTGGCATTATAAACAAGTTTACACTGGAATAGAAAGCAGAGTATCATCGTCAAAGAGTTTCATCATGATTCTGATCTATTTAAAAGGTAAAACATATCACATATTATTATACATAAATATTTCAAAAACATGAGCCAGATTTGATTCAAATATTAAAATAACTTTTGCTTTAATATTTGAAACAAATAAATCATATATTTACCTTAAAATTGAGGACATTTTGTGTGATTTAGACGGAGAGAGACGGACAGAAAGTGTGTGTGTTTGTTTGTGTTTTACACTTTGTAACACGTCGGTGTGTCCCGGCTAAGGCAGGGCGATAGCTTAGCTCTGCAGAAAATAATAACAATGTTTGTTTACCTGTATTATCACTCAACTCTTCACTTTTGTCAGTTTGTTGCTGTCGGTGTACAGAAGCCTCTCTCGAGAAATGTTGAGGTTCTTCACCATCTTGGTTATAGATAAAAGTTCTTGCAGACTAGACTCGCAAAGCTAAAATCCACTGGTTGGCTTCTTGGGTTTCCCAGCACGTTCACTTCATGCTCAGTGTTTCTATTCTGTTGATCACGTATCTTGTATGTAAGATTTCCAACAATATATGCTGCCTGCATCATTACTTTTCAGATGAAGCGATTATTACAGTAATATTCCTAATAATTCAGCTGTGCTGTTTATACTGGTAGGTGATTTGTTCTCTGTACTTCACTCTATGCAGCCTGTCTCTAGATCTTTTAAACAGTCTGTGAATGTAAATACCTTTTACAGAAAGTGATGGTCAATGAACAATAGTACAAAATTACTTTGTACTATTGTTCATGCAGTCTGGGCTGGTCTTTTAGTTTTTGTTCTAGACTTGTATCTTTGGAGACCTTTATGAATCTCCAGGGAGATATTGCTGATAAAAACTGTGCTTTTTCTTTCCCCATCTTATCAGAAAAAATACTCATTATGCTCCAAACACTCATGTAAGATGGTCTTTGTTGGGTGAGATCTACTACGTCCTTTTAAAGCCCGTAGCCAGTCGTGACACTTCTTCTGTTTCTACTTGAAAGTTATGAACAGAGATTATTCTCTCCTCAAAAACAACCCCATAGATAGGTTGACAAGCAGCTTATTATGAACCATATTCACAGTTTTTGGTAAGATGACCTCTAGTGGCCGAAGTAATTATGACAGGAGCAAAGGAGGAAGTCAGACGTAGTATAAAGAGCAACAAATGGCGTGTAGAGGGGAAGTTGAAGTGATTGGATGCATTCAAATGCAGGACTTTGACACTGGAGGCGTCTGTTCATGGCAATGATGTATTCAAGAAACCAAACTGTGAGCGTTTGACAACTTTAATGGTCTTGTGGTCGTATTAAAGGCTAGAAAACAGTCGAACTGTGTGGTCGCGTGTTGTAGTACTTGATGGAAGACAGTTTTTACCAGATGCTACTGTCCGAATATTTGCTAATAAATAAGAATTCAGTCAGCTAAGATAGAGCCATCGAGCCAACAGTCTTTGGTTTAAATAAAATATGTCAAAAGTGTTTAAAATCTCACAAACAGTCAAACTGAAAACAACTATAAATAAATAAATTCTGCACACATTTTTACCAAATCATCTAATAAAACAATGTAAAGAGCATTCGGGCGATCTCTTTAATGGCAGTAACAGTTTTTATTCCACTCATATTTTATTCATATGTTGACAGATAAATCTCACAAGCTAAAATAATAATGAAACGGATAATAAATATATATATAAGTGCTGTCTCTCTCTCCTCTGATGATGCTTCATGAGAAGTAATTCACGGCACAGTAAAAATATTCGAGCTTCTTTCTCTTTCAGCTCTTCACTGATAGTCCCTCGTGTCGGAGTAAAGACATTCCTCTGGCAGCTCCCTGTTATTCCCCGATCGAGTCCCGCTTCTTGAGTGGAAATCCAGAGCTACGTAGTTCAGGGCCGCCACTTCACCGTACTGCAGATACATATAAGGACGGTCAGACGTTAAGAGCTGTAATACAACAGCCAATTCAAAGGGGATTGTGTGTAGTAAAGGATTTTTTATACTATAGACATAAATAACCAGGAAATAGTTTTATCGCGTTCTCAGTTTTGTTGAACAATAAAAACAGACAGAATGTGGCCAACGCAGGCAGCAATTATGTTTGTCATAATAGTAATTAGGAAACCAATTTAGGAGAATATAAAAGTAATTTTTAGGAGATTTAAGGTTGGGTTTGGAGCTGCTGTGGAGTTTTATTTAAGAAGAAGAAATAAGCTGCAATCTACGTTATTTTCCAAGAAATACTTGATGGCTGCCCCATAATTAACTCATTTAACTAATTAAAAAACTTAATCTTATTAGAAAAAAAACACTTCAACAAATATAAGCATGGTAACAACTACCTAAAATTACAGAAATCATCTCTGGGGAAAAATGTATTAAAGTTTTTAGTTTGGCTCGTCACTAACATGGACTTGGATTTATGACCTTTACTGCAGTTTGCCAACAGGGCGACCGAGACGTGTCGGCCTCACCTGTGGCGAGCTGTCATGTCATCCAACTTTATATCCAGTTTCTGATCAGGATACAGACGTTTGTTCTTCTGCAGCTCTGTTCGCTCGCTCTGTTGGTTCGTCCACAAATATTTCACCAGGAGGCCGAAATTTAGCACGAGTGTGTATGTGAAGGTGTGTTTGTATGAATGCCAATTATCTTGTGTGATGATAACATGTAGAGTAGATACACCAGGAGGTTGTGCACTGCTGTTTGTTCAGGTGACACTCTGTTCACGTCGCTGTTTGACTTCACCTTATTTTGAGCCTTACAATAAAGATCAAACAGCCTACTAATTAGCCTACCAGCATCAGTAATAGGTAATAATGAGCATGTATTAATTTTGTCAGAATGTATCGAGGTCCCAAGTACAAATGAGAGGCTGGACATGGAAGAAATATCTCAGGAGATTTGGAAAGCTGGCGTAATGTTTAAACATTTTTTTGACTATGTATATATGCTACACAGTTACAATTCAAGAATTCAAATTGTGTCGGCCTTCACCAATGATAAATGAAAATTAAAACGTAAAGAATAACTGTTTCATTTTGTGGATTGTTCTTGCAGACGGCCTGGAGAGCCGCAGGTCGCTTACAGACGGACGACTCATTGGTTCAGGCACCACTACGGTCAGAGTCAGTTTTGTTTTTGCCTGTAAATCAGCATTCATTTTGAACATGATTCAGCTTTATAATGCATTAGATTATTGAAATGATATTTACCATGATGTTCAGATGATCCTCAGCTGATCCGTCTGGTTCAGCGTGAGTGGAAGTTTCTCCTGTTATGAGACCAAGATATTAAAGACAGTAAAGTTACTCTTGGCACTTCACTTTCAGACACAGATCACAAACCCACATTTTGACCTTTTGCTTACTTTCATTAAATCACAACAACATGCAGCACCAGAACACACGTGAGCAGTGTGATGCTGATTTAAACATAGTATCGGATCACACACACCTGATGAACCTACCTTTGCAGTGTGTACAAAGTGACTTTCTGTTGAAGATAATTAGAGCAGCAATCACCATCACACAGCAGGCGAGCAGCGTCCCGAGCACGATGACGAGCGGGCACAGTGTTTTACCTGAAATGAGAAAACAAATCCCAATTAACACTTGATCAACTAGAACGAAATGTTTTGTTTGTTTGGTTGCTGAGAGCCACAAAACTGACAGTGAGCTCCAACAGTCAGATCGATAGTGTTTCCTGTTGCAGAGAGATTCAGTGTTCATACACAGATAATTTCTATATATATAAGTAATATATTATAGAGGTTATTTCTGACTTCACCCACATTCAAATGTCAGACAGCCCACTCCTTCCACAAAAAACACCCTTGAAATTTCAGCTCTTTCAAGACAAACAAAGCACGGAGGTGGAGACAAAAAATCTTGTTATTTAACGCTACGGTAGTTTTTTAAGCTCCTTTCAACGCCTCGCTGGCACAAAACATAAACTGTATTAGAGAACATGAACAGCAGAGTCGCCTCAACGGGACAAAGAGCAGCAGGAAATGGAGAAAACACACACACACAGAAAACAAAGAGAGGAAGAGTGGTCAAACCCACTCTGTGCTAAAAATGTTTACCATTACAGGTCCACCACAGGTAGCCTTTCAACAGCATGAACTACTCGCAGTGGTTTCAACCTTCGTGGTTTGTGACCCTTTGAAACACAAAGTCAACTCCCCGATCCTCATCAAAGGCTAGACACAGTATTTTTAACTTTAATCACCTCAACTTGATCTCATCTGAATCATTTGAGAGCCTTGAGGAGGTAAATAAATTAGCAGAAGAATGTTCTTGTCTCTTTTCCTTATTCTGCACTAAGAAAGCAAGTTAATTTGACATAAAAACATACGTGTCTGCACGTTCGTTCCTCCACCAAACAGGATCTGTCCACATGTGAGCACAGCGCAGTAGTAAGTCCCAGCATCAGAGGAGTTCTGGATAGTTTTGGACAGACTGTGGACACAACTTCTTTCCTCTTGTCCATCACTGTGAGTGTAAAGAACTCCTGGATGAGATCCTCCTGATCCAGATCTGAACCAGTACACATTGTGTTCAGCTGGACACTGATCTGCGTTTTCTTTGTTCTTGGAGAGAAGTGAACACTGGAGAGGCACTGGGTCGCCCTGCTGGACCCACTCCGTCTCTGGACTTTGTTTCACGTAGAAAGATTTCTGCAGGTTTTTATGATCTGTGATTCACAAAAAAGACAGGAATTAAGTGGCTGTTTAGTTTATTATTAAGCTGCCAAACAAAGTAATTAACATAAGATACTTTACCATTCACAGCCAGAAGTGTGCCGTTAATAAACTTCATGATGTATGCAGATCCTCCTTGACAGTAGTATGCTGCTTCATCTTCTTTGCTCACGTTTCTGATGGTCAGAACATGCTGAGAGTTGTTTTTTGTGAATGTGAATCTTGAGTTGTCAAATTGTCCCTCAAGTTTTATTGCTGTAAAACTTCCTGCTGCAACAGTTTGGACCATATATCCAAACTTCAGCTTGTACCAGTAAAACAACCCGGCTTCATTTCCAGAAACTGAACATGACAGAGTCAAACTGTCTCCAAGTTCAGCCACAGTCAGAGGGAGCTGCTGAGGAAACTCTGACGTCTGAATCACAGCTGAAGAGACAAAAAACAGATTCACATTAATAAAAAAAAGGCAAAAACTGTGAAAAATCTACAACAGAAGACAATTTCATACAAATATAACCTGTGAAAACACATTAAATGCTTCATGTTTTCAGAAAAACAAACTACATTTCACAGCGTCACATTTTAAAGTAAAGAAGTAAAGTGTCACTCACACATTGTACTGAGAAGAATCAAAGCAGCCAGTCTTCGGATCATTGTGGTGCAGCGCTCTTCTCTTGCTCAACTGAGTGTCGTCCCACTCAGATGGAAGATTTAGTCACAAGGTGTTCAAGGTTTACAAGGTGGAAATCCTACTGATTGGCTGAAACCTAGAAAATGCACTTCCTGTGGATTTTTGTAAACCAATGGCCCATTTTCTGTAAATCTAAGCTGCACAGCCTTCGGTTTCTCACAGATTGGGGCGAGATAGTGAGTCTAAAGCTGCACAAAAGCTGTTTTATTATATGTAGTAATACAAAATATAGATAAAACTTTAAAACTATGTCTTAGTTTCTCTGATGTGGTTTGTGAGGGTTTTAACACAGAGAAATTATTTTACATTGAATTCATCTTAATCAAAAACAAAACTAAGATTATTCGGCAAAACATAAATGTCCTTAAATAGCAGATTGTTTTTATTCATCTTGTCTTATTAATGCATAATAATATTCACCACAAACTAATAGATTTATATCAAAGCAAAGAAATAGATGTCAAATTAAAGGCAGGATATTAAAAGGACATAATGAAGGAAAATAGGCCACGGATTGTCCTGAGAGCGGCTGCAGACACATGCTACATACATCTTAATGTAGCAACATGGAGCACGGCTTAGAGATACAATTTTGAGGCATTTTTATTTTTAAAATTGTGAAATATACTAAATAATCCACCGTAGCTCTCAATTTATTCTCAATTCTTACCACAGTCTGGTTTGCTTTCACAGTGCATAATTTTAAGCAGACCAAATTTTTTAAAAAGGGGACGAAGGCAGAGGGGCCGGAAACATAAACACAGTATTATTTGTTTTTGGTTGGAAAGTTGGCATTAAAAAGTTGATCTTGAATTATTTTATAAACGTCATTGTTTTTGTGTTCTTCAGCTCGGATGCAAAGCAAAGTCTGATTGGTTCACAAGCGACCAAACAAACTGAATCAAGGGTTTAACTGCACCAGAGTTCGATGGAAACAAACTAAAGCTTTAGATTTTGAAAACACATTCATGGTAGAAACCTGCCTGAAATCACTGGACTTTCCCTCTCGCGCCACCATCAGGTCAAAATAACTACGTAATTCTACGTTAGTGTTACACTAAACTGAAGTTGTGTCAACATTATTCATGCTTAACATAAGAATCCAGCATTTTTATTGTGAGCATGTTAGCATGCTGATGTTAGCATTTAGCTCAAAGCCTTTTCACACATGGTGCATTTAAATGATCCTCGGATGGTCACTTTTTCCAGAGCTGGGAAGAAATGCCGGGCTTTTCATTGTTAGTAATGTAAACTGTAAACTAGTAATGAAAGCTTGATAGAAAAAAACAATATTCGATTAAACTTTCAAAAATTTACATAGAAGTTTTTACGCTTGCTTTAGGAGTTATTTTGTCTTTTTTGGAAAATAGTTAATGCGCCAAATGGGAGATGGAAACACTTTTTTTAATACATTCTGACGTAGCAAACATTTAACTCACATGACTGATCAGCTGTTTCTGCTCTGACATGAAAGAACAATTATAAGTTGCCCAATTTAATCCGAATCCTGACAACCTATCTCATGGTTGGTCAAAGTTGTCTGATTAGAAACCTCTTTTTTCTCTTCTTCGACTGTTTACTGCCTACAGCAACACATCACACTGCCATCTGCTGACCAAAGCACGTTACTGCAGCTTTGTTTATTTGCTCTAAACGAGTTGATGGAAGCTTTTTATTTAATGCAACATTTTGCTTCTAATTCACTTCGACTTTAATGGAAACATGGCTTGTGGCAGTCAGATGCTTAGAGTATCAGCAGTAATATGAACAGCTCAGGGTCGGCAGGAGGCTTGAACAAGACTTTGATCCGGGAGGCAGCTGTGTGTGTCCTGTATGAAACCAAGATTTAATCCATTCGTGTAGTGCTACCCTCATCTTTTACTCTAATCCTAGATATGTGGTTTTATTGTCTACATTTAAAGGTTTATTTTGAAAAACACTTTGCATGTAAGGAGCGGGAAGTGACACACTGTTCAGCAAAGGGGTTTTCGTGTGAAGTCACACGTTGCGTGTCTCTGGTGAGTTGTGAGGGGATTTTGTTGTGTGTTTGCGTTCCCCGAGAGGACGGTGATAACGTTAAAACCGTGTTTCTTCCTTCTGAAACAGAAAGCGTGGGATGAACACACGACCTGCGATACGAGTTCCTCCTCACAGCTCTAAGCACATCAGGCAGCAGCGTGGTGCTTTGATGATAAAAGCTCGTTGTATATGTGTCCGTTGGTGGGCTTTACCACTACAAAGCAGATATGTTATCTTCTCATCTCAGGAAGTAAGAGAGACTCTGCCTACATGTTGCGTCAATGGGGAAGGGCTGAAGTCACCTACTTTAATCCATCTGAAGACACAAACACCACTGATTTATAACGTTTTCTCTGTCATCAGTTACCCTGAAACGATGCATTTAGGAGGAACTTTTCATAAGTGTTAACTTTGAAGTGTAATTTCTTAACTTTGCACTGAGTGAAGATAAATACCTTGATGTCAGTTTGAGGCAGAGCTTTCGGTTGAGTAAAACGTGTAACTTGTTATGGAAATTATGACTTGATGTACTTCATGTGAGATGTGAACTGTGACCTCTTTGTATTGTTCATTGACACATGTAAGGTATTGAATATAATATACTCACTATGATCACTTCCTTGTGAGTGATTACTTGTGAGAACACAACCACAGAGACAGATAAATACCATACGTTTTTCCTTGGACATTTGAGTCTTCACCTCGTAACAGATCTGCATGTTGCATTTTGAATGCTCCTCTTGTACAAGATTAAACATCTTGTTTGCACTCTGAGCTGACTCCGATCTCCTTCCTCCAGTTCTAAATTATGGCAGAATTATTTTAACATAACTGGGCCTGGATTACAATGAACCCTGAACACCAAACTGCCGTGTTCAAGAGGTATTTTAAGGAGTACTTATTTTTACTTTAATGTACAAAAACAAAGCAAACAACAGTGCAGGCCGACTCACAGAAAACTTATCAGTAAGATTATAAATGAGAATGCTAACACTAGCTCAGTCATTGCTAGTTTGGCAATCATACCACTCTGCACTACTGTGGATGTCAGTTACACAAACAAACAAATTCATTGCGGCAGTGGTACACTTTTCATTTTTGGATGAAAAGTCTTGAAAATAGTTTCTGAAAGGCTAACAATAGATATTTTACATGTAATGTATAAACCAAAAATAGTTTCTCCAAATCACAGGGCCTGCGCCTCTCTAACTTTGCAGCAGGTTTTTATCTGCTCGTCAGTTCGTGTGAAACAAAAAGCAAAGCCGCATGCAGCCGCTGAGCCGTGAGATGGAGGCTGCGGCTGGCCATTTCTCTGCTATGACAGACCACCAAGTGCGTTTACTCAGAATGAGCCTTGCTTTGGGCATCAACAGGATATGTAGCGAGGGTACAAAAAGCCTCCACAGGCTAAATTTAGCCGGGACAGTAAACATGACAGGATGTGCACTTGTTAACGTGAAAAACACTTGAGCCGTGCGACCACAACTGTTTGTAAGACTAGAATCTTTTTAATACATGTATTGGTATTTTTAAAAATTACTTTAACCAAATTCAGTTCACAAAATGTTGTCACAGTTGAGGTTTATAGGATCAAAGTTTCTATAATTTCTTTATATTATAGCAAGTTCAATACAGGTAATACGAGGTATAAGTAGAAGTGTAATTTGATGAGATTAACTTCAACATATTTTTAACAAAGTCTGTAATCTTGCATGTGTCATTTTGCAGACATGAAGAGGAGGGTGGAGTAAAGGTCGGCCTGCAGGTCAGACGGAAACGTGTGAGCAGAAGATCAGCGGCGTTGGTGACCAGTGACTGAACAAGAAGAAGAAAACCACTTCCCCCAGTTACTGCAGTGGAAACACTCTGCTGACCAGGTGTGTGTGTGTGTGTGTGTTTGTGTATCTGTGTCTTTTCCTGCAAGCCACTGTTGTGCAAAAATAACAATGTAACTGTAAAGGAGCTGCTGTTAGCCCCTGCTCTAAAACTGAAAGCTGCAGTTGATTCACACCTCTCTGACCACACGACCACACTGCTGCTCAATTTTCCATTTGTCAGCATTTGTTTGTTTGTCACTGAGTGTGTGTGAAAGTATCATGGCAGGTACGACATTATTTTAACTCGACAGTAAAACCTCCAGAGATCAGAAACAACATCGATCACAGAGAGAGACAGGAAGTCAGACAGAGGGCGGAGGTGATGCATCAGAAACTCAAACCAACAACATCTGAACTGTGTCACGATGAATCTTAGCCCACCAGCTCCACTTGTGTTTTTCCAAAGCAAACACTAACACAGTTATTTGTTGTGTTGGTGACTGTCACTAATTCTCTCACTCAACATATATACTTGTTGTTTGAAGTCACTTCCATCTTTAAATTTCAGAGCAAACCAGAAAAACAGAAGAACTGCAGCTTTGTCACTACAGCTATAACGAATATTCCTGCAAAAAAATAGATGAATATTAATAGTTTGTGATCTGCAGGCCTGACATATTTGATTATCTTCTTTTAATAAACACGAGTACCTCCATCTAAAGAATGACTACGTGCTTTAAGGGAGGTAAATGTGCTTCAACAGGGTGTTTCTAAGCTTGTTGCAGAGCCAGTGAAAGCCACAACATGACCTCATTTTACTTATATATGTTACAATTCTTTTTAAAAGAGCTGTGTTTGCCTTTTGGCACACTGCCAGTAGAGAAGACTTTTGCTCAGAGGGTGTGTCTTAAAAGCAGAAGTTGGTTAATATTTACTGTTATTATCAAGTCATACAGGTGAACAGTGCAGCTTTGTTTGTTACTGTGAAGATAAATTTCTTGCCACCACTCCCTGTTTGTCTGTGTACGGTGAGCCAGTTCGCACCTGCTGCAGCCAATCCCTTTTCTATGAGGGTCAACACTCCCTGTGTGCTCTCAGAGAGCACGGCGCAGCACGAGGCAGATTACACGCTTTCATTAAAATCATGGCAAAGCATTGGCACGTTGTGTGTCTGTGGAGTTTCTGGCAGCTTCACACTCTTCATGTTGCAGCTTTTAATCTGGACGCCCGCAGCGTGCTGCAGAGACGTGGAGATCCAGGAAGCCTGTTTGGATTTTCTGTTGCTTTCCACCAGCAGCTGAATCCGGCCACGAAGAACCTGTGAGGAAACTTTACGGTTTTATGGTTGAATCAAATTCTGCATCTGTGTCTAACCAGTTGAGGTGTTTTTCTGCAGATTGTTGGTCGGAGCTCCGAGAGCAAAACACAGGAACCAAGTGAACGTTACAGGAGTCGTTTACCAGTGTGATCTGACGTCAGCGTCCGAGCGCTGTCAGCCCGTTCAGTTTGATCACGAAGGTTTGTTTTATCTGAAAGTGGACGAGTCAACTTTGTGCATTTAATGTGATATTTTCAGGTTTCATAAGTACAGTTTAAAGAATACTTTACTCATGAAAGGGCTCATGATCATGCACAACAGTTCGAATGATATCCTACAAAAAATGACTGTTGTTAATGTTGTGAAACGATCACATGATCGCTGTTTTAAACATGTGATGAAGTTGAGAAGCTTTACTATTTTATTCATGTTAAGACACCAAAACTATTTTAAGTTTGGATACGTAGCTTCTTGTTCTTCGGTCTCACTGACAGTTCGTCCGATACTTTGTCGCGGCCCTTTGTGTGTCAAAGTACTCTCTACACTTTTTACTTCTACGTTACATTTAAAAAAAGTTTTACCCCACTAATGTTAAATGTATGCTTTAAATGATCAAACATTTCACCAAAAAAACTCCATAACAAATACACATTTGTGTTTCAGCACTTTGTTGTTTTTCCTTCCACTCCCTTCATCATGTCACGACCCCTCAGATTTATAATGCGACCCTTTGGAGGGGCCCAAGCCCTAGATTGGTAACCAGTGGCCTTAACTAAATGCATATAATGTAGTTCAAAGTGGCTTAACTTCAACCAGCTGCAAAAGTTAGATGCTGCTTACATATATATTAGCAGCAGAATGAGTACTTTTACCTTTGACACTGTAAGTACATTTTGCTATAATACTATAATAATAATAATAAATTGTCACATTTTCTCAAGATGGACTTTATATGAAGGGCTTGTTATACCAACAATAATAACAATAAACATATTTTTATAGAAGTTTAAACACAGTTAATAAATGCTTTACATGGCAGGTTAAAATGGTAAAACTCTCAAGATAAAAGCAATAATAACAATCAGAAATGAGACATACAAAATAAGAAGAAAAGAAAGTTATAAAGTTATTATTGTTGTTATAATAATAAAAAGAACCTTTTTGTAAAAGTAGGTTTACAAATGATGCAAAGTTGTAATGTTTGTACTTTTCAAGTAAAAGACCTGGATACTTCCCCTGAAAGTAAATTTTTCTGACACACAGCCACACAGTGACAGTCAACTCGTTTATCTTTTAGATTTCCTCGACAGTAAAGGCATAAACCACCAGTGGATGGGAGTGAGAGTGGCGAGTCAAGGTCCCGGTAAAAACATCATGGTAAGTAAAACAAACCAAATTTAATTAATGAAACAGAATCAGTCAACAGATCATTGGTGTATTTCTCTTGTTCTCCTGCAGACGTGTGCTCATCGATACCAGCAGTGGAGCCCGAGCCCGAGTCTGACCGTCCCGTACCTGCTGACGGGGCAGTGCTACCTGTTAGGAGACGACCTGCAGGTGGGGACGCAGGAGAGGAAGTGGAGGAGGGTCGTCTGTGATAAAGAGCACCTGACCAGACGCCAAAAGGACCACGAGTGGTTCGCGTACTGCCAGCAGGGTCACGGAGCAGCTTTCGCAAAAGACAACACGTCTGTGATATTTGGAGCACCAGGAGCGTATCAGTGGAGAGGTGAAGGAAATGACAACTCAGCATATACGCATTTTCATTACAAACAGGTTTTTTTCTACATCTTTTATTGCATTTTAAGAAGCAAATGTTAAATTCAGTTTTTATCTTAACTTACTTGCACTTTTCAATAATAAATCCTTAAGGATCAATTAGAGTAAGATTATCCATTAAAGGACCAGAAACAACAATAACTTTGACTTACACAGCTTGCAAAAGTGACTAAAACAGGAGAAAATGTTGCATTTGTCTGTGTGTCTGTTTGTTTTTTCCTGTGGTGTAAGCACCTTAGCAGCACAATATAGATGCACGAAGTAGTAAAATTTCAGTCATCGAAAGTCATCGTTGATTTGGCTCTCAGAGACAATCACACATGTCACTGAGGGTCAAACAACCAACACATTATTTAAAATTTTATTAAATTAATGCAGGAGCACACTCTTGTATTTGTGGGATCAATTTATGATTGTTTCTGATTCTGTTTTTATTTGTTTACTTTTGTGGATTACATTACTTTTTACTATAAACCTTGAAGGTTTTCTTTTATCTCACCTGCACAAATTGCTTTTTTTCTGTTGTGTATCTGGTTGATGATGTATCATGCAAAAAAATTACAAAAATAACAAAACATAACTACTAATATAATCATTAAAGGCATGCTGTGCAGGAATTGTTTGTAAACTTGGTCTTGCTATATTTGCGTGGAGGACACAGCAAAAGAAACAGAAAATACAGGCAGAGGGCCGAGTCTGCAGATTCAGACACGTCACCCTCTTGATTTTAGGAAAATTTTGCAAAGTGTACTGATAAAATCTTCGAAAATCTTGTTTTTTTTCACATGATGCAGCATTTTTCTCATTGTTCAAAGGAATCGTACGACTGGAGCCTTTGGACAACTGGGACATCAACGCTCCGGATTCTCGTGAGACCGGCGATATCAACCAGTTCAACCCCAATCTCATCCCTCTGCAGAGGAGCAGCTACCTGGGTCAGTTTCTGCTCCGGTCTGAGTCCATCTTTCCCTTCATACGGTGCAACTTCCACCATAACCTGCTTCACATTCTGTCCTCCAGGATTCTCCACGGACTCTGGTACGGCTCTCGTCAGACGGGGGGAGCTGACCATCGTGTCAGGAGCGCCCAGAGGCGGATTCAGCGGCCAGGTGCTGTTCCTCAGAGCCGACCCCGTGCTGACGAGAAGCCTGTCTGTGGAGTTCGTCCTCTCCGGTCCGGGCCTGGCCTCCTCTTTTGGCTACGATGTGGCAGTGGTGGATCTCAATGGTGATGGGTAGGTTTACCTCTGTTTTAATACCTGATCTTGATCTGTGCATGGTGTAAATTAATGCCACGCTTAGAGCAGACTCTATATTGTTCCGTCCATCAATTCTTCACTCCAGTTTAAAGTAATCTCCCATGATAACTTCTGTCTAAACTGACATTTCAGAAGGCTTTCTCTTGATTTATTGACTCTGTTCCCTTTGCATTAACACTAGAATTCTATAAAAACTTCCCTCCACACTTTTTGGTTCATAGTTAAAAAATAATGAGCAGATTTCCATTAAATCTGATGCTTATTTATTCAGTTAATGTGACCCTGTGACCTTCCATACTCAAGAAAAATCCAAATCTAATGCGATGATAAAAGAAATATACATACACTGTTTGTTCTATGAAGCAAAATTAGCTTATTAATACCTTATTAATAATCAGTAAATTGTGCACACATGCACATTAAGTTCTTACTGCTACTAAAACAACCATTTCCCTGTTTGTCACATTAATTATGAGGCTGCTATAAGAGTTTCTGTGCACGTGCAGGTGGGAGGACCTCGCTGTCGGAGCACCGGAGTTCTTCGTGAAAGACGGTTCGGTTGGAGGAGCCGTCTACATTTATATCAACAACAGAGGAAGAAACTGGGACAAGATCGATCCGACTCGACTCGATGGAAAGAAAGACTCCATTTTCGGCCTCGCAGTGGAAAACATAGGAGACATCAATCAGGATGGTTATGGAGGTTGGTGAGATTTTAATATCAAATATGTTGATCTCACTTTTCTATTTGATACTTTAAAGCTACAGTTGGTAACTTTTATACGAATTAGTTTTTGTCATTTGTCTTTAATCAGATCCAAGTTGCCTCAAAGTCACAAACCCAGACGTTCACAGAGGAGACTGGGGTTCATGTCCCATGTGAAAACAAAAATCCACTACTGTATTTAACGTCACTGCGCCAAGATTTTACATGACTTAACTTCCAGCCTTTACAGGCTTTTATTTTACTCTCCTAACAATCTTTTATGAAGTCTAACCAAGACCTTTTTGCCCTAACCTTAGAGGAGTATTTTTT
>CAFUXE010001276.1:50165-75918 GCA_903364295.1 Serranus cabrilla
TGGACTCTGACTGCTGCTCTCTGTATTATTAGTTTCTTGTTCCAAGCTTAGATTTATTTTACTGTTGTTTGTCCTCTCGGTGCTTTCGGCTCAGTGGCCGTGTCTGAGTCCTGACTCATGCACAGTGCAAATATTTTCATCCTTTATTGCAGCTTCAATATCATATCCTGCAGTCACGCTCAACCCCAAAATAAAACCTCGCAGAACTTTTTTTGAGGACTTAAAGCTGCAAAATTCAATGTTTTTATATAAACAGTTGGTCAAATGATCACGTCTACAGTGAAAAGAGTCACTTGTGATGTAATTATCATCACTGCAGTTTCATTCAGCTCAACAGCTTTTTGTGTCATTGGTTTTGTTTTCTTGTGTGCAACTTTAATGCTTTTGCTTCGCTCCCTGCTCTCAACTCTAACTACTAAATGAGCACAAAATACCAGACAGACATTTAGCATCTAGCTGGTAAACATAAGGGACAAAGAAAATCCAGTAATGTAAGTTAAAAGTGCTTTCTGTGTGTTTCTTCCTCACCAGTCGGTCCAGGTTGGTGCCTGCAGCAGTGGTGGGTTTCTCCTCGGGGCTGTAGGTGCGGAAAGGCCTCCTGTTGCCCCCCGACTCTTTGGGTGAGCGTTTGGAGCGTCCTGGAGCTGGTCTGGGGCTTCCACAACCCTGGAACACCTGAGGTAAACAACAACAGAGAAAAACCTGTTTGAACGGCTGTTGAACCGGCATAATTTGAAGATACTGTGTCTACCTTTGCACAGATATTCTCTCATCTCCAGGGCTTCGTTTGTGGTCTAGAGCTGCTCACTCTCCTTCAGCATGCCTTGTAACTTTCTACGTCATTTGACATTTGACCCATTAGTGTTAAAAGATTATTTACCAAAGTAAGTAACCAAAAAATGCATGTCTGAGGCATGTTCTTAAGGTAGAATCTTCTAGTATCTGAAAATGTGCCGGACCAGAAATGCAAGGTTCTGGGTGTCGATGTGGCAAAACCGTAATAAAGCAAACAAAAGCAGCGTCTGAACTGAAAGGCAGCAAACACAAAAGCTGAGCTGTAAAGCAAAGAACTGCCTGTTCCTTATAGGCGCTGCCACATACCAGCAGCTTTCTCTTTCTAACGATGATGTGGGCGTCTCTCTGGTGGATTAGCTGCTGCAACGTCTGCCATGTTTTAATCACACTGCGAGGCTATCATGTTCTCCGTGCATAATTCCTGTCATTTTCACTGCATGCCGTCTCATTAAGAAGATTGGAATTAAACAATAATCAAGATTGTAGCTTTGAGAGTCGTTTCTACAATATGGCAGATGATCTTTATGCTCTCACGAAAGTTCGATAAATGCAACCTTGATTCCAAAAACCTGCGTTAAACTTAAATCAAATAAAGCATTAACTTTAGAATGGGCATTTATATATACAGAAAATAAAAGCTTATCTGAACATTAAATAGTTTGTCTTTGTTTGAAAATTATTACTTTTTTACAGTGTAGCACATATCTTTAGGACCAGCGTTGTACTAGAGGAACAGCCAGTCTGCAAAATCCGAGCAAAGTGATTAAAAAAACATTAATTTAAATTTTATCCCCCCCACCCCAGCATGGGCTGGTACCCTCTTCCTTGCCTTAGTGGAGATGCTGACGCTGTTTTCCTGCATGTGCATGATCGCCTCGGACACTTTCACGGAGATGGAGTCGGCTGCAAGCTCCATGTTGAACGGCCCCTCCAACTTCTCTGAAACCTGGTACAGAGCATCTGAGGAACAGAGACGGCAGGATGATAAAGTGTGCTATGACTACATTCACCCTAGTGCTCATTTTCTGGTGTTAAATGCAAAGATAAACCTCCTTGTCGCTGGATAAACATCAGGACAACCGTTTCCTGTGTCTGGAATCTCTCAGCGGCTACAAATATTTGATTTAGATCTCCGTTTGAGGTCACAGGACTGGAAGATTAGGAAGAAAGCCAACATCATAAGAAGAGGAGTGTGAAGACTAATGGCTGGATAAAAAAGGGGACATGAGGGTAAAATGGGTAACGTGTACTGAGCAATGAAAGGTGAGAGGAAGCACTGCACATGAGAAGGAGAAGGAGGAAGGAACGTATGTGTTTGATGAAAGGGGAAAGGAAACATAGGAAGACAGATCAATTGTGAAGGAGCAGAGACACATGAATGATTAATGGAGGAGGAATTCATTAGGGGAAAAGGAAGTGTAAGTAAATGAGTGATGGAGGGCAATAAAAGGAGTCTACTTTTATGTAGGCTAAATGTAATAATGATAATAATTCAAAAGGCTTTTAAAGTCATTTGGGCCGTGATATTTTTTTCATAAGGCTCTAACATCATTGAAACGGAGGATACTGGATGAGTCATGACCCACTCAAACAACAGCCTCGTGTTCGGATGTGTTGTTCCACATTTCCCTCCTCACCCACCAATGAAATTGTTCCATTCGGTGTCCAGGTCGCCCTGATTGGCCAAGCAGCCCTTCATCACGTTGAGGCACAGGGAGTGGCAGGGCCGCAGGGAGGGCACGCCCCGACACAGGGGGCAGTACCACTGACGCATCAGCCCACGCACACACTCTGAGTCTGCAGTCAGCTGAAACACACAGAGCAGCGGGCCCAGGAGTCAGAACGAGAGGAATGAATTAGGAGATAACTTTAAGGCTGCAAAAGAGAACTATATAAAAAAAGAAGTGGACGTAGCCACCCGTTGGTTTGTGGAGTCTCATGTTTTGGCATTTTCACTGTTGTAATCTTGTTTTTTCTGGAGCAAGAAGAGACCAAACCAACATGAAGACACTTTCTCATTTTAGCATCTCGTCCATCTCATGGTAGCCACTCAAAACATGTATCTGCAACCACTTTGATAGTGAAGTAATAGCAATTGTTCAAGCAGAAATGCAAATTATCTCCCAGTCCCAGCCTCTCAAACATGAAGATTTTATCCTTTTTTTTGTTGGATTTGATAGTTGAACTTTTGGTCAGATACAACAAGCAATCTAAACAAACCATCTGGGCCTCTGGGAAATTATAATGGGCTTTTTTCACTACAAAACAATGAATCAAAAATAGAATTGGCAGATAAATCTATAAGGAAAATAACTGTTAGCTACAGCAGTAGATAAATGATATCATTTAATTGAATCCAGGTTTTGCTAAATGAAGCGTTCTCTTATTGCAGATTATAGATTCTGCTTTTGGCTTGTTTGTTTTGAATTTATAATTTGACGTGTACAGTCTTACACAACTTGATCTGGGCAAACAAGGTGGAATTCATAGGTATGAAGTTCTGTCCAACTTTGTTTTGAGAAGGGCCATGTAAATAAGTATCATTTTTCAAGGACTAACATTTAGATTTATGCAAGAACTCACCTTTGTTGCTTTGTTGACGATATCTCGACCGGTTGCTAAGCCCTGAGACAGAGCTCTGGCTGCAATGAAAGCTCTCGACACCTGAGTTTAAAAAAGAAAAAGAACAATCAGATTAGTCAGAAACAGTGATGCTGAATCAAACCCATCTCAGCATGTTTTATCATAACACACGTACCTGTACACGCAGCCTGCGGGGCACGTCCCCAAACGGCTGCAGCTGTTCCGCGTGTTTGCTGACACACTCCAGGTAGTCCTCACTGAACTGATACTGGGGGTTAACCAGCGAAAAGACTCGCTCCACCAGTCTGGACCAGAAGTCTGAGAGCACCTCGGACAGACTGACGCTGCCCCCTGTGGACACAAGAGAAACTGTCAGCACGCAGCGTCTGTAATCTGACAAAGATCGAGTTCCTGTAGGGAAAACTTGTTTCATCTAAAGCGCCAAACACACTGTGAGGTAGCCGTGACCGTTTGTTAGCATGCAGTGCTTTTAGCCTGAAAGAAAATGCACGTAATGAATGTTTCTGACTACAAGCTGTTTGTAGAAGTGTGAGGGTCACAGTTTGGGATATTTCATTAAATGTGTTGTTGACGTTGTGAAATGTTTAAACTCTCATATCACTATCATCCTCTTAATGTTATATACTTTAACATATTACAGTTTAATATCTTTGCAGCTACTGTCTACCACAAATAGTTTTATTTTAACCCATATCTTATATATGTTGTATTTTGTCCTGGCATTTTAACGGCTGTTTTATGCCTTTGAGTCCATTCTGAAATCTTAAGATTTTCATTGCCAACAAATGCTTCTCTTGCACTGTAATTGTGCACCTGACAGTAAAGAAATTGATCAAAGTTTACATGGGAAAAGGCTGAGATGGAGTTAAGGGGAAAAACCTGACTGTGCAGTCTTACCATCAGTCCTGACTGACATACCAATTATAAGTAAGATCTGTCTTTATCATAGAAAACAGACGACATAAAAGCCATAGAGGAAGCGACAAACACTGTTTGTTAAACCCGATTTTCCCTTTTTACTTCTTCCTTTAAACGCATTTTGGTCCTTGTCATCGTCTGTGCATTATTCATCTGGCAGACAGATCCAGAATATGTGACTCTCCAATCTGTAGTCTACAATGCCGCCTCAAATTAGCCATACATGCTGTTTGGCAGACAAAGACAGGTTGACTAAGCAGCAGCAGCCTGCAGACAGACTCGCCAGCGAGCGGCTGTCGTGCCAAAACAGAGCGATCCGGAACAGAAATAGAAACAGTCATCCGTGGGATTCCAATTCTCTCTCCAATTTTTCTCCAATTTTCTTGGCATTTCAATCCCCCTCAGAAGACAATGCTGCCTCTTTTCTGCTGCCCGGAGCGGCGGGGGGTTTACCACGACAGGGATGTGGTCCGACAAAACAACACTGAACTGCCAGTGCAGGAAGCAATCATCACAGCTCTTAACCAAACTACTTTAACAAGAAGAAATGACAGATTTTTATAAGACTTCTCAGCATTGAAGCTTTATTTGCCAATTTAGACTGCTATATTAAGATTTCTTTTCCTGAATAACTTCTCCTTAATTGATGTAAATACAGATGGGTTCAGATAACTTTTTTTGGCAAAGATAAATTGGGATGGTTCATTCGATTTCTAGTTTACTTTTAGGGCAATTTGTGCTGCCAGAAGAGAGAAAAATCACATGCAGAGAGAGCATGAGACACCACTGATTTCATTGTTTTATATGGCAATAAAAATGCAAAAAAATAAGTTTATTCTTCATAGAATATTGTTGTTAAACATGTAATATATCATTAAAAAAAAGCTTTATTAGTGCTCTTTATGGTGGAGAAGCTCAGAGGCAAATCAGATCAATATGAAGTTGGTTTATAAGTTCATATGCAGAAGCATTCAAAATTTGCCCTGTTGCAGCATTAGAGGTCAAAGGTCAAGTTCTGTTATCCTCAGTCTCATGAAGATGATACTGGTAGATTGATTATAATCTAAGTTTTTCAATGATATATGACTTCATTTTATACTGGCTCAATACAAAAATGAGGAAAAAACATGGAAAATGATGATGTTGGAGTGATGAAAAAGGAGTGACAGCACATAGAAAGCTACTGTTTGCATTTGGCAACATTAGGGACATAGACCTTTAAGAAATCACAGGGTCAGGCTCTGGGACTAAAGTGGTTTTGCTTCACAAAGCCCATTAGACCACCTGAAGACATAAGATTGCAGTGAGGGAGAGAAAGTGTTGGAACTGACCAGAATAATATCTGCGCAGCTCCACAAACAGCTCCTGGAAGACGTGTGCGTTCTGCGTGAAGAGCCGGCCGTAGGTCTTGGTAAACATCTGGTTCATAGACTTCTCTGACAAGTCTATAAGCTCTCTGAAGAACTCTGCAGACAGACAGGAAAATCAGGGATTAGATATAAATCTGCCGCCCACCTTATTCTTGTTTTATGTCTTATCCAGGTTTCTACAAGTACGGACGTAGGCGCTCGGTTTCCCCCCTCAGCTCCAAGACCAACAGCTCACCGGGACAGTTACATCAGATCCTACACACTGGTAAATGAGTGTAACAACGTGTACTCTATTTAGGACTCATATGCGCTCTCCCACTCCTTCAGCATCTTTAAATGATTCATCATGGACATTATATAAAAGGATGAGGAGGGAGAAAAAAAAGGTGATAGCGGTCCACTGCAGGTAGGAGGAGAAAGTGTAAATCCAGCTCTGTGCTGTCGCTGCTACAAACCTGCAGCAATACATGCAGAATCTGAGACAACGTGGGCTGAAATCTCTGAAATACAGTCACTAAAGCTGTCTGGGAAGGTTTCCCCACAGTGACCATTAGTTTAAAGGGACATCCCACTGATTTTACACAGGAAGTTCAGTTTACTGGCTGTTGTTTGTCCTGTTTTATAATGTCTGCTGTGGCTCTGAAGGGAGCGAGAGATTAACCCTGATGATGTCACGGTGAGGTCATCAGGGTTACATCAGCTACACTTACTGACAACACAAACAAAACGTCTCCATTATAAACTGGAGGTGTGCAGTTTAATCTTAATACATTTGACATTTTCCAGGCAGAAAGGGTCCAATTAAAACAACATCAACTCCAACCCTTATTACTAATTGTTTCTACCCTCTGCCCCAAATTAGCGCCCCCACCTGTGCAAAATATCAAAACATCCTCATAAATAAACAGAAAAATTTCAAGCATGTGGTTACTGTTGTGAAACAGTCTTCATGTGTTATGTTTAGGCACCACAATGACAATGACACTTAGGGTTAGGAAAAGATTGTGTTTTGGTTTAAAATAAGTATGTTTGTTGTGTTTTTTCACTTCCAGATGTAAACATTGTCCGTAATTAAGCAGGACAGGATGTTAATGATTCACTTTAAATATTTCAACACTGACTTTTAGGTTCAGTGGTTTCCTGTGTTTGCTGGACTTTTTCAGTTTTTAAACAATGCTTCCTCACTTCAAGTTTTACTCCTGTAATACTCACGACCGAATGGGATTTTTGAGACAGACACAGATTTTATAGAGGGAATAGTGATATGGTGACTAATTGAAAAACACTAAAGATTTTTAGATTGTAGATTTTGCACCAACACGAATATGCAAAGAAAACTAGAAATGCTTTCTTAAACAAGTTGATAATATTATGATACAATGTATTATATTGTCAACCAATTGTAGACCATTTAAATAAATATGATGCATACTGCAGCTACTAGAGGTTGTTGCATATCAATAAATGTCTGTTTATATGTTGTTTTAAGCTGTTTGCATAGAAAACCTTTGTGGTCAGCCTCAATTGAAGTCGCCACTGCTTCATTTCAGACCATGATTTTATAATCTATGCGTCCCCCAACTTAATGAAAGTGCAGGACAAAATCGCCGAAGTCCCTCTTTAATTTCAGCAAGTCTTGTGTTGATTAAACATAAATAAGAACCGCGCAGGGATCTCTGCAATATGCATCCAGTGCTGCACTTTTAAGCTTCCAAAGTCAATTTTGTGGCTCAGATATCTAACCATCTGAGAGGAACTGTGCAGTCAGACGGCCTAAATAAGTTTTTAATCAGCTGTCAGTCATCGCCACTAACTCAGCAGATAAGCAGGGTGAGACGAGGAGAAGCAGAGGGTCCTTTTGCCTTCAGATATCCCCACTCTGGCTTCAAGAAGAGGGATTTTAAACCACTTTCAAAGCAGATAATGTTCCCATTAAGCAAGCCTCGGAGTTGACTTCTCACCATCAAACCTGCGATGTCTCTGGGTGAAAGTAGTCAGAAGGAACTGGCTGTTCTCCTCCACGGCTTTGAGGAAGTCTCTCTCGCTCTGCAGGGCCAGCGTCTCCTCCATCTGGCTGGAGCAGCAGGTGTAGTCCTGAGGACAGAGCCGCAGGTGCTCGCCTACAAGACGAGGGAAAGATGGAAAGATAGGAAGGTTAGTCTAGAAACTTATGAGGGGAAACCAGGTTATTTTGGTTAATACATTTAAGGTTTATTTTGAATCTGTTAACCTGTTTTTCTGAAGAGCTTCGGGATTCAATCCTGACGAAAAGGTCTCATATTATAGTTATTAATACCCGAACAAAAACAAAAGCATATTCTAATTTTCTCTGTTTTATCAGGTCCTAGCAGATGTTTTTAGGGAGAAAGTCAATTCCTCCACTCATCAGTCTGTTCACTTACTGTGGGGAAATCCTATCAAAGATAAGGGTGCGATAGAAAATTGTAATTTCCCTGCATGAATTATTCAGCCTCAATCTGTCTTTCTTTGTCAGCTCAGGTTGGGTCTTTGATATGTCAGAGGTAATGATATGCAAACGATAACCAGGAGAGAGAGAAAGAAGAGAACCCTGCGCTCTGATTGGGGGAAAGGTTTGAATTCTTTGTTTCTGTAATTTCACATTTAACATGAATATGACTGCTGTTAATACAGTGGAAAGTCTCCTGTAACTCCACCCTCCGCTGATGTTCCCCTCTGCCTCTTTTGTTCTCTCTGTGTGTCTCACTATTACCCCTCTCTCATCCCTCTATTTCCATTTCTAAACTGCCTCTCTTCATCCTTCGCTCTCCCGGCCATCTGCTCCCCTGGCCCACGGGACAGTGAGCCAAGACTCAGGCAGTGATAGCCCAACACACACACACGCACACACACACACAAGACAAAATCAATCAATACTGCAGTTATCTCAGTGACTCTCACACACAGAGAGCTAAATTGCCACAAAATAAACCGTCACACACTGGAGACCTGCAATTGCACAAAAACACATTTCACTCTTTTTTTCTTTTTTAGTGAAAGCTCAAGGTCTGTGTGAGAGTAACACACACACACACACAGTCTTTCTCTGCTGATTTAAATGCAAAGCTGAACCTCCTAGAAGTAGACTACATCTTCAGACACTCCACTGCTCCCCCGTTTGCCCCCTCACTCTAAAAAATGCCCACCTACTTCCTCTCTCTCCTCTCACTAAAACTTCAGATTATCCAAAATCCAACACTTTCTAATCCACGTGATGTGTTTTCATTTTGGCAGATAAGATTATCACCAGTGAACAGAGCCTTTGGGTATATGCAGGGATTTAACAGTGGGCCAGTAGGCAAAGACTAATTAGGGGCGAGGTTCTTTGTTGCACCGGTGTTGGCAATTTGCTCATCCCCTTAATCATCCTATTTAAACAGCACCGAGGGGAGGAGGGGGCGGGTGTAATTTGTTTTAAACCACCCTGCATTGTTTCTCTTGAGGACAAACTCACCATGATATTCACGCATTCTGTCTCTGGTGGTTTATTAGTGAGTTTTGTGCCACCTTTCACTTTTAGATATCACTTTTCCATCGTGACTTGCACTGTTTTCGTTATTTAAATGTATTTTTCTGCCTCTATAATAAATAATTTGTGGTGAGTAGATGAGTAGTGCATAATTGTTATTTTATTTATCCCAAACTAGAGCACGCTGACGCACATTTCTGATGCGACATGTGTCTTAAATATTATAAGCTAGAATAAAGCGCTTATTCTCTATAATAAAGAAGGGTCTGTTCTAAATCAGTCCCCAAAAAGTGTTTTGTTGTGCATTTTATCCTCACTGCAGGCTGGTTGCAGAGACTTACCGGAGATCTGAGTCAGCGGAGCGGTGCCAGTGCTGTAGCCCTTCTCCGAGTACACCTGCCGGGTGTCGGCGCAGCTCCTCCCCGCAGCAGCCACGGGGCTCCGGGTCCCCGACAGCGCACAGACCGCGCAGAGCAGCACCAGCAGCGGGTACCTGGGGAAAGAAAGCCGGGTATCCATCCTCATCGCAGGATGCAAAGGGGGAAGAAGAAAGACAGCAGGAGGGGGGCGGCGGGTTTATATAAAACCAGACGGGTGCAGCACCTATATAAATGATTGAATGAATGAATGGCCGGTTTAGACGCACGCAAAAGTAAAAACAGCATCCCAAATTGTCAGTCCTTTAAATGAGTCATAGTGTCTCCCGTTAAGTGCAACGCACAGATGCATCCGGGCTGGTTTTTATATCACACATATGTCTCCACCGACCGTGTCCAGTTAATGTGTCCTTCCTGGGAGATCCGCTGTTGTACGTAAATGTGAAGGGAGTCTGAATGGGGCACTCCCGTCCCTCCTCAGCCTCCTCTAACGACCCAAACTGAGTCAAGCGTGCACATGTTAGCAGGAGGACACCGGAAACTGGACTGATTTCAAAATAAAAGCAGAGGAAAGTTTGTTTAGAGGGACACAAAACAATGGTTAATGGTATTTAAGGAGTAAAAAATAATGGCATATATATACATTTGGTGAAACTGAATGAAAACCGATGTGTAGTGTAGTGAAAAAAGGAGTAGTCCCTATTAATTCAATTTAATAAAAGGCAGTCTTAAAATGTTTATATAGACCTACTGGAGAATAAAAGGTAAAAAAAAGATAATGCATATAGGCCTTTATGTGGAAAAAAAATATTAGCATTTTAGTAGAACAGTATTAATGATTTGAAACTATTTATTTATTATTACAGGTCTTACAGCACTTATTTCTTACTTTTTTTCATTGGAGTTTCAGATGATTTGTCACTGTTTAAATGTGCTGTGCCAGACTTTCAAAGGGACAAAGTATGCCTTTTTTATCGGACAAATATAATGAGAATGCTTAAGTAATTTAGGCAAGTCTATTGAAAAGGGTTTCTGCTGTTGTTTCAGTTTGACACTGATGCTGCTTTCTGACCTACAACAAAGCACTTTCAGCCCAAATTTGATATTGCAGTTTGCACCATTATTATGCAATGGAAAACATGAATCCTGTCTATATATAGCCAGGCCAAGCCGAGGGCTCAATGTGCTATTCTTCTTCCTTTTTTTTTTTTTTTTGCTGTAAAAAAAAAGCAATTGGCGTTTTATTTTTAAGGCTCTGACCAGAAGTCGTGTGGCTCACCCCAGTTAGTTTTACTGTGGCCATAGTCTATCAAACACAGAACAATGGACCGTGCAGAGGAGGACCAACAGGGGAGAGCAGGGTGAGGAGCCTGCGGTGCGGGGCGGGCAGCAGCTGAGCCAACCACCTCAGGGTCTTAAAACTGGACAGACAGACAGACACAGAACAGACGATAGAGTTTACACAATACATGAGAGTAAAAATAAAAACGTATGGAAAACATATCTATAAAGATGGTGAAGCTTGTTAAAAACAAAGCCTGTTATTTTACAGGTGTATTCTCATAATCATAATTAAATCCCTAAATTGTATTGTTTAAAATTCACTGTAGTTTAGTTTAACTGACATGTCTGATTCAAAGTTGATGCTGCTTCCAAGTTGATGCTGCTTCCAAAAGCACAAGTACTTGTTTTGACTGACCAATGACCATCAAGCGAACCTTTGGCAGAGCCAATCATCTTCTGAGCTGAGGGGCTGCTGACCAATCAGCATCCAGCATCGCTTTGCGTACTTTTGCGCGCCCTTGAACCTCTTCGGGTCATAACTAAAGTCAGAGAAACAGACGATAAGATTCTCAAGAAATCAACATACGGATCGGTTATTATAATATCAGGTAGTGCAATGATGTTAATAGTTCGCTAATGATGGGAACTGATTAATGTTTGCTGTAGCTAGCTTATATTTCAAAGCTAATATTTTCTATAAACCAAGGGATCTTCTAGATTTAGAATAGATTTTGTCTTCAATAGCATCAATTTCGTCCCTTTGTTTTTTTGTAATGTCCGTCAAATGTGTTTGTCATAATTAAGAAGCTTTTAGTTACATTTATATTTGCAAGGCTGGTCATGTACCTTTGTGATACTACTACTACTACTGTACTACTACTACTACTACTGTTGCTACGGTAATCAAGGCTATACAACTAGCTAACAGGCTAGGTAGCTAATGCTAGGTTTATCCATGGCTTTATCTAAGGATTAGCGTTTAGCAACGTTGGTATTGTAACGTTACTAGCTTGTTCTGTCTTCTCTCCCATGCAGCTACGCCATAAAGTGTTAGCAAAGACCAGCTAACCTGCAGTCTGAAGCCAGCTGTCCTGTTTGAAAATGGCCGATGAGGACTCCTTTTTGAGGTAAAGTCACATAAGCCTTGCTGGGTTTTTTTTTTAAACTTCGTCATATGAACGTGTGTTAGTTTTCTTTAAAAGACTCACAAAGTCGAAGTAAAACTTGTAGGATAGTTGAACATTTACTAGGCATATATTTTTTTAATTGGTTGAATGGAAAAGGATAAATAAATACAGTAATGATAATAACTTGAGGGACACTGGGAGCTCCTCCCTAACTATTGGCTACATCAACAGAATGCTACAATAACTTGAGGGCTCAATTATTCAACATCATAATACTTGCCTGGCTCTTATTAGCATTAGTAATAATTATATGTTGATTGTGAGATTTTTCATGATTCTGTTTTCTTGTCTGTTAGTCCTGAGGAGATGGATAATTTCTCAGATTCTGGGAGTGACTATGAGGCCACACTGAAATCTACAAAGCGGAGAAAACGGACAGTGGCTGGACTTCAAGTAAACTATCTTCTTTTCTATACTAAAATATTATTAATTTCGATCATTCACAATGAAGTAGCTCTGGGCTATGATCTTGTTTAAGTTTGGTATTTATTTTAGCATTGAATCAAGTTGCATCATCTTACAGTTCTTATAAAGGCTCATTAAAAGTCATAATGACTGCAACACCGTGGTAAGCCTACACCGTTTCTTGCCACAGCTATCACTAATTCAGTTGACAACATCAATTCACTTAAAATCTGCTCCTGAGCTGCCCTCCCTTTTCTTTCATCTGAAGCCACCCAAGAGACCCAGGCGTAAGGCTGCATTGAGGGGGTCCAGCCGCAGCAGCAGCAGCCCCATCCCCACTCCTTCAGACCGCCCCCTGCAGCAGCAGCAGCGATCCCGGAGGACATCCAGGCAGGCCTCTGCTAGACCTGTGACGAGAGTGAACGAGAGGAACCGGGGCATCAGTGCCAAGGAAATCTATGATGCTGTCTGCTCCGGAAAGAGTGCCATGGTGGTGAGCAAACCCTAGGATGGAGAGCAAAGGGGGAAGGGGTCTAGAGATAAACACATGAAGGGAGGGAGGTGCTGAAGGAGGCATGTGTAATGAGAAGAGAAACAAGGCTCTGAGAGCAACAATGAGAGAGATTATCATCTGCTGTCAGCGGCTGACTGATGTGACCCTACAGAATTGGCTTTGATACGCAGAGAGGAAGAAGTGTTTTCACTGGGTTGCGTAGTCAATGATTGACAGTATGCGTCCATCCCAACTATTGTTGATGCTGTGCCCAGTCTCTTCTGGTTAAAGACTAGAAAGGAAGGATTGAATAACAAAAGAAAGACAAAAAAGTGTTGTGAGCAGCAATAAAAAGAGTCTGTCACTACAGTGCAGAGCAGCAGCACAATGCAGATGGTGATTCTGGGTGAAGGCCCACTTAAATACAGCACATTCAGCAAATCTGGCAAACTGCAGTTCACAGAATTTTAGTCTGTTACCCAAAGGTCTCTCAATTCTACTTCTTCTACTATATTTCCAATTTATTACACTTTACAAATGCTACACTGTGATTATCAGCACAACAGATGCTCTAAAGTAGGGTCCATTTATGTGTAATGTTGCCATGGATGCCAAAAATGATTATGCAAAGGAGACTGTGAATAAAACTGGAATTCAAAATCAGCAGAGACTTTAAGTGGGGGAGAACGTTGGTGCATACAGATCAATATATGCAACTGAGACAAACATAAAAGACAAATGAGAAGAAGAAAGGTGAAATCTGAGGTTATTGAAATGATACATTGTTATTTTCTCATTGGCTGCTGTCCTCCTGTCATTCTGAAGACGCTGGTGGACGAGTGGCTGGACAGCTACAAGCGAAGCCGGGAGGCGGGGCTGCTGGTGCTCATCAACTTCATTGTTCAGTCCTGCGGATGCAAAGGTCAGAGGTCAAGAGGGAGACCACGAGATGTGGGGGTGGGAGTCAGAGTTCAAAAGATTATCTTTCCAATTTTAGCTCCAGGCGATGATCAGCAGTCAACTATTGATCTGCCTGTATGGTAACGATGCAACGTCTAGGTGCCCTGTTAATCCTCTGTCTATTGACAACTTGATATGTCAATATTTTGGGAGAGTGGAATTGAATTGAAAAGAAATAAAGCCTTGTCTTTCATTTCTAGGTCAAATTGAAGAGCCAGAATTATTATATCATGACAGTTATCTATGTTCAGGTGTTGGTTTCACTTCCTGATGTGGGACATTGCATATAATTCTTTTGTCCAGGTGTGGTTAGCAGAGAGATGTTGGACTGCATGCAGAATGCTGAGATCATCAGCACACTGACCAAAGAGTTCAATGAGGTGAGACGTCTTTGTCATCCCGTCTCACTTGTAAATATCCTGCTGGAATTTGCTGACAAAGTCAACCGACCTCGCACATTATCCCAGGAGATTATGACCGAATGACGACAGTGTGATGGAACGCACTAATTAAAATCTAATGCTGATAAATGGACGCATTAATGAGTTAATCACTTTGGTGTACCGCTGATGTAATTAGAGTTCTGCCTTTAATAACTACTCAGCACCAGGCCTGTGCTCATTGGTGATCGAGGATCGATGATTGAAGGGATCGTCGCAATTGGTTTTGCTTACACTGATATTAAAGCGATTTTAACTTACTTACTTTCAGAACTAAGATGTTATAATAACAATAAAAAAATCTTTGGATTCTTACTGTGTGTAGAGATGTTTCTCCGCTCTCTGAGCTCTGTTAATCTGGACAAGTGAATTTTAAATCCTTAATTACAAACTGATTTGCTGTCTCTTTTCCATGAATCTGACACTCCGCATCTCTGTTAGCCTCATCAAAACGTTGCTTTGTGCTCCATAAAAGTATTTAACGTTATGGATATAATTTGGATTATGATATTAAAGTTAAGATAATAATGCAGAAGGGAATGTATTGTCTCACCAAGCACGGACACACAGACTTTTGAAAGAGAGCCTTTGTTTAAATAGAGGGAACATCGCTATTAATGTTTAAATATTTGAAATATAATGATGACACTTTTTAATATTTATTCACGTAACTAACTGTTTTCCTTGCCGAAAGATTAAAGGATTTATTATTTAAATGCTCCATTAGGCCCTGAGCCAAGCTCAAGATGATTATTCAAAATCATTAATACTAATTTAATTCCAACATCAATAATAATACAAATTTTAAAAAGCTAGGGAAAAGATTATTTGATAAAAAGGATTAAATGTTCTACTACTACTAAAGATATTAATAATAAAAAGATTTTAACAGTGGTAACACCCGTAAAAGTAACTTTATCAGTTTGCAGATCATTTGGACAATATAAACATAGAAACAAATGCCTAACCGCACCAAGTACAGAGTAAGATGTTTCCTCCATTTCTTTTGTTCCCTATCTTCCTCCAGGATTCAGCGCACTACCCTCTGTGCGCTCCAGGCCCTCAGCTGAGGCGCTTCAAAGCCAGCCTGTGTGAGTTTGCTCAGGTTCTGGTGCGCTCCTGTCGGAACAGCCTCATTTATGACGAGTACCTGTTCCCCTCCCTGCTGGCGCTGCTCACCGGCCTGTCTGACTCCCAGGTCAGAGCCTTCAGACACACCAGCACCCTGCTTGGTAAGCAAAGCAGCACAACACAGAAAAGTCCACACAAAGGAGCTCTGATTATAGTATTGAGGCTACACTTTTAATTGGTGGTAGGAATTCACTTGCTTTAGTTGCTTTTCTGGGAGGCAGAACAAACTGATCCATTCAGCGATCATCTGTTTTAGTTGCTCAAGAAGTTCTTTTGTTTTTCAGAGTGGCTTTTATTGTTTCTCATTGTTTTCTTTGAAAGCTCATCCATGTGATTTCTTTCCTCTTTTTAACCAAACCATTAAATGAAGTCAACAGCTTTGCAGGTAGAGTGATGAGGCTGGTGGCTGCTGTAAATTATTGGCAAGGATTCACTTTTTATACTGTAGAAAATTAAAAGTCTTCAGTCAAGCAGGTGCAGTTAATGTCACTATTGGACACGTGTTGCTGTGGAAATGTGGAAGAACTGCACCTTTTGTGGTGCAGCATTCTTCTCCATAACTATTGTAAAGTCAGTGTTAAGTGAAAAAGTCAGATTAGGAATGACTTTATCCAAAGGTATGTTGTAAATAATTAATTTATTACTTTCTTCCAATACATTTGTAAACATCAGCTGTCTGTTGCCCGCAGATTGACCCCGACTTATATGTTGTCCTCTCAGTACTGTCACGTTTCTTTCTGTAAGCCATGAAGTTGATGACTGGGCTGGTGGAAGTAGCTGTCACAGGGTCTGTTCAGCTGCAGACCACCCAGCGGCAATATGACATGGAGAGCAGCAAGAGCCCAGATGACAGAGCAACTGACAGACTGGAGGAGCTGCAGGCCACCATTAGTGAGGTAACACACACACAAACACACACACACAGGCAGGAGTGCAGACATATATGTACTTTTACATACAAAGCCTGCAAGAAACATCTTACAGGTGCTGTTTTTTTCATGAAATATTCATATCTAAGAGAGTTGTTTGCACATGAGGTCCTTCACAAAAACACACCTGCAGTTTCCTTGCTTGTTAGATGCTGTTCGAGCAAATTGATTTAAGAAATATTTTTTTAAAAATCAGAAGAAAATCCTGTACTCAACAGAGCATGGTAGAGAAAGCTCAGCCATAGTGCATATGTGCTCGCTATAGTTTGACACCTTGTTCTCAATATTTTATGCTGCAGAGTATTACTATAAAAATGCAAGTACATTGTATCAGAGATAGTGCACAGTAAAAGAGTTTTAGAGAGAATTATGAATCGCCAGCATTATATAGACTTGTAAGAAATAAGGAAATTTAAGTCTTAGTTGCCATTAAACCTGGAAAAAGTTGAATATCGGAACAATTTCCTCAAAGCAATAAAAGACGATTGTCCAAGCTGAACCACAGACTTTTGAAAAGGGGACGGGTCACCTATTTGCTCCCAGTCTTACTTGTGCATGTTTGTATGTTTGTGTTGCAGCTGCAGGAGAACCGGGAGGAGATCTCCTCCATGATGAACGCTACGGTCCGTGGTGTGTTTGTGCACCGTTACCGGGACCGGGTGCCTGAGATCCGGGCTGCGTGCATCGAGGAGATGGGTGTGTGGCTGAAGACGAACCCAGAAGACTTCCTGAATGACGGATGTCTAAAATACCTGGGCTGGACCCTGAATGACAAGGTAAACACCGGGCCAGTTTACTGGCAGGAATGTGGCAACATGACGAGAGCCCAACAGATGGCGTATATGTTGTCCTATATGTGCCTTTATTAAACTATATCATGCAGAAAATGTAGCTTGATGTGATTTAGAAATTATATTGGCTATTCATTTTTTCAACTCTTAATTATCAGCAATTGACTGACCCTCAAGAGTAATGATGTTTATTAAGCAGTTTTTTTATTCCAATTTATTCTTTAACTTCTCAGATATAATACAGTACTTTTGAAAATCAAAACATTAACACAAATACCATGATAATGAGTTTCTTACAGCCCTCATATACGCCTACATACAGGAGTAGAGAGCAGAAAGTACACGACAGAGTAAAGTGTTACTATGATCTGTGGCTCCACTCACTGCTGACACTTCACTGTGGCTCAGAAGTAGCAGCTGTCTGTGTGCAGCCCTCCGCAGGCCAGCACTGGGTGTAGAAACAACAACAAATTAAGTTTATAGGGAATTTGTCTTGCCAAATGAAGCAGCTTTTTATTTAGTATTTAAGCTTTAGAGTCTCTGACAGCCTCTCACACCAGATGCTGCTGTAAAATATCTGCACTCACACACACAAAGAGAAGCGTCCACTGTGAACAGGCTTGTGCATCAGTCTGTATGTAGGTTACAGAGTGAGTGTTACTTTACTTTCTTCTTCTTTCCTTCAGCAAAGTCCAGTGCGTCTGCAGTGTGTGCGCGCCCTGCAGGGTCTGTACCAGGAGAAGGAATTCATTGGCCGCCTGGAGCTTTTTACCAGCAGATTTAAAGTGAGGCATCCCCCTGGATTGGACTCAGTCCTCAGTTAATGCCTCTCCTCTCTCTCCTTTATTCCCTCCTGTCCGTCTGTCTGTCTGTCTGCCTCAGAATCTCTCTTTAATCTATTGTTCCATCTTATTGTGTTTCTGTTTTGTTGCCATGCCCATGTCTGTCCTCACAGTATTTTGTGCCCCCTCCCCTCATTTCTTTGCCTTTTTAGGTTTTTTTCCCCACCATTCCTGTTTGTTGTGATAGTCTCATCCTTTGTCTGGGCGTGTGTCTGGGTGCGTTAATTGCTGCCAATTACTGATGGCTAATAAGCTCCTCTCAAATGCATAAAAACCCTCCTAAGCCACATGTGCTGCTGCAGATAAATGGTATTCATGCCATGGCTTAGCGCCTAATCACAGGGTTTGTGTGCGTGCATGAATGTCTGTGGACGCGGGGACATTGATGTGTAACTGTGTGTGTCATTTTTATGCCGATTTGTCTGCTGGCACAATTGTTAATTTTTCTGTGTGTGCCACTGCATATGTGAATGTGTGTGTCTGTGTGTTTTAGGAGAGGATGCTCAGCATGGTGCTGGACAAGGACCCAGAGGTGGCAGTGGAAGTGGTCAATCTGTTGCTGCTCATCCAGCAGTGAGGGCTTTCTCTGTCTCTGGTGGTTTCTCTGTGCTGCTATCTGCAACACACAGTACAGGAATCTCATTTTAGTAGATCAAAACATTGCAGATGTAATACAGGCACGATAATACATAATTCAATCTCTTTTGCTCAGATGGAGCTTCATTTGCACCAAAGGCCTGTTGAAATACAGTTTAGAGCATCAGTAATACTGATCTCCAGTTATGTTATTCAGTTGCTCTTTAGTGTAAATGTGTCCCTGAATGGTGCAAATGACCAAATCCTCATGGGGCCTGTTTCATAAAGCAAGTTTACCAAATTAATCCTTCTTATTCACTTGGTCTGACTCATTTTCAGTTGATTCGATTTGACAAAACAATTAAACCAGTCACCCAGCATTAGTTGCCATATGGAACCGAATCAACAGAAAATGAGTCAGACTAACAGAAATAATCCTGGATTATTTGGTAAACGTGTTTTATGGAACGGGCCCCGGCTGTCCCCAAAAAATCCCAAGTCCAACACCGCAGCAGAAGTGTCATGGTGACTCATTGCTCTTTGTCACAGCTTGACGTGACCAATGTCTCACACCACTGACTCAAATAACGTGTAAATTAGATGTTTTTAAGATTAATTCACAAGAGGGGTTTAAATGTGTTAATGATGGTTATTAATTCAAGGCGTACTGTGCAGGAATGAACTGTAAAAACATTTAAACTTGACAAAATGAACACAAAAACCCCAGATCCATGCAAGCTTTTTCAGTGTTCCCTTACTATGGTTTTAAAGAAATTAACAAAATACAAACAAATTAGAAAAGAGCGAAAAATACTACTACACTCGTAGTAGCTCATAAATTGTGATCGAGTGGGATTACTCTTGTATGAGTCTATACATTCTGTTAAGGAAAATCCTTCATAGTATGCTGTTTAAATGTCTGTTTGATTATGTGAAAAATTATTTGTACTGTTTAAAAATCAATCTATATCAATCCGTCCATTTATTTGTCAGAGGAATGATAAATTAGATGCTTTTGTACGGTGCTTTTCTCATCTTGGTGACCACTCAAAGCACTTTCACAATCACCTTCATACTCTGGTGGCAGAGACTGCCATGCAAGGTGCCACCAAATGTAAACACACACACACTGAATAAAACAGGAGCAATTCAGGGTTCAGTATTTTGCCCGAGGATGCTTCAGCCTGCAGACTGCCGAGGTAGAGAGGTGGTTCAGAGCTCTACAGCCACCCTGAAAAAAAATCAGTAAAAGTGTAAGAATAATATTTTCAATCTTACTTTCTATATTGGCCTGTAAGTGTTTTTGTGTGTGCACATATGCAGGGGGACTGAGGAAGGTCTGAGTGAAAAGGAGTGTGGCCACATCTATCCCCTGGTTTACGCTTCAAACAGAGGCCTGGCGTCTGCAGCCGGCGCCTTCCTCTTCAAAAGGTTCGTTTTCATTTCCTCCCTCTCTGCACGCTGTCAGTCTGAGTCGTGTCTTTATGGTGGAAAATGTTACATTTCTGTTTGAGGATGGATGTCTTTCTAAAATGTATTGCACAGAGAATAATTTCCTCCGACCTTGAGGATTTTAATTAAACATGTTTTGGCTTTTTTAATGCAGTGCATCATAATTTAGACCTAAGCTTGTATGAAAAGCAGTTTAAACTTTAACAAGTAAATCAAATATATACATTTCCAGATAATGGAGCATGTTACTGCTAAATAAATGTGCCAACTGACTTGAATCACAGAATGACTTCTCCATGCTATCATCTCTTATTTTGATGTCTTTGTTTTTGGTTAATGTGAAAATAATTTTTTATGTGTGTTTGTCAGGCTGAAAAGTTTGCTTGCCAGTGACGACCAGGAGAGCGATGGAAGTGATAATGCTGCTTTCCTTCAAATCCTCATCTCCTTTTACATGCAGAGTGAGGTAGTGTCTCCTTCTTCCCTTTCCTTAGAATAATTCATTAAAATGTTTAAATTTTCTGTTCTTTTATCATTTTGTAGAAGCACTGACTGTTTGAACAACAGCTGAATTTGAATTATTTGTCATTATGTTGTCATGATTTAGTGCAGACTTACCTTGAAAACATATATGCTGTTGAAATCGTTCTTTTTTTTAAGTTCCCTATGAGACTCTACACTAGTTTCTATGCTGCTTTTTTGCGATCACTATGTTCTTATTGGTGATACTTTTTTTTCTTTCTTTTTTGTAACTGGCATGTGCGCTTGTTGTCAACAGTTCCATGAGCACGGAGCGTACCTGGTGGACAGTCTGTGGGGCTCAGCAAAATCTGAGCTGAGGGACTGGGAGACGATGACGGCACTCCTGCTACAAGATACTGGTGAGGAAGAACACATGACTGTCTTGGGCTGGACCCACACTTGAATATGTTTTCATTTAAAAACATTTAAGTACACTAAGCATGCACATGTCGGTGTAAACAGGAAGCAGATTATATTCTTTGCGGTTGGTTCCTTAGTTGCAGAAAAATACTACAGCAGAAAACGAACACACTGAAAAAACTGCTGATCACAGGAGGTTGATTGAAATCGCTGGAATAATATCTTGCGTCTTGCATATGTAGGCAGTGGAAGCTTTATATCAGGCTTCCAGCAGGTCCTTAAAGTCTTAAAAGGCACTGAGGTACTTGTACTTTACTTGAGTATTTCCATTTTATGTACCGTAACCTTATACTTCTACTCCATTCAATTTTAGAGGCAATTATTGTACTTTAGTTACTTTTCAGGTCAATATTTAACATAGAAAACATAAAAAATGTATAAATTAATGTGTATAAATTAACCTGATAACAGTATTAATATGTAAAAATGAACCCCATCTTTACTAAAGTAAATTAAAACGCTGCATCAATGCAAATAATCTAATGATATATTTAGAATGAAAAAAACAATCTGAGTGGGATCTTTCTGCACAACGAGTACTTTTACTCTTGATACTTAAATACATTTTGACGCTGGTATTTATATACTTTTTTAAAGTACGTTTTTAATACAGGACTTTTATTTGTAGTGTAGAGTAATTCTGCAGTGTCGTACAGCCTCTGAATACTTTTTCCACCACTGCGTTTATGTCGCCTTGAGTGTTCACACAACAAAGATTTCTATAACTGTTGTTTTATCACAGTTAGTTGTTTTCTCTCTCAACTCGTGCTGCTCCCTCGCTGCATCGTGTCGTCTCATCCATCACCCACTCAGCTCTGCACCTGTCTGTGCGTCTGTTGTCAGGTCTGATGTATGAGGAGGAGGGCGCTCTCATAGAGCTGATGATGTGTGCCATCAGACAGGCAGCACAGGCAACCCCACCTGTTGGGAGAACTCAGGGCAAGAAGGTGGTGACACTCACAGATGATAATAACATGATCACTCTCTGTAGTTTGTGTTTTATTATAGAACAGAGGAGCTTGGGGGCGAGAGGAATGGCACTCTTTGTTTTAAAGCTTTAAAGCTACAAATATGCAACTTGAGCAAGAAAACATAATCAGAATTATTTGTACAAGTATGAGTTTTCCCTGTTTATTACAGTTCTCATGCTTTTGATTCCATCCTTTTGAACATCTAATTACAATGAGTGCTGGGCGTGAGCTTCAGCAACGTTTTAATACAGAAAGTGACTTTTTTAGCTTCAAATATCCATAATGTTGTGAAAAGTAGATTCCTTTCCTTTCCTTTCTTCTTGTGCCGTGCTGGTAAATTATTCATCTGTCACCTCATAATTCCCTCCAAATAAGAAACACACGTTCTCATGAGCATTCATTTAACTTCTGCCTTGTGCCTGTTGGGGGATCAGATCCTGAGTATGAAGGACAAGAAGATCCAGGAACAAGATAAGAGACGAATCACTGCACACTTCATCCCGCTGCTGCCTCAGCTGCTGGCCAAGGTGCACCGCCAGGTTCACTTATATACACAGACTATAACACACGTCATCTTTTTACAGTTGAAGTTTTCAAATAAAGCTTAAAATACATGCCGACATATTTTATGATGTCACAAAAAACATTTTCCAGCTAAATCTTCAATTTGAATAAAGTGATAAATCTGATAAGTGCAATTAAAATGTTTTGTTTTAATTAAATCTACTTTCTTTCGACACCTTTTTAAAATTTTTCTTATATTTTATAAAACTAGAGCTCTTATTGCTAATTTGACTTGATTCCTCGTCCAACACATATTTTGTACCGCTGATCCTATGTTAACCTGCATATGTTTAATGAAACTGAACTATATTATATATTGCTACACAGGTACATTTTATTTTTCTATTTTCATCTCATATCGTTTTTTTGTTTCTCTGACTGTTTTCCCTCCTCTTACTGACCTGTAGTACTCAGCAGATGCAACAAAGGTGGCCCTTCTTATCAAAGCTCCACTCTACTTTCAGCTGGAGATGTACAACAGCGCTCCTCGTCTGGAGAAGGTAGGAGTGAAGGAAATGTTTAAAAAAGATTATTAAAATCTTAGAAATGACATCACGTTCCCCTCTTTATCATAAAGTCCTTCTTCTTAACCTGTTCTCCCTCCTTCTTTCCTCTCTCCTTGTCAGCATCTGGACCTGCTGCTGTCTCAGATATGTAGCATTGTTGAGAAGCACACAGAGGTCACCGTGCTGGAGGCTTGCAGCCTCCTGGCTAGCACCCTTTGCTCCGACAGCTACACCTTCTCCTCCCGCGCACATCTGGCGTTCAGCCAGCTGCTAGACGGCCTGACCGAGCACTTCAGCAGCTACCTGACTGACCTGCTGCAGGTGGGAGCGCCTGTCAGTGAGGCTTGCATAGAGGAAAAGAAAGCATGTTTTAAAATGCATGCTCATACTTTTTCTGTCCACCCCATTTATATCAGAAGAAGAAGCTAAATTATAGAAACCACCCTCTTTCTGCAGCTCTTTTCAGTTGGAGTACCCATAATTATACTTGACTCGAGACATTTCTAAAATAGTTTCAACAAAAAGTGAATATTATAACCTTCATTAAGGTATGATTTATTGCACTTTTGTACTGGGCTGAATTAGCTTTAGGTAGGTATGTATAAATTATGCCTAATTATGCCTGTATAACTGTCGCAGGGCACCGCGGATGACAACGATGTGTACAGTGCAGCTACTGCTTTAAAAAGGATTGCAGCCCTGAGCGGGTAAGTGTGTGTTCTTATGATACACCTGGCAGCAGTAGTACAGACTATTTCTTACACTGAAGTGTGTGTGTGTGTGTGTGTGTTAAACAGCGCCAAGGACCCGACAGGCCTGAAGCTGTTCGACTCTTGTCTTGAGCTTCTGAAGAGCCGGATGGAGTCCAGAGAGCTCAACCCGGAGGTCTGTTATAAAATATTCTCTATTAAAAGATATTTGAGTTGAAATGTTGTGATCATTGAGGCCGTAACTGAAGGTGCTTCAAACCTCAGAAAACCTGTGCAGGTTTATCATTTCACCCTGGTATTTTTACGCCTATGCCAGAGAGGTAACTCTCAGTTTGTTTGTCTGGATTTCAAAACACCACAGCCCTGATTATTAATGAAACATGGTGGAAGTGTAGTGTGGGCCAAGGAAGAGCCCATGTGGGAGGTCAGCCAGTGTTTCCTTTGTATTTGTACGCAGCCTGTCTTGAAGCATTCAGTCAGGTGACAGGTGAACTGTCTTTGTGTTGTGAGTATTTGGCTAAAACAGATCGATGAAGCTGTTTTCGGAAGTAATGAAGCCCCGGGCCATTCATGTGCAGTGTGCTGGATCAAATTTATTCTTGTGTTAGCTAATCCTAACCCCAATTTGTCTCAGGATCAGTGAGAACATTGATGTTAAACAACCCAGGGAAAAAACAGGTAAACGGCAAGGACCACTGATTTATTAACACAATAAAATAATTAAGAAACATTTAGAATGGAACTCAAAACCACTTTTTAAACAAAAAAACAATGATTACATTAAATTAACCAATTTAAACTGAATATGAACAAAATGCACAAGATTGAGGAGAAGCTGTTACACCTCCCATCCAGACGGGAATAACCACCAACAGCTCGAGTCTGCTCTCAAAATCCCAACTAACGCTGACAGCTTGCTGCTGTCGATGAGCTCACTGGCCTTGACTGCTTGGGCCTCCACTCTGTTTCACCTTAATGAGGAAGTGAGCACCAGTGTGCACGGCCACTCACAGCGGCCCTGGAGGAGGCAGTTCCTAAGACAAAACCACTCTGCATGTAACGCTACTAATGGTTCATGTGGATTTTGAAAAGTAACAGATAAATAATTGGAAAATAACAGATAATGTTTATTTTCAAAGAAAAGTGTTCAATTTGCACTGTTTCTGTAAAAGTGACATAATGAGCTCTGGTGTCATTTCACCTGAGGATCTTCATACTGATTCCACAAAGGTGTAAAAAAGTTGTTGATTCACATTGCAGAACGAAATGGGAGGAGTCTGTATTACCATGTAACAGAGCAGCGACAGTATGTGTACAATAAGCGACGGCAGCAGTGAGCGCATTAAAAACAGTGATGGCTGCATGTTGTGCTGTTTCTCTCCGTAGAGGTTCTACAGACTCTGTTCAGTTGTTCTGTATTTTGCTGATTACTGTCAGACTCAATTGAAGTTGGTCACACAAATAACATATTTCATATACTTTCCATCTTGCTGGCTCTTCCCGCCTCGAACAGTCTCGCCTATTTCAGGCCTGTGTGACCACCTCCAAAGGTGTTACAGCTCTGGGAACCATCACAGAGGTGTTAATATCACGGCATGAACTGCTGCCTGCTCTTTTTCACTTTTACATAGATGGTGATCCTCTTGGAAAACGAAGTTGTATTTTTTTCACATTGCAGTAAAATCTCTGCTGCTGATTTTAACTTTCCTTTGTGTGCTTTCAGCTCCTGGTGGCGGCTCTGAAGTCCGCTTCCTTTTACCTGATGTGGGCGAAAGTGAACGCAGTCAACTCCACACCAACCGAGGTGCTCGTCCTCTGACTGATTCTCAAACAGCTCTATGTTTTATTTCCTCCAACACTGCATTCATCCTTTAATGGGTGTTTAGAAGTACTTTGACCTTCTTTGTCTTTCACACACTAACTCGGCTCGTGGAAGCACCAGCCTACCTGCTCACATGGTGGCTGTCACATCACAGCCAACACGTGGTGGCCATGTTGGTGTTATTTGTGGAGCGACGC
>CAFUXE010001276.1:86266-101786 GCA_903364295.1 Serranus cabrilla
AACAAAAATGCTAGCTGCTGATACGGGTGTTTCCCGTGTGCCTTGCTAAAGGGCACTTGAAATGCCGGGTTGTGTGTGGGGGGAGGGGGGTCTGTGTCCAAGACGTTTTGGACACAGACCTCAACGCTTTAAGAAAATGTGTTGCATTAATGCTAACTGCAACATTATCTTCACCCCAATTTCGAGCGTTAATAGCAACATTGGAAATGTGTAACCCACCGCATCCATCCTTTGCCCATGTTATAATAATGTTAAGTTATTAAACTCTAACAATGTTTTTAGAGTTTTATCTGACTTTAAACTTAAAAACCCAAAACATTACAATGAGCCGAGCCATGTTCCAATCTGTGTATGCAGTAGCTGCATTGCATTAACTGATCGGTTAGAAGTTTTACTCCGGCTGTATTCGCTAACCGTCGGAAATCGTTAGCGTTAAACATTAAGTCAGCGACTTCTTACCGCTTTAGTGAGTATGTTAAGATAATAACAATGGCTAATACTGATGCAGCTGACTGTGCTCACCAAAAGCTAACCAGAAAGCTAACGTTAGAAGATGGCTGGCCACGGTTTGAAAACAACAGCCAGGGGACTATTTTCCAGAGCGGAGGGGGTCGCGGAGGGATACTTGAGTGACGGGGCACAAAAGCCATGTGCTGCTTTGTTTACAATAACATCCTCGAACAGAGAAATAATAAACCACAGCTGCAGATTTTCTGCTACGGCGTCAAAGTAAGTGGAGTATTTTAATTGTCGTGCTAGGGTTGTTTTCGTTTCTTGCAACGTGGAATTAAATATTGTTGGTAGTTGTGGCTCTTTCGAGAAGTGGGGGATATTTTTCTCAAAGAAAAAAAATGGACACTGAACTGAGCGCGACTGTTGTTGTATTTACATTCGTATCCCGAAGATATCTGCTGTGTAATGTCGGTTATTTTACTCTAAAACTGTGTTAGTAGGCACACTCGAGTGAAAATTGGTTCATGTAGTACATCAGTGGCAGTTTGTGCTCTGCTGTAGGCAATAGTGACTCATCGAGATTACAGGATGCCATGTTACTCAACAAAGGGGGTCGTCGCAGGACAACAAATTAGCTCCCAGTTTGTAGGCCCACTGGAGGTGTTTGTTGTTAATCAGGCTTTTAAACTCTGAAAGCAGTCATAATTTTCAAAAAATAAAAAAGATAACACCAGTAAACAATTATTTTTTTGTGTGAATATATGGTGAACAAACAATCTCCACCTAGTGTCTGTTGGATGTGGCCTGTGTTTTCCTGCTGTGAAATAATACTGAAGGTGTTTTTTTGTTTGTTTTGCAGAGAAATGCAAAAGGTTCCTGCAGGAGTTTTACTCTGAGGACGACAATGGGAAGAAGGTGTTCAAATATGGAGCTCAACTTGTAAGTTTAATAAACGAACAATTCTTGGGTTTTGGTGGCTTTTTTTGACAATGGTTAGGAATATTGACTGAATATGATTGTATTGGCGTGAATAAATTAGGTGATCAGCAAATTGCTGTTAAGTGGTAAAATACTTATATCCGATAGGTGAATTAAAAATGGACCAACCAGGGTTCTTGTCTTTTTTATAATACTAGCCACTATTTGTCCTGTTAAACAGTACTTTCTGTTCAATTCAAAATGTCACAAAAAATAGATGAAATATCTCTATTGGGTCCTATCTGGGAACATTGTGTTACACATAACTCAGTTAGACGTAGCCAGCTTTTTATTATTTAATTAAGGTATTAAATGCTCTAAATAAGTTAAATCTCCCTAAGCTATAAATTACATCATTGTTTTAAAAATGATAACCGAATGCAAGATAGAAATGTCCTTGTAAAATGTGAAGGCTAGCACACAGTTTTACCATGTTATAAATTTGTATATAGCTCTCCAGCTAATGATTATTTTCATTATATATTAATCTGCAGTTTGTTTTCTCCATAAAATAAAAAAAATAAACCAGTAGATATTCAATTTAGTATGATATAATAAGATAACCAGGAAAGCTCCATCTTTGACTGGCTGAAAATGGCATTTTCTCTCTTTTTTGTGCATAAAAAAATGTCTTATAAAATTCAGGGATTTATTTCTCTCCTTATTGTCAATTGATTTTTATGAATCCTCATATACTGACACAAGTATAACAAGTTGGAGGAAGATCACTTATTTCCAACATGTTCCCATGAGGTAAAAAAGTCAAAGAAAACAAAGACAATAAAAATATCTAAATCAAGCAACATTAAAAAGTCTCCAAATGCATTGCAGCAATTCACAAAACTATTGAGTACAAAGGAAGCTAAAATATCAGTCAATTTAAAACTCATTATGAATCAATAACCCTATTCCATAGAGTCCTGGCCTGGATTCTATAATAAAATAATGGTATAATAAAACAAACTTCTGGCTACATTATTCTCTTGAGGCACTTATTATTAATGCACACTGACCCTGCTGCTATTCAAGAACACAAACATTGGGGAGCATTTCCAATGATGATAGAAATATGATGCAATTTGGGTCTTTCTCCTCTGAGCTGTTCAGGGTATTATTTATAAAGTACTGAACATTATTTTGCTTGTTGCTAAATGTGTCTATCGAACCACTGAACCACACAGAACACTTCTAATATGTTCCAGCTCTGTGGTTTTGTGAATGTGTGGCGCTGTCATTGTTTGAGTCGTATCTGTACAGACAAGGTCGTGTAATTAAGAGGCTCGTCTAATGACTTGTCTGTGTGTGCAGGTGGCGCTGGCCCACAGGGAGCAGGTGTCTTTCTATGTGGAGCTGGACGATGTGGCCGAGGAGGACCCCGAGCTGGTTGAGAGCATCTGTGAGAATGCCAAGCGCTACACGGGCCTGTTCGCCGACGCCGTCCACGAGCTGCTGCCAGAGTACAAAGAAAGAGACGTACGTGTATATGTGTAGTTTTAAAAGAAAGTCGCAGTATCTGACGATTACTTTTCTAAAAATAATTTGCAGCACTAATGTATCTGTGAAATACCTGTTTATTAATATGGAAATATGTTTTTTAATATCCAGGTTGTGGCCAAGGATGCTTTGGACGTGTACATTGAGCACAGGCTGATGATGGAGCAGAGGGGACGGGACCCCGCAGACACCCGAGACAGTCGTAACCAATACCCACCTGAGCTCATGAGGAGATTGTAAGTTGAGGCAGATTCTGGGTTTAATTTATATTTTGGTTATTTAATGACAGCAGCTGTTTTATTTCTAGTCTTTTAAAATGGCTGTTCAGCCCTGATTCCAAAAAATTGGAAAGTTTCCCAGTTTGAGCGTCAGATATCTTGTCAAATGCATAAAGGTAGCAAAGGATTTGAAAGCCATTGCGTTCTGTTTTAAGTGTTTTTCAGTGGAGCCATGGTTACACTATAACAAATCCTGTTTGTGTTTCTCATGATCTTTATCTTCTCCCACAGTGAGCTGTACTTTAAGCCTCCCACGACGGCTAAACCCAAAGTGGTGCGTGACGTACGAGCGGACAGCATCGGGAACCTGGTGAACGTTCGCGGCATAGTGACTCGTGCCACTGAGGTCAAACCAATGATGGCTGTCGCGACGTACACGTGCGACCAGTGCGGCGCTGAGACTTATCAACCTGTAAGATTTGTTTTAGTCCTGTGAACGTTCTGTCCTGTGATAATGCTTACAGATGTCCCTCATGAAAGCCTTGTTGTCCTTCAGATCCAGTCTCCGACCTTCATGCCCCTCATCATGTGTCCCAGTCAAGAGTGCGTCACCAACAAATCTGGAGGTCGGCTCTACCTGCAGACCAGAGGCTCCAAGTTTGTCAAGTTCCAGGAGCTGCGTATTCAGGAACATGTAAGGAACAATATCAAATAAAACTTCTTTCTGTTGCCATGAATTGACTGTTGATTTTTTAGCAAGTTTCCATTTTTTCTCACGAGCTTTTCTGTTCTCCCACAGAGCGACCAGGTGCCTATTGGAAACATTCCAAGGAGCATGTCGATTTACGCCCGCGGAGAAAACACACGTCTCGCACAGCCGGGAGACCATGTGGCCATCTCCGGAGTCTTCCTCCCTCTGCTGCGCACAGGCTTCAGACAGGCCACGCAGGTATGTTTCTGGCAATGAAGCCAAAGTCAGGATTTGCCTGTTTTAACCCACTTGGTGCTCAAAATTACAATTGAATTGCTTCAGAGAAGTCTAAGTATTAGTATTTAAAATGCTTTCATCCTGATTTGGTTATTCAGGGTCTTTTGTCAGAGACGTACCTGGAGGCTCACAGCGTCACACTCATGAACAAGTCGGAGGATGATGAGCTCGGCAACGATGATCTGAGTGAGGAGGAGCTGCGCAGCATCACAGGTGGGAGCCCGTGTGTGTGTGTGATGACTGGAGTTAACCAGCGTGAATGCCAACACCTGTCAATGCTGATCATTTTCTCGCTGTTTTATTTAGCTGATATGATTTAATTATCTGTTACAGAGGAAGGGTTTTATGAGAAACTCGCCGGCTCAATAGCACCAGAGATCTATGGACATGAAGACGTAAAGAAAGCTCTGCTGCTGCTGCTGGTTGGTGGAGTGCAACAGGCACCCAAAGGCATGAAAATCAGAGGTGAGCATCAACTCAAACCCCTTCAGTTTCTCTCTTTGTGTCTTCACATCAAGCTAGTGTCCAGTTATTGTTTTGTGTGACATTGGTGTCCACACTGAATCTTTTGAATATACACTTCTGTTGCGCTGCTATTAACTGTGTGATGAAGATCAGACTGGAGACGCATCCACTTGAAAAGTGGGTGATCCACTCAGCAGTTAGTGGATTATCTACCCTCCCTTTGTCCCCTTTGCCTTGATTAAAAACTATTTTTTCCTCTTGTCCTGCTGAAAATTCAACTTATGAAAACATAACATCCTTTGGCGAAGGTAACAATTAATGGATGATAATAAGGTTAGATTGATTAAACTATGAATCTTGTGCATGTTACCAACTCCTTTCTCTTAATGTGTGGACCATGACTCAAAAACAAATCCTTCCCCTTTAATTAAATGTTGTAATAACTAACACACTTCCTGTTGTGGCTCCTCTCTCTTAAGGCAACATAAACATCTGCCTGATGGGAGACCCAGGAGTTGCCAAGTCCCAGCTGCTGTCCTACATTGACCGTCTGGCTCCTCGAAGTGAGTACAGTCCTGCTTGAAGTGAAAGTCCTGTATCTGGTTTAATATTTTATCCAGTAAGGCATTTCTTCCATTAAGGTTTACGTGGTAAATTATTAACCCTGGATGAGATTATCTGGCAGAAGAGTTTTGGATGGTTGTTTTTTGCTTCATAGGTTTCTAATGATTCACTTTAGCTGACGACCTGAATCTGAATGTCTTGGTTTGCATGTGGAGAATAAATGGTTTGCTCACTTTCTCTCGTCTTTTCTCTGATCTTCAGGCCAGTACACGACGGGTCGCGGTTCATCTGGTGTTGGTCTGACGGCAGCTGTGATGCGTGACCCCGTCACTGGAGAGATGACCCTGGAAGGTGGAGCATTGGTGCTGGCCGACCTGGGCGTCTGCTGCATTGATGAGTTTGACAAGATGGCGGACGCTGACCGCACAGCCATCCACGAGGTGATGGAGCAGCAGACCATCTCCATCGCAAAGGTAAAGAGAGCACCAGTGGCTTCATGAGTTGAAATCTAAACGCCTGCATCACAACTCAACTAATGTTTTTTGCTCCTTTCCAGGCCGGCATCATGACCTCCCTCAATGCCCGCTGCTCCATCCTCGCAGCAGCCAACCCCGCCTACGGCCGCTACAATCCCCGGAAGAGCATCGAGCAGAACATTCAGCTGCCGGCTGCTCTGCTCTCCCGTTTCGACCTGCTGTGGCTGATCCAGGACAAGCCGGATGCCGAAGCCGACCTGCGTCTGGCCCAACACATCACCTACGTCCACCAGCACTGCCGCCAGCCGCCCACTCACTTCACCCCCATCGACATGAAGCTCATGAGGTGATTACACTTCACTGTTTGTTAACCCGCTGAGCCCCAATCAGTGACTGTAGCCACGTTTCTTCACTGCAGTAACAGTTAGGATTTCAACTTATTGAACCATATGTTTATCTTCTCACACCAGAACAGAACTTTCTGACATAAATGGAGACAAAATGGAGTTTATTATATCACATTTTCCAAGCTTGGATTTGTTTTTTGTTGCAGAATGATTCCGATTACCGTTTTTACAGTAAATATAAATGGTGTATTCTGACATGCCTATCAAACCTCACCACTCTTTCATTTCTTCTTGCGGTATGTTAAACCTACCAACTATGTCCAAGTTAATATCCTGACTTTAATCTGACCTGTGAACCCCTTCAGGCGCTACATCGCTGTGTGTAAGAAGAAGCAGCCCGTGGTGCCCGAGGTGCTGGCTGATTACATCACGGCTGCTTACGTCGAGATGAGGAAAGAGGCCCGAGTCAGCAAAGACACCACCTTCACCTCCGCCCGAACCCTCCTCTCCATCCTCCGCCTGTCCACTGCCCTGGTGAGAGCTTCACCCCAACTTTATAACTGAATCAGCAGCAGGACTATAATTTAAACATAAATAATTTGACCACGATCTTTATAAACATTACTGGTACTTTGAAATTCACAAGATTCAACTTTTGTAGTTGTCAATGGGGTTATTTAAACGGATCCTTCTTGTGTGTCTCCATCAGTAGTTCTGTGTGTGATAAAGTGCTTACAGTGCAGGTAGTGATGATAACCAGGCTACTGCAGTGTGAGCACTTCTTTCCCACGCTGGGCCAAAGATCTCCTCACAGGGAACACAGTCATCATGACTCGGCAATAACAAATAGGATGAATGTTTACATGGGTCTGTGATATCTGTTTTGTTTTTTGGCTTTCTGAAAAGTCATCAGTAGTGTTCTGTTGTATGGATTCATGTCAGCCTCTGGTTGTCAAAAGTGCTGTTTGTGCAGGTAGCAGTCATCACCTACTGCAAAACCAGCACTTCAGGCAGACAGACGGCAATGTGCTGCACACAGACGCCCACAAGGGGGCGGACTGCTTCCATCCCTGTGGGAGAAACTGGCTGGGTTGTTAATAATCATGAATCTGCTCATCAGCTGAACTGTTTGTTTAGATGCTACAAGTGTTGTGTTTGGATGATGATTGTAAGCTGCAGAAAGATGTTCGTCTGGTCCTGGTCAGCTTTGCAGGGTGGGCAGTCAGCCTGTGTGCGTTAGGTGCAGCTGTGCAAACCCATGCAAAACTGACCATGGCCAGAGCCGTCATCCGCACGTTCTTCGGGGTTTTTTTTAGCGTTTTTGTTCAGTGCTTTTGATTTCAACCTGTAGAGAGACTAGCTGGTGTTGAGAGGCGGAGACTTGGGCAATTGCCGGCCATCCCAGAGGGCATTGCACTTGTCTCGGTCTGACAGTGCCGGCACAGCGCAGCCTTCGTAATCAGGACAGATCTGCCTGCTGTCAAACTAAATCTCCACTATAATAAACATATTTCCAATCACAATGCCCGCTCTTTTCTCCTGCTGCCTCTCTGCAGGCTCGCCTTCGCATGATGGAGACCGTGGAGAAGGAAGATGTCAACGAGGCGATGAGACTGATGGAGATGTCGAAGGATTCGCTGCAAGCCGACAAGTCTAGCACCACAAGGTCAGTGTTAACGCGTTTTAATCACCGCGTCCTTTCAGCTTTGACTCCACGTAACACGAGTGGATGTCGTCCGACCCAGAATCCCCTTTATGAGTTCGTCATGCGCCCGTAACAGTAGCTGCATATCCTGCAGGAAGCTGTAAAGCGTCTCTGGGTTTTTATGGAGCTCTCTTCACACGGAAACATGTTCGCTGAGGCCGGCGTCGGACCAGTGACGTGTTCACACCCCTAAACATATACTGCTCTTTGTTGTAAAAGCCTCCTGGAACTTTGAAGCTCAGTGTGAGAGAGAAAAGCCAGGTTTGTCTTAACATGCAGGGTTTAGAACAAATTCTTTCAAAGCATGGAAAGTGCTTAATTTTATGTTCAGGAAAGACTGAAATTGGTGAAACCCCTTGAATGCCGGATTGATGAAATTACTTGAATTTTACTTTAAAAATCCGTACAGACAGCAAAGTAGCTTTAAAAATGTTTTTGTCTGAAGGAAATTCTAAATCAGTTCGGCTTTTTCTGCATTTTATGTTCTATAAAACGTTTTCAGATCCAAATATCTTGTAAATAAAAACTCATTCCATGTTTCAAATGTCTTATTAGTTGTTTGTTTAAATGTCTCGTTCAGGATTTTATTAACTGTAAAGCACTTTGAGCTACATGCCTCGTATGAAAGGTTCTATACAGAAAGTGTAGATGCAGGAAGGATATGAGTGGTAGCTTTCTGAACTAATTCTCTGGAAAATACACTTTATTAATTTCTTACAAAGTATCAAATGACTGCTTAAAATAGTACTTGCACTCTTCAGGTTTCGTTTTAACTATTAATTGAACTTTAACTTGTAATCAATGCAAGAAAAGAGATCTAAAAGTCTAAAATCATCATAATCCTCTCTCCAGGACTCAGCGTCCGGCCGACGTCATCTTCTCCCTGGTGCGTGAGCTCTCCACAGAGGGCGTGGCGGGCCGCGGTGGAGCCGGCGGAGTGGTCCGCATGGCTGAAGCACAGCAGCGGTGCGTGTCTCGCGGCTTCACCCCCGCCCAGTTCGATGAGGCGCTGGAGGAGTACGAGGAGCTGAACGTGTGGCAGGTCAACCAGGCTCGCAGCCGCATCACTTTCGTCTGAAGAAACCAGACACACGTCTTGAAGAACGCTGTAATCCAGCCTCCTGCGGGGAAAACACTTTGTGGGCTTTCTACAGACTTATACTGGGACTCTGCATTTTTCCTCCTTCAGTTTTTGTAACAGGTCGAGCAGAACCTGGACTTTTTAAAAACATCCCAGAACCCCTGCTGAAGGAAACTTCATAACCATAGCTTTTTTTTTTTTATGTCAAAATTCCCATTCACCAGTAAAACTATTGTAAATATGTATGTCAGAATTTGGGATTGTGTAGAATTTGCAGTTTAAACCTTAAAGCTTCTATTTTCTCTGATGGAGCATTTCTGTACATTTTATACCCTGTAATGCAAAGTTAGGCAAGATAAATTAATGTTGAGCCTTTTATTGTGACAAATCGTTATAATAAATTGATGGTTCAGTATTACGTTTAAAGTGTTTGATTTGGACTCCGGTGAGCTCATGAAATGGGAGAGTTAAAGTTAAAATGTGCCACAATCACCTCTGAACACCTGGTTTGTTTCTGCAGCACATTTCAAAGTAATTGCTGCTTTCCGTACATCTTAAACGCGTCGTGCTCGTAAAACATGCGTACATACAGGATGCAAGCAACAATTATTTTCATTATTGTTTTGTCTATAAATCTGAAATGTCCACAGTTTCCTGAAGAGCCCACAGCTATGTCTGCTAATATTCATAATGGTTGTACCTTTGGGCTCCAAGGAAACTTTTATTATTCATTTCTTTCCTGATTATTAGAATCCCAATGAACATTATACAGCACTTTATATGAAACTAATAAAACAAAATACCCCAAAGTAATTTAAAAAAAAATTGATTTTAAAAGATGCATTTATAAGCTTATTTTTTAATGATTTTAGGAGCTGATTGAAAGGGTGGCGCTGAATCTAGAAGTATACTCATTTAGTCTAATGGTGAAAAAGGCTTATACAGTTTTTTAAACTAAAGGTTTTCTCCTTCAAAATCCTGTTGTTGGACCAACACATTGGGCGATGGCAAATTGATAAGTTGAGTACAGCTGACAAATAGAAACAAAATTTAAAGTGCTTGAAGTTGAGGGTTATATAGAAAGCCATGTCTTCTTCCAAACAGGAGACATTTTAATACAGCTGTCAGAAAACATTTATGTTATTGTGATAAGGAAGTGAACTAATCCATATACTGTATTTATATACAGTATACTGATTACTTCTACTTTAGTAGAGGACATTTATATGTCCTCTACTAAAGCTCTGAGCTGCATGAAAAGTTTCCAGATCCCTGAAAGATAAAACTTGATTAATTAAAAGACTAAAAGCATTAGACACCAATCAAAGACCATTTAATAAGTAAGAAGGACACTGAGGTAGCTTGGCTTATTCCCAACGGAAGATAAATTATTTTCTTATGTAAACTGTACCTGTGTTAAATGTATAACATAGATTTTAGTCTAATAGTGAACGTGCCGAGACAAAAAAAAGCCTATTTGCTCTTGAGTTGACGAGCAGCCTTCAGTCTCAGGTCTGTGAGAAAAGCAGGTGTTCTCCGAGTTAAAATAACAACCTTTTGGAGCCCACAGCGTTTAGAAATCTCTAACATCTCATTATGAATGTACATTTAGGCCGCGCGGGTCGTCATCTCTGACTTTTACTGTGTCTTTGGCCGAGATATTGTGTTAGTCGGCAGCATTTTCCCCCACAGTTGCAGCCGTCCCAGCAGGTGATGCTTCGCCTCCAGACTTAATGGGGAGTTTCCATTTGAAGTCTGTGCTCTTTATGGCTCTGCTGCTCAAACTGCAGGGGCTTTTTATTCCTAATTGGCGCCAAAGGCCCCTTATTAAACGGTATTAAAGGAGAGGAGGAGGCTGGATTCTGGTGTCTCAGTTGGTGGAGTCTGATTGGACAGGAGGAAAAGTTTCAGGGGGTCTGACACCGAGACGGGTATTTAACCCACTCGGCCCTGTGGGTGCAGCGAAGACCGCTTCCTGAGCCAGGTGAGTGAAACAGCTTCAGTTGGGGAAAAGTGATGCTTAAGTTCACTAAAAATGCTTTTAATCCAGTTAAATGGCAAAACCTTTTCTGCTGTAGCTGCTTCTTTTGTTTCATACTCTTCAGTGTGTCTTTAAAACCAAAGTGAATTTACCTGGAGGGCTTAAGTTTTTCTCATTAAACTGTAAAAACATCGCTCTAAAGAAGTTTTTTCCTCATTATTATACATTTAAATTCTGTGGGAAAATGCCTCCATGTCAGTAAGAAAATCTAATGTTAAAAGAACCAAGAAGTTACTCTTTAAATGTGTTTTCTTTGATATTAGTGCTGTTTAAATATTGTTAAATTTGTTTTAAAAGATTATAAATTATATTTCTTGCTGAGTAATCAAATAATAATGACTTTAATGAGTTTAAAAAGTGCTTTGAGCAAAAGCAGGCAACCCCAATGGTAATATACCAAAATAAAGCCAAAAAATAAGAAAGAAAAAAAGAGAAAACACAACAATAAGAGGTCACAAGTGAGATTGCATTAGAGTGAAAGATAAGTCAATGAAATGATGAAGAGATTTAAAAAGGTTATTTACTCTGTGATCTAATGATGATTTTCCCTCTGAACGCTGCCTCTAACCACAGGGCTTCATGATGATTTCCTCATTGCGGCCGCTGGGCGCGCTCTGCTGCCTGATGTTGCTCTCCGGTGAGTTCTGACTCTTTTTGTACAACTGCTGCAACAAAACTGCATCAAAAACATGAAAACTGAATGATTTGTTTCCTCTTTCAGGCCTGCTGGAAGCTAAATCTTTGTTAAATGACATCAAGCAGGAAGGTAAGTGCAGCTCTGAAACAACCTCAAAATCAACTTTTAAGGCTCGACACTTAATGGAAAAGGAGATTTTTTGGGTTGGTTAATTTGCTTCCACAATGTTTTCTTTCAAACTAGTGAAAACAAAACATTCAAAATACACATTAGGTGTTTATTTTACTTCACTTTGTCTATTTACATCTGCAGATTTTTCCTAAATTCACAAAAAGCTAAAAATGTTGGAAAATGTTTAATACAAAAATCATTGTTTGAATGTTAAGTCAACTGGGAACATTTCATAGTAATATAATTAACTATCAGTTGTAGTGTCACCCCATGTGATTCTCTCTTCAGATCAAATGACTGAATAATGATATATGAATATAAAGTTTGTTATATTCTGCATTTATTTTATGATTTTACCTCATCAATAGTTGCTTATACACAGAGAAGTTTTATAGGCCTGTCACAGTCAAACCCCAGACTAGATCTGTTGTTCTTTTAAACAAGAATCAGTATTTTATTTAGCCTATTAATGCACTAAGAGTGAAACACTTTCTCTTGACATATGTGAGTGTATGTTCTGAAATGCACCTTGAAGTAAAGGTGTAAAAAATAAGATTAGTCACATTATGAGGAGGTTTTATCTATCCTGTAAGGAGTGGTTGGCTGTAAAAAGATTGAAAACCTCCTTTTTATGGGACTGACCTTCATCTCTCCTGCTCACAGAGATGGTGCCCGTCAGCGATGTTGGGATCAACTCGGAGAGAGCAAACGGCTTTCTGAGCCACTCCAGGCCGAAGCGTAACGTGGACCCCAGGTGGTACCGAGGAAACCCGGACTTCCAGGCTTACTACCGCTACTACAGCAGCATCGGACACACCGAGGGGGTGAATACCACTTTTTCACTTTATACACTCTTCTTCTGGCTAGTAGAATTATTTCCAGAATATAAAAGCATATAAACCCTAAAACAGAGTAAATCAAGTTGCTATCTGCAAACAGACTTCAGGGCTGATCACTAAATAGTGAAATGTCTCATTAAGTTTTTTCAAAATTTTACATTCAAAAGAGTTGAATTTTTGGGCTTTTTGCTGTGAAGCACAAATCATTCCCAGTAAATCCATTATTTAGTGTGTATTATTCACTGAGGTGGTGCCCGACCTCAGTCTTTATTCTAAATAACTCCATCACTACACTTTTGTCCCTCTGCTGTTTAAAGCTAAAAGAAATACTTTATTTTTAAGAAAAACACTCAGACCCACCCTAAAGTTACAGGCTTAGGGTAAAAATTCTCAATGTTTTAGCTTCAATGGTTTTACGTTTTAAAAATGCCAACTTTTGCAACTTTTCCTCATTTATCTCAAAATCCCATCCTTGACAGCTCATCAGAAACAGTTGGACCAATCATCACTGAGCTTTGGTATTAAATTTCCCCTGTGGGGGGCGCCACAAATACAAATAGTTTATATTTCTTAAATAGCTTTATAGATCAAAATTCGGTTTGTCCATTCTTGCATCTTGATCAAGTCAATGCATAAAATGTGATAATGATTAATAAAAGGGGCCATAGTGTATTACAACACATCTACATTTCTGGACATTTTGCATTCCAACATTTTTCCTCTTGAGCTTCGTCTCTTTGGGGCCCAAAGTCTCTGACAGACATGAAACCTGCTGTAGAGCAGACTGATGAAACCTGTGGATTCAAATAAGAATCAAGATTTTTATGCCTATGACAACCTTAGTTGGCAGAAATTAAGGCTCCGGTGTAAAGTATAAAATAATAAGTAATGTCCACATTGGTTTATCCTTATTAAAGGCTTGTGTGAATGGAAATGTTTGAGTAAATGTGTGTGTCTTCCCTGTAATGTTTCGCTCTCAGCTGTATGAGATCGACAAGCTGCGGATGCTCTACCAGCAGATGAGGTACCTGGAGCACACCTACGGGCCCAACGCCTCCTATTTCCAGAGTAAGCTGGGAGTGCCGATGATCATGTGTGACCCAGCTACAGACAAGAAGTGCAAAGTCGCTCTTCCTCCTCCTCCGATGAAGGGCGTCCCAAAGCCCACTGAGCCCCCTGCGACCCCTCCCCCTCCTCCCATAGCCGCCTTCTCCCAGGCGGACGTCCTGTACCTGTGCAACAAGAAGGACCCGCTCTGTAAGCCCCACATCGTCTACCTGCCCACCGGCTCCGTGCCCGTGCTCTGCGACCCCCGCTACCACCCCCACTGCACCCCCCAGAAAGCCCCAGCTCCCGTCGCAGTGCCCCAGCTTCCTCCTCTCCCGCCAAAGAAGTTGGCCCCACCTCCTCCTCCACCAGTCCTGGTCAAGAAGTCTCTCCCGGTGCCCATCCGCACCTTCAAGGGCATGGAGTATGACTGTGACCCCTACTGGGACCCCGACTGCCTGATCGACAACCCTCCCAGGCCCATTAAGGGGAAGGTTGTGGCCCTGCCACCTCCCCCCCCCTCCTGTGGTGGAGGAGGTAAAGAAAGAGGAGCCGGTGGAGGAGATTGCTCCTCCTGCTCCCATCGAGAAGAAAGTAACCCTCTTCCACTACCCTTACTACCACCCCAAGGCCTACGACCCCCGGGACGACCTGTACGACCCGTCCCGCTTCCAGTACCCACAGCCAGCTGCGGCGGCCGACGAGCCCGCAGAGTCCGGCCACAGCCAGTAAAACCTCCCGTGAGCTGGAGGAAAGGTGTTTCTACTCTAAATAGAACAGACTTTGATTGAACACATCAGATTTTTTTGAGGGATTTTAACCTCTTGGAAAACAGCCTGTAATAAAGCATTGAAAAGTAGCATTTGTATTATAAACCATATGAAATTGACAACTGTGTGTGTGTGTATTTACCGTCACTGTCAATGGGGAAAAAAACAGTTTTCAGTCAACACAAGCATGTAATGTGAATGATATTGACTTATGAGATAATAAAAAACAAAACTGGTTCTTATCAGTGATTGAGTGTTTTTTAGCTCTGAATATACTATAAAGGAAAGGAAACGCCTGCTCCTCCCAGTGCCACATGGCCGGAAGAGGCAGACTAGTAAAGTAGAAGTGCCAACTTGCAGACTGGGGGGTCATTATGTCTGCTTCCGCTGTACATTTAATACCCATAAAAGTGCTGACTCCAGTGAGACCTCCGACTCCGGAGCTGTAACTCCCCCCTGCACCTCTTTTCCTGCAGCGTTTGGGTTTCTGTTCAAACATCTGAGGCAATCGAACAGCAGGAACACGACTTCAAAAGACGACAATAAACCTGCAGCTCCACATGGCTGAGTTTGATGGGCTCATTTTAAAGTGCAGGTCTGAGAGTGTCATGAGCTGTGTACAGAAATCAGCAGATAATTTATTACAATTCTGTGCGTACCGAAGAAAGAAAGCCTGTTGCACGTCTGGGTGATAGTGCCTTTTGACGACATACTATGCTATGACGTTTTTGATTAGTTTTTTAAATTTTTTTATTAAAGTTTTTTTTATGAAATGAGACAAACATTTTTAAAACATTTTATGTTTTTCGGGAAAAAAAGCGACAAGCTATAGTATGACTTTTTCAAAATTGGGCCATTTTTCAACATGGTGTTTTTCTGTAATTTCTGAATGTATTATGCTCTAATATGTATCAACACACTAAAATTGGGCCATTTTAAGCATTTTTGAGTGTTTTAAGGACTTTTCAAATTTGACCACCTTTGACAAAAACATCCCGAAAATGGTGTTTTTTTGTCCTTTTTCAAAAAGTTTCACCCTGACATGCATCAACAGACGCTAATGAAGCTATCCTGCGAATTTGGTGCATTTCTAAAACATTTTATGTTTTTCGGGAAAAAAAGCGACATGCTATAGTATGACTTTTTGAAAATTGGGCCATTTTCAACATGGTGTTTTTATGTCATTTCTGAATGTATTATGCTCTAATATGTATCAACACACTGAAATTGGGACATTTTAAGCATT
>CAFUXE010001278.1:10837-23798 GCA_903364295.1 Serranus cabrilla
GTGTGTAGGTGTGTAGGTGTGTGTGATGGTCAGTAAAGGGCATACTGAAATTGGCAACTCATTGCTGTGGTGAAATGAAAGGTGAAAGCTCCCCTCTGTGTCTCTCTCTCTCTCTCCCTCTCTCTTTCTTGCTTCCTCTGACTTCCTTCCCCTCTGTCTCTCAGACCGAAACAAATTTACGAGGTCAAGGAGAGGAGAGGAGGGAAAAAACCTGAAAACAGGCAAAACGATAGATCGAGAAACAACGGCACAAATTAAAAGCAGATAAGGAAGAAGAGGCCGAGCCAAGATCACTGTTAAAACATCACATGGTCGTCTCTCTCTCTTTCTTTCGCTTGTACTTTTAATCTTTCCGTCTCCTGCATTGATCTGTCCTTTTGTTTACATCCGATTTCTCAATTACTCCAGCCCCATTTTTAACTAGATCTCCGTACTTTCCGCTCGTGTGTGCGTGCTTATGAGCAGCGCACTATAAGCCCCAAGTGCCCACCTAATTGCCCTGGAGGCTCATGGTTATTTACTGTGGGGGGTTATTAGGCAGACGGAGAAAGGGAGACGGAGAGAGAGAGAGACTGTTTGTCCCTCATTAAAGAGAAGTGCCACGAACACAAGCAGGGCTGCAGGGAGCGACCGGACCACAGCATCATCATTAAAAGCACACACACACACACCCATATATACAGTCAGCTGCAAATGAATGTGGACACCACCTATGACTCATAGCAAGCTATTCGCATTCACATTGGATGACAACCACTGTTTCTTTTTATAAATAGTAGCAAGTTGCTCCTGAAATCACTGCTGTCAGGATTTTTGTTAGCCGTCTTAAAAGAGAGTGAGGATCACTATAACTGTAGGATTCAACAGCACCACGGGAAGCATTGCGCACACACACAGACATCCAGGGCTGGAATAAGCTGCCTGGGGTCACATCGGGGCCCACAGCTCATTCTAGCCTCCATAGGTGAACAGGCAGGAGGCCCCGTTGTTCTTTAGGCTACATCCGCACTCATTTGTTTTAAAACGCATAACTTTTGTTACTTTTACGCCCATTTCACACACTACTGCCGTTTCCAAACTCTTAAAACTGCAACAGGCTGTTGACAATTTTAGATTGAAAACTCTGGGATTGCGTTTTAGTCTGGACGGCCAGAAAAGGAGACATCTAAAAACAGAAACAATAACACAGACACTAAGTTTGCTTCCTGATTGGGTTTTATCCATCACAACGTGTCCTTCCCTGATCCATCCCGCCTCCATCACCTGACCCTTTTCCAGGAGACATCAAACAACAGTTTATCAAGGATAACAAACTCCCGACCTCATGGTCTCTGCCAGCAGCTGCTGTGCAGTTAAATTCTGTATATTATGATGATTCTACTGCCTACATACACAGGAAGCGATATGCGGTAATTCCCATGTCCAGCTGCGTTTCAGGCCTGCACTGTTTTTACACCAGCTCACACACACACACACACACACACACAGGGTGCATGCATGTGATGAGCATTTTCAGGGGGATTATTTTTGTTTCAAAATGCTGTTTTGAAATATTAAAATTTCAACAACTAATTGCCACACTTGGAAAGAAAACCTGTGGATTTCAAGGACCTGCAGCCTCTGGTCAGTTCAGACCTACTTGTACATCTTACATTGCCGTGTGTCCGTACTTTTACATCACATTGCAATATGTTTTGATTACAGCATGACTTTGATGCAGAGGCCTTATCACTGGGACTCGACTATCACAAATTAGAAGTTTTTGCTCTAGAATCCAAAGACTACATTTAAATAACGAGTGGCGAGTATAATTTGGATAATCCCACAGTGACCTGTACAAAACAACACACAAACTTTCTTGTGAAAGTTTTTAAGCTTCTGCCTTGTTGTGATTCCCGATACCTGCATGGATCGTCATGGATTATCTGTTGCATAAAGCAAACACACACACATGCTCACATGGTCTACAACATGATGTCACACTCAATCCCCTAACACAAACACAAACAGACCTCACAGGTTACAAAGACTGATTCTTCTCTCTCATCTTTCTCTCACATCCCTGCATCTACACAGAGACACACAAGTATAAACACTCGGGCTCTGTCTTAATGTGCATCACAACACCTTACACACACACACACACAAACACTGTGTATTTCCAGGAGCTCAGCTTGAGTGCACCATGAGAGGGCGGGTACACGCTGTTCCAGTGAACACTATACCACGGCTGCTAACCTAGATCTGATTACACACAGTAGTTCCTCACATGCACAACGCAGTGTGTGTGTGTGTGTGTGTTCATACATGTATGTATGTGTGTGTCTGCACTTGAGCCTAATGCAGTTAGCAGGTAATGTGTTTTTATTGGACGAGCCGGGACAGTGTCGGTGCAGTGTGTTTGTCTAGAGACGGCTGATGTATTTGCCTCAGTGAGAGTGAGGAACATCACAGAGAGAGAGAGAGAGAGAGAGAGAACTGGAGGGGGGAGGAACAGGGGGATGGTGGGGAGGAAGAGCAAGGGGTTACTGCAGGGAGAAGACGGAGGTTGTGATGAGAGAAGGAGAGAGAAAGCGAGGAGGGGGGTAGAGAGGAAGAGGGAAGGCTCATCTGTATGCTGGTTACTGTGTGCTGCTTGTTTGATCTGGAGGGAGTACTTAGTGCTGGATGGTGGGATGCTGCAGAGTGGGGAAGGCAAAAATAAGGTTCCTGCAAGAGTGTGTGTGTGTGAGGGAGAGCGTGTGTGTGTGTGTAATTAGGTGCGAGGTGTTGGGTGCAGCACTTTGCTCATTAAAAGGATCTGGCTGCGGTCCAGCTCTGTGCAGTTCATCAACTGTCCTTCATGTCTCTCATCCTCTCCCTCTCATCATCTGTCCTCTCCTTCCTTCCTCACGCTCTCTGTTTTTCCCTTCCTTCCTTCCTTCCCTCCCTGCGCTCTATCTTCCCGTCCCAGCACTACTGCAACAAAACCCTGCTTTGCACTGGTGGTCCTGACAGACAGAAAGCGAGGAACAAGGATGGCGGTGGCCATCTTTCATCACTGATGAGCATTTGATCAAATGCGCCTCATTAGAAGCGAATATTTCATGCTTGTAAAAGATTGGTAATGAACACATTTGCACGTATCCATACTAATAAGTGTATGTGCGAGAGTGAAGACTCGCAGACACTTTATATGGAACTGTGGCAACCGCTTTTTGTGAAATGATGCTTATTAGACTGACAGCTTGTTAGCAGAACACACCTGTTGCTAAAGATTCAAAACAACAAATCACACATCTGGGATCACACAGACAAACGTGTTTGTTAAACATATTGTCGTGAACAACGTCTTCTACGCAAAATATAATGCTGCAAAATGTTGCTTTGCGTGGTATAGAAATGGTTTTAGCCTTTAATTTCTTTATTCTTTTTTTTAAATAGTCCGCAATTGAATGAAACTGAACAGTAAAAGTGTTTATTTAGCTATTTATTTAATTTATCTTTATTCTTTATTTTCTCACTTATCATTTATAGAATTGGCTGACAGTGAAATACATTGTATATGGTAGAATATTGTATAACTTATGTGATTGAATAACATTTTCGTTTGTTAGTTTAGGACATAAAAACAGGGTTAAAATGGGTTAAAATAACTACTTGAACTACAGGAGGCAGTTACGTAAAGGTGACATATTTATATACAGAAATAAATCTAGCTTAACTTAAAATACCACAGCTGACTTTGATCTCACAGGGGACACTATCCTGGGTCAAAGTCCTGTGTTTGTTGGATCCTCCCACAGGCCCTAAATGGATCTTCTCAAGTCTTTATCCTACATCGTTTCATTTCCTCACTTCCTGCTCTACTTAGTTATAATAACACATGTCAATATGGGGCGTAATAAGCTGTGCATCCTGGGTCAATTACGCTGGTAATATAAGAATTAAAGTGCATTCATTTTCATAGGTATAACCGTGAGAAGGGAATGAGAACAGCCTGGTTTCTTAACTGATTAGGCGAGCAGTGCTGTGTACATGTTAAGGCTGGGAATCATTTACAGTGTTACGGCACATTTAAATGTGTTTTGGAGCTGCAAACTACATAATATAATTTTACCATCATGAATTACATCAATGTTTGTCTAAATGCATTAACAGACATTTTTTAGTCAATAAAAATCAACATTGTTTGGTTTTAAAAAATGGCTCGACACGCCCTCTACTGTTTGAAGTCAGCCCTGAACCTTGCACCAAAGACTGTACACGTTGTTATATATTATATTATGTTATATTGATTCAAAATCTGTGCACATAAAGGATGGAGCTTGACTAGAGAAGTTTAAATACTCAGAGATACCTTAAAGACATTGCGTACTGATACCCAGGCCTAAGATATGTGCAGCAGTGTTGTTGAAGAAGTGCGTAATCAGGGCTTTCTTGAATACAGTGACTTCACTCGCGCTCCCTCTTTTGCAAGCATATGGAGAATGATATGTGCTTATTATTATTAAAGTTTTTGGGGTGAGTGTGCAATTGCGGGGCAAAGTTTTATTCGCCTGCACAGCTGTTCAGCACTATAACCGGCAAGCAAGGCCGTAATTTTAGTTGCGGCATGCTTTAAGAGACTTGAGTGTGTGTGAGTGTGTGTCTATGTGTGTGTGTGTGTGTGTGTGTGTGCTTTCAGCTAAGTGAGTGCCTTGCTAAGTAAAGCCTGTCCCGCTGCTGTTTAGCTGTCTGCCAGGATGACGGAGAATGAAAGAGAGGGAGAAGAAACAAATTAGGCAAAGGGAGAAGAGAGATTTCAGAGGAGAGAGAGATGAAAATCATAGTGGAAGGAGTGAAGAAGAAGGGCAGAGAGGCAGATGGAGGAAGCAAGAAGAGATGAGGTTAGGGGAACAAATAAAGATTGATGCCAAAGCTGGGATCAGGGAGCTGTAGAGGGAGAGCAAGACAGAATGAAATGAAGAGAAAAACAGAATGCAATATGGATAATTTGAACAAAATGGAGGAACAGCTAAAAGTGAAAGACGCAGATTGTTTTGTGCGTGTTTGTGTGAGCGAGTGGAGAAACGGGGAGGAGGAGAAAAAACAACCATTAGAGCACACGAGAAGCGTGTGATGGGACCAGGCAATTGTCAAGTATCGTACTGGAACCAGAAACTGTCACCAGGCCTGTCTCTCCTGTGTTCTGATCACGCAGCAACAACAGTACTTTGAAAAGTTTTCTTCCCACCTCACCCCTCCCTCCCTCTTGTGCCTTCAAACAGCTGCTGGAGTTACATAATCCAGAGAGAAACGTTGAGAAAAAGCGAGATCAGAGACAGACGGAGACGGATGGAGGAACCAAGAGGGAGAAATGTTACAGAACATTTCCTCTGCCATGATATAATACACAAAACACCCACTTCCACATACTTAACCAGTCATTGTCTGAATACGCAGCCTCCAAACATAAACACAGCTTTGTGTCTTTAGCATTTTGATAATTATGCTGCTTGCGTTACTAATGTTATACTGATGTTAGTAATGATAGAACAACCCCATGACCCCAGTTGAGCTGAGCATTAAAAACAGGACAGCCGGTGAGAATGCACGTATGTGAAGTTGTTGAGAGTGTGTGAATATATTTGTGCGAGTGGGTGCCATCTATGTGTGTTTTGTCGGCGGAAGTGGGTTAGAATAGAAGAGACTCTCTGGGGAAAAGCACTTAAGGCTGCCTCTGTGCCTGACAGGATTTCATTTCATATAATGCCAGGCATGAACGTACATTTACATATATCCCTCCCTAACATTTAGGTATCAAATTCTTTCATATTGCCTCAAAAACAACAATTCAGAGCAAGCTATATTTCCAGTTGTTAAAAAAAAAACTTCATTTTTCTCATACTGTCCATGACTGCTGCATCTCTATTCATCTTCTCTGTCTCTTTAAGCCCCCCCATCCAAATAAACCCAGTCTGCTGTGATTGGTCAGCATTTTAGGGGTCCTCTACATCTGCCGTCTCTGCATTTCCTTACTGACGGTCCATCATTGCAGCCAAGTAATGATTTTAACAAAGTATATTCTCACTTTCTACCTCGCAGAACCACCAATAAATGCTCCTAAACCCAAAACATAACTGTTCCGGCAGGAATGCAATCCAAAATGCAATCAAGATTACAGGTTTCCCCAACGTTAGCACGTAGCTACATGAAGCAGTAGAATAACATCACTATAGTCATCACTATATTGTTCAACTTTTTCAGCCAACCATGTGCTGCTGAGCAGATAACCACGTGAAGCTGAGGAGTTCAGCTGGAGTGCCTGCATCCATCCACCAGGCAGGTCAATGGGCTGCACGGCTCAGGTGCAGGAACATCCCTCCTACACATAAACACATCATTATCTTTTCATGAACTTTGGCCTGTTGTTAACCAATTACAGCGCAGTTCTGCTAAATCTTTATTTCCATGATGGCAGTGTGAATGATTTGGCAGGGGGAACCGAAGGACGCTGAAAATCGTTGCATCCCTTCTCGAGTCCCCACTGAGTACATTAGCCATACCCCACATTCAGTGCTGTTGCTAGGTTGCATGTGCGTGCCAGCTTACACGTGTGTGTGCGTGCTTGCATGTGTGTGTACGTCTTGCTTGACTGCCTCCGTGCTATGGACACAAAGTGAGTTCTCTGCCTGTGAATTAGCTTCCATAGCAACCGGTGCCACACAGCCAGCCAGGCAGGCAGTGAAGTGAATGAACGCCGTTCTGCCCGGTGCCAAATCTGGGTATGGTGGGCACGCTGGCATGCTGACGGGCGCAGACAATGGGGTGTTGCTGTGGTGATAGGAGGGCTGGTGGCTGCAGAGGGGGGGTTAACAATGTGCACTGGTATGTGGATGACAGACAAAGTCAAAAGCAGCGTTCAGTGTGATAATGGAGCAGCTCTATCTGTTTGATGCTCCTTCAGTTTGTTTTCCTACTGTTTCTCTTCCTCCATCGCTATTTTTGTTTGCTGCTCAGTATCTCTCCGCTTTTCATCCCCTGTTCTCTCTCTGTTTGCTTTTTTCTTCTTATCTCTCTCTCTCTCTCTCACTCTGTTTGCTTTCCTCCTCTCTTCTCTCTGTGTGTCTCTCTGAGAAAGAGGTTGCGGCATTGCGGAGGTGGGTGTAATGCGGGGGCAGAGGAGATTTTTTTTTTTATCAGAGTGTTATTGTCAGCGCTGGCCCATCACCTTGGATACACACACATATGCCCACACACACACACACTCACACACACACACACACCTCAGACGTCAAACGCACGTCTATGCTAACAACTAACAGTCAAGGTTTGGCACAAAACAAAAAAAAAACCTTTAGAAAGTGAGCCCAACGGTATCCAACTCACATGGCGAGCTGCGCTAAATCAACCAAACACGTCCAGACAAAGAACAAAACAAGAGAAAAACATATAAACAATCATGGCCCAGACGTCAGAGACAGACTTCATGTTGGCTTGTGATCTAGATGATAGCCACATCCCAAGGCGTGCTGTTCAGTCACCCAGACAGGAGGGCGGGCAGGCGCATAGTCGGGATTTGGCTAATTGCTAATGTTCTCATGCAGAGAAAACATGAGGGAGATGCTAATGACCTCTCACTAAGATGTCTATCGACTGACCTAGCCGTAGCCATGGTAGCCAGGATGAAAGCGCACACACACACACACACTTACACACAAAACACAAAGTCACCTGAGGCTGAGATAAGGGATAAACCTGAGCCAAATTTTGAAATTAAATTATAATTTGATATCATCAATTATCTAACTTGTTAGGATGTATTTCCGCCATGGTGAGCAAAACATAATGAATGCGGAGAATGGAGCTGCCAGGCTTTTCTGTGCTTTAATATCGCTTTATTATACCTATCATCTCTTTTGTGGAGATAAAACCATGTGTGTGCAGGCTTTACACAAAGATGGGAAGGAAAAAGAGAAAGAAATGGGGGAGTGAAGGCTGCTGAATAGTAGAAGCACCTGGGAGAGAGTAAGAATAGTAATCAATCACACATGTGCATGCATATATACACCCCCACTGAAACCCGCACAAACACACACACACATACAGGCAAATATGCGCAAAGCACAGCTGGGCTGTGGAGAAGCCATCTGTAACGCCACAATATAGCGCTCAGAGTGTGTGTGTGTGTGTGTCTGTGTGTGTGTGAATGTGTGAGTTTGCATTTGCTGTCATGTTTGTGACTGCATGCATGTGCGTGCAAGCAAAATCAAGATCAAGTCGCAATTCATTCAACCGTGTCCCTCCTTACCGTGGAGGAACGCACTCGCACAAGCCTGGATTTACATGCATACACACTCTTTTGCCACAAAAACATGCACAATAACCCATCCCAACACACACACACGCACACACACGCACATGCAGATGGGGACTCATGCATACGCATCAGCTCTTACCTGCAGCCATAGGCTACATAGCAATGCATACTAAAAAGACCAGGGTGGAAGAGGGGCAAGGAGCGAAGAGAGAGATGGATGAGACAAGCGAGGGATTGAGTGAAGGACGGATGGATGGAGGGAGAGAGGCCAGTGACAGGGGTTTGTACGGCCGGAGAGATCTGTAATGAGATCTTGGTGAGTCAGACAGGATGCTCCACTCTTATCCTGGATGGATAACAGACAAGCAGCAGGGGATGCATTAGAATGCATTAGCTTAGCTGGCTAATATCAAAATCTGTGTCAATGTTATTAGCATGAAGCGCCATCCAACACTCGCGCATGCATCGATCTTCCTGAATAAAACCGAGGCTAGTCATCCGGGTGGTGGTATTAGCGAAGGCTGGCAACAATTCACAGCTACCTAAGCACTTTTCCCCCCAGCATTAAATTAGAATAGGTTAGCGTCGACCCAGTGTTGCTTTTAGCGCGTTAGCTTATATCAGAGAGAGTCACAAGCTTCGCTGGGAGAAGCCACAGCACAAATTTAAACATTAGAGCAGTCAACAAACCCTGTGCTATCTCCGTGGCCATATTTATTCATGTGGTTTGACACACAAACACAGACACACACACACACACAGTCATAATAAAAGCACATACTGAGCTTGCAGACAAAGTGGAGCACAGATGAGCAAGTGCATCAGATTTTTTGTTCATGTCAACAAACTGTGAAAAGACCAAAAACAACAATAATTGATCCCATGTACAGTTTTCCTCTGTGCCACAGAGCTGCATTGTTGTCAGAAACGATTAAAAACACATCAGTGCTGTGGGTGACATGTTGCTTCATTATGATGAACAAGAGCCCTGCAGTTTCATTTCAGTCAATCCTACAACAGACCCAGAGAATACGCTATTTTCTAACATTTTAGTAACATTTGATAGAAACAACAATCTGTTTAAAGAAGTTTGAAAAACAAAATAGTAATAATAATGCAGTCAGTCAAACTCGTCTTTAACTTCATAATAATGTGAGAACGGAAAAAAATGGAAACTATCTATATCATGTGTGTATTATCAAAATGACCTTTTCATATCTTAAATATCACGGTATCTTCAACACCTGTAATTCTATTGTAGCAGCAATGAACTTTTATTAGTTTTGTTGCTTCTTTGTGAAGCTGTACCCTCACAATGGAGAGAAAAGGGATACGTCCTCATCACTCTGCTTCTCCTGACGTCTTCGCTCTCACGCTTCTCTCCAGCCTCTTCCCCTCAACAGCTCTATCTTTCAATATAGCATTCTGCTTCTCAGCCACCTCCCTTCCTCCTTTGAGTTACCCCATCTCTCTCTCTTTATCTTCTCTCTCAGTGCCTCCATCTTTCACCGTTTCTCTCCGCTTCTTCCGCTACCCATCCCTCTCTCCCCATCTCCCCTTTCTTTAACCTTTTATGCTCTTCCTCTGCCGCTCTCCGCTCGTACACAGACGTCTCTCTCGCCATGTGTCTCAGCTCTGTTTCAGTCTCTCCATCATTCTCACCGTCAGCTTCCTATACCACACCTCCTCCCTCCTTCTCTCCTCCCTTCTCCCCTTCTGCCTTTTTTTCCATCTTCGCCTCTCAACGCATCTGCGCGTCTAACACCAATCTTCTCTCTTTTCAGCGTGCTACCCTCACCCCTTTTACACTTCATTACTGGGTCTGTTCTTTTTTATACCCTCTCCGCCCCTCTATCTCACTTTCAGGATGACGCATGATTGCATATTTCTGTCTCATTCAAGCAGCCACGTGCTCGTGCACAGAGACACACACACACCTTCTCCCTGCTAATAAATTCAGTGTGCATAATGTCATCGTCAAGGTTAACAGCTGAGGTGCTAATGGTGAGAGAATCCGGGGGTTATGGGCAATGTAGGAAATACTGAGATATTTTTACTGATTAACAAAGTCAGCAACATTCTTCAGTATTTTGGTGTGGAAACGATGACCTTTCATTCACATGATGAAAGAAAACATTGAGGCACAATTGACGATCCTCTAATCAAATGGTAATTATTGTCATGACTGTTTGGAACTGAAGCCAATCAACTGAAGAGAATTTCATGCTGTTTTAGCCTCGGCCCGCTATCTTTGTCCCCTCGTTTATGTTCATTAATGTGAAGAGCCACCATTGTTCCACGGATAATTCATTGACATGCATGGCAGCAGCGCCCGGGTGTTTGTTTGCGTGTGTATATACGTTCGCCAGCCCGGGAGAACAGATGCAAAAGGCATGACAAGAAAATAACCTTCCCTCGCTCCCTCCATCCCTCCCTCGTCGGTGGCGATGACGAGACGCGTCCCTTGCACTCTCTCTTCCTCTCCCCCTCTATTTTTATCATCTTTACACCCCCCACCGTCTCTGTCGCTCCCTCCATCTCTCTCTCTTCCTCTCTCTGTCTGTCTCTCACTCTTTCGGCCTCTCTGTCCTTGGGTGTCTGCAGCCAGCTGTGTCTTCGGGCCATTAGTGCCCCCCCTCCCCTCCATCCATTTTCCCCATCACTGATTCCTCCAGCAGACTTTACCCCCTCCCCCATCTCGCTCTTACTCCTCCTCTCTCTCCTCCTCCTCCTCCTCCCCTTCGTACTCCTCTGTCCCTGTGACCACTGGGGCTCTATTGTCACAGCAACTGCTGATAATAGTCTCTCGTCCTCAGTCCGGCATTCCGTTACGCCATTGCACCAAAATCACATGGCAGATGTGTGTGCAGACACATCTGGTGAACCTCCTCTACATCCCAACATATATGAACACACACAAAAACACCAACAAAACATACAAGTAATTTTCATTTTCCACTAACACATTGTGCTATTGCAACACACCCACACACACACCAAATCTACACAGTCAGCATCCTCCCCTTTCTGTTTATGTAAACATCTTGTTGTGCTGCTAGCCTCTTGTGACTGCCTCCCGTTATGAAAAGTTATTGCGCTGCATAATGTAGTGCCATTTACTTCTCCACACACCTGTCTCTAACTCACTCATCATAATAAAACAGTGATTGATCCACTCTCCCCCTACGGCATGCCAACCACGCTGATGCTGAGATAGCCTTCGGACGTACAGTGGAGGACGGAGCAGGTTGTCTTTGAGAAAGTGGGCCACGGGTATCATGTCCCCGCTTTATCTGTGCGGTCAGCAGAAGAGAGCTGTGCCGAGCACATGTGATGCAGATGATTCAAATGACTTGGATCAGAAGAGAATTATGTAAGCTTTCATTTGTATTTCTCCAAAGTGAGACTGTAGTGAGTGGAAAAGCCAAGGCCTCAGTGCACTTATAATATTTCTGTGAATGGCTGCAGGTTCAGTGAGAGCTTTGAGAGCTCTTTGAAATAAACTGTGGACTGGATGTGATTGAAGCAGCGACATCCAAGTCTGAAAAGTGAAGCCAATGCATAAGTGCTTCAAAACTGCATTCTTTCTAATGGCCAGCAGGGGGCGACTCCACTGGTTGCAAACAGAAGTCCAATTGTATGAGAGTCAATGAGAAAATGACCGTACTTCTCAATAGATTTATCACCTCAGTAAAGGTTTTCCTAATGTGCTTCATTGTCTTCTTAAACACAGATGTTCATTTTGTAAGTTATGGTCTGATTTAGAGTAAAAAAAAAAGGTGGGGCTATCCTGTGATTGCTATCACAGTGCATTTCCTTGTTTTTATCACTTTGAACTTGACCCTTTCACGTTGTGTTTTCGATACATGAAAGTTTACTGCAACATTATGGTAAAAAAAAAAGTCTTGTTCAGCATTCGGCTGGACTTACAAATACTCAAAGGAGTCGCCTGTTCATTTTGAATTACAGATGCAAAGCAAGCCACCGCTAGCATTAGCTGCTACTTTCAGTGTTCTTCTCCACAGCACAACTAATAAGTGACACAGTGACACAGGACATAGTCACAGTGACTGGGCCCACTTATTTTATACAGTCTATAATTTGTTTAATATAGAAGATTCAAATGGACTACACCAGCGGCCCATAACACTGACAGTTTGTTACTCCTTAACCCTACTTCCAACCCATCATCGCAGGTTGCAAATGTCACTGGGTGGTTGCACCTTTAATCATCTACATGTTGACCCCTCAAATTTATCTTGTGACCCCTTAGGGGGTTCCAGCCACCAGGCGGAGCACCACTGGACTATAATATTGTCCAACCCTTGCAAGACTAAATGACACAAGACCACACACACGACCACAAGCTAAAACGAGTATGACAGAAAAGTCTACAATGCTTTCTTGGAAAAGTGAAAAGGATAATGCTTTTCTGAAATGTGCCAATTTCTGTCCATTTCCCACCTTGTCTCTTGCTTTCACTTTTAACAAAAATGAATTTGCAGTTTTTGTCTCATTTTATGTATGCTTTATATTTAAGTGCATCCTTGTGCTTTTGCAGTGGGCCTGTACATGTGTGTGTAGTGTGGGGAGGGAAGTGTTGGAGGGGCATGACAGCTCCAATGGCAAAATGACGGCACCACACACACACACACACACACACACACACACACATACACA
>CAFUXE010001280.1:0-52043 GCA_903364295.1 Serranus cabrilla
TTTTTGAAAATTTGGCCATTTCGCAAGATGGTGTTTTTATGTCATTTCTGGATAGATTAGGCTCTAATATGTATCAACACACTGAAATTGGGACATTTTAAGCATTTTTAGGCGTTTTAAGACATTTTAAAGTTTGACCATTTTTGACAAAACATCTCATAATATGGTGTTTTTCTGTCCTTTTTTCAAAAATTCCACCCTGACACGCATCAACAGACTCTAATAAAGGTATCCTGCGAATTTGGTGCATTTTTAAGAAAGTTGAAAATTTTCGGGAAAAAAAAAAAACGACATGCTATATTATGACTTTTTGAATTCCATTTAGCTGCTCCAGTTTCAACATCCTGTCTCAAATGTCATGAAACACCTGAATAGAGACCCATGATTAGGATTACGGACACCGCTAATTTCCTATTATGACAAATCAAAAATATCTGATGTAAAAAAAAGGTGTGGGTTTGTCACTACAAGCAGTCATTTACCTAATATTCATTTGATTATTTCTTCTTATAAAAAAAAGCAGTGTTAATTTATTGGTTTATATTAACCTGCATTGCTCTTTATATATTTTTTAATGCCTTGTACATATTTTTGTCCCCATGTCTATTTAACATTGGTCAATTTGAAACTCTTAATATGTAAAAATATGTCACTCAAAACACATTTCTTACAGAAAACCATAATGTTGAACAAAATATTTATTTTTGACAATTACATGACCTCTGATGCTCCAGGTAGTGAGCAAAACAGTACAAAAAGTTGACATAAAATAAAGACCATGAAAAAGTGACATGAGTTGGCAGTCCTAATCCCATGTTAAACCTAAAAACACCACAGCACTGACAGACACGTGGAGGCGGCATTGGAATGTGATGAGTAGTGTGTACCAGGAAATAACCACAGCCTGCTACAGGAACCATTGCTCCAGTCAATGTGGGGTTAACACATCAAGCCCAAAAGACAAACAGAAAAGAAAGCTCATAAAATAAAAATCAAATCATTAGAATTTCTGAGATTCAGCCCTGAGATTAACACACGGACAAAATATTTTTTTTCTAATCCAAACATTTTGTAAGAATAAAACATATTCCAAAATCTGTATTTGGTACGATGCAAACAACTGCCTGTAATTGAAAACAAATGCAGCGAAAATTTAACCACAACAAAATATAGTATACACAAAACATAAGGATGGCACAAATGAAAGAGACGTGGTGTTCCAGGATAAAGAGATCTGAGTGTGTGTGTGTGTGTGTGTGTGTGTGTGTGTCCTGCTGCTGCTGGTGAGACACAAAGCAAACGAAGCCTTCGGCTGCCTCTGTGTGGACGTCCGTATTCTCGCCTCAGACAGCGCAACGCTGTCCCTAATGGTGCTATGCAGAAGTACATAGAGACGTTACACCAGCACTGATCACACAGAAACTTTTCTCTAAAACAAACAGGCAGACTGACAGGCCAAAGCCCTGACCTCAGCAACAGATTCAACAAGTATGAATACTAGTCTCGGGTACACACGTCCCAGAGACTCAGTGTGCACCTTGGTAGTCAAAGGGTTCAGTAGGAATTGGCCCCTGGTATCAAGAACAACATAGTCTGCAGCAGAAAAGTGCATGCAAGCTGCCTTCCGTCATGAAGACGTCCAAAGAAAGGTGCCGTACATCTACTGATTTGTCATTGCACCACAAGCTAGTGAGAATAGAAAAATCTGTATAGACGTCTTGTATGTCAAATAAGGCTTTTTCAGAAAGGTTCTGGTGGAAATTCACCATTTAGGCCCAAGTCGAGTGAATCAGGAATCTATATACGAGCACGGCCATTCCTACTGAAATTAAGATTGATGTAAACCAAAGATTCTTCATCTCAGCAAAGAAATCTGCAAACACACATTCATCCTTCACTCAAAGGGATAGTGTGGATTTTATTTGACATGTCTTAATATGAGGTATTCATCTAGTTATACTATTATCTACAGTAGATGGTGGTTGGCACACACACAGTTTAGAAAATCAGACGGGTACAGATGCTAAATAATATACTGCTGTGGAGGGGGGGCAAGAGCAAAAATATTTTGCCACCAAAAAAATCTATATAATTTCAAGTGTACACTCAATTGTATTATTTTCACCACTTGACTTTGCCATCAGACAGCACGGTTTAAGTTTAAGAGGTGCTATACTCTCTTCAAAGCCCCCAGACTCCTTCACCAACAGCAGTCATTTTACCTTCCTGAAAATGTGGGTCTACCCCTTCTACTGTTAGGTTTGTCTTATTGTGAAATTTAAAGGTTTAATTAAAAATGAATCAAAGTCACAAAATCAATCAATCACGGACAAACTGACTGACGCAGCAGTGAACAACAAGCTCTTGTGATCTGTGAGGTAAAATTACTATTTTTGTCAAAGGAGTCTGGTAGTTTTTGACAAAAGGACATAAAATGCCTTACTGATGGCAAGGTAAAGCTGTGAACATATTCTGAATTTAGCCTACACTTATGCAGGCTAAATTTGGTTAATTAACTTATGTGAATTGTTTTCTAAAATACGTTTTCCTGCTGTCCCTGTCCACAACAGTACATTTCTTAACTTGCATGCTGGTCCTCCTGCCTGCTCACTAAACTGGGGGCGTGCTGACCGCCACCCACTGCACGGAATACACCGACTATGGATAAGTACCTCATACAAAGCCACTTAAAAAAAATCCAAACTCTGCCTTTAAGTGAGGTGGTGAAGCTGAGTGGTTCTTTTATTCCAAAGAGGCATTTGCTGAGGTACACTCAAAGCAATGTGAATACTGTGAAAATTGATAAAATGAACTAAACAAAGATTTTTTTGCAGCTCGGAGGGAGAAATCCAAGTAAACAGCAGATGACTTGCATTGAGAGGAATCCCTTTACTTCTAGGAAAAAAAAAAAATAACTAAGCCTGCTTTAATTTATTATCCTCTTACAGAGAAAAAAACAAATCTTATTAAAATTCCATTAAGATACCAACTGATTTAAGGGCCGTGCAGACAAACTCAACACAGGCACATTTCAATTCTCCCAGCCTGACGTGGGAGGCCAAAGTGCTTGAAGCCAAATAAAATCAAAAGGTCTCATCCTGATGTTTGGATGACCTGTAAACCTCAAAGAGCCGCATGACTGAGCCTGAAGCGGATGATACGACAAGGAGGGAGGCAGTCGGCTCGGGAAGGTAATACTGCAGTCGAAGCAGAAGACATGTTCAGTGTCACTCCAAAAACCCCTCACGTGGAGAGAATACATTCAAACACACACGGTTCAGTCCTCTTGAAAACATCAACTGGGGCCAACGTTTAGTGCAAGTGTTGTTGGGGTGTGTTTAAGACTTGCCCTTCGCCCCGCTCTTTGTGAAACCAAACATAATGCCATTTGATCAATAGAGATTTTCTGTTAAAAATAGAACCCTGTTATGTTGTTCAATCCGGTCTCTTGTTCTGTGAGTGACATATCTGAACAGACCCGCCTCTCCTTGATTGGCTTGACATTTCAACACTGAACTGCTTTACCAATAACTTAAAAACACACAATCAAACCTCTTTGACAACTGCTAAAGAAGCCAATAAGAAAACTCCAGGAATAAATAAACCAAATATAATCAAATACTTAGAAAATCTTTAAAAAATTAAATATCTTTGATTGTTATTCATATTTAATCCAAGAACAAAAAAAAAAAAATCCATATAAATAACTACAGAGTGCTAACACAAAAAGACAAATTCAGCATATTACTTTCTGTAGGTGTCCCCAGTCTGCGTGTGTACCGTCACACTGGACTGAGGCAGGTTTCTGTGACCGGGCGCCTCCAGCCACAGTGTCAGGGGTTAACAGTGCAGTTGAAGAGCAGAAGGTGAAGTTAAGGTTTACGGGTGCTAGCTGTCAGTCAGAAGAACCCTGGTCCGCAGTTGCCATGGTGACTGGCAGAAGGGGAAGGAGAGCCCCTGCAGGATGTTGCATGTCTGCATGAAGAAACAGAAAAACATGTTTCAAAGTGAAGAATTCAATAAAGCATCACATACAAACATAAACATGGAGGCTGCTGAAGTCAGTGTTTACGGTGGAAGCCAGCAAAGTTATGAGCAGATGATGTGATGCCAGGGGGGGCATGTGTGAAATACTACTTAAAAATACTTAAAATAGTCTGATTATACTCCGTTGATACATGTAGCAGTATAGTTTGTCCAAAAATGACAGAAAAACACCAATTATGGGATGTCCAAAAACTGAAAAAAGCCATACTATAGTATGTCGATTTTTGTCAAAAAAGGACAATTTTGAAAACGCTGAAAAATGCTAAAAATGGACTAATTATAGTCTGTTGGTACGTTTAGCAGCTTAGTTTGTCCAAAAATACACCATACTGTGAGATGTCAAAAAATTTTGACAAAAACGTCATACTATAGTATGTCGATTTTTTTCCATGAAAAGGTCATAAAATTTTAAAATGCCCCAAATTCATAGAGTAGCTTCATTAGAGTCTGTTGACACGTGTTATGGTATAATCTTTGAAAAAGGGACAGAAAACACAATTTTATGAGCTTTACAAAAACTGGAAAGAGTCATACTATAGCATGTCAATTTTTGACAAAAAAGTTGCATTTTTAAAATACTTAAAAATGCTTAAAAATGGTGGCTTGGAGAGGTTGGAGATATGCATGAAGCATCCATGTTTTAGAATTTGTAGTGTCTAGGCAGCAACATCCATATTTACAGCACTGTCTACTCATGTCTACATGATCGTAAACTGCAACCTGGCTGGTTGTTGGAGGCATACAATCACGAAGCTTATAATTCTAGTAATAAATTAACACTCTCAGGTTTACTTTGACACAGCTTTTATTTTCTCAAACCTAACAACTTCCTCTAGAGCAGCAAAGCACATGAAAGCAGTTTTGACTTACCTCATGAGGTTTCTGCTAACTTTGTCACCTGTCGTCCCATCGGTTCCCTGGAGGGGCTTTGAATGTCTTGTTCTGAGGATGGATGAGGAATCAAAAAATATTTAGCTGACATTACACACCCTTCAAACAGCAGGTACACTCTTCAAAATGGCAAGACACTTAATTCTCGAGATTTTCTAAACAACTTGTCTTTTCTCACCTTGTGCTTTTTACACTTCATGGAAAAGTTTTCTTCAATGAGAACACAATCTGCCAGAGCAAGAACAGAACAGGAATTAAAGATGTCGCACTGATTCATCGAAAGTTTACAACCGCCCACACGTGCAGGTTTAGGCTGAGCGGAAATGATAACAGCCAAGCGCACCTAACTAAAGAGCTATTTAGAGATCAATACACATTAACTCAGTCACACTCACACAAAGCACCAGGCGTGGGTGTATTCTGCATTGATATATATAGATAAACAGATACAACGCGCAGATAAAAAGAACTGCAGGACTAGATACTACTCGGTCTAAATTGGAAGAAGCGACCCACTAAACAAATCATATTAGAATTATTAGAAACATTATTTATTAATACATTTTACATTATGATAAAAAATGTTAATTTATAGTTTATGGTTTTTGCACCCTTTCATTGGATTAGCATAAAGCGGGCATGTCTGGAGGTCAAGGGAGTGCAATGACAATTGGCCATGCCAGTTTTCCATTGCCAAAATTTACTGTGTTACTTCACCCTCTTCCTGATAACAAATCATGCTGTTGTAATGGAGTCCTTCACATGACACCAGTGTCTTCACTGCGGCATTAAAAACGAGCCTGCTACATCCTCTGTGAGTCTCAGAGGGTTAAAAATAGCTGTGCACGGTTTATCTGTAAACACGAACAAGTAAATGCACTTTGTTCCCATGTGTTGTGTGGACAGGGAGGGCAGAGAGCGGCACTTACCTGACTCCAGAGCACACCTGTAGTGGTACTTGTTGGGACAGCCTTTGAAGAAGCAGCCAAGTGTAGCTCCTGGGTCACTGCACGCCGAGCACATCTAAACACACAGCAGATCAAAGCTCAAATGAGGACATCGGGTACATGCTTGGATACAAGATAAAAACACTGGATGCACTTTACAAACAGAGCAAAGCAGGAGGGCACGATCAAGATTATTACACTTAAAATATTGCAAGTAGTACTTGTGCATGATTGAGGCTCTGATTCATGATCAATGCTGAGTTTTCAGTTGAAAAGCAGCACAGAGGAAGCTTGTTCAATCAGAATCAAAGGAGTCATAAGCACCTTATTAACATATTAGCATTTCCTCAAGGTCCTCATTTATCAATATTGCACACAAATATTCCTTTTTTGAACTCAAAGTGATTGCAGGGACCAGGGTTTGAATTTAGTTCTGGGGACATTTTAACCCCCAATCAAGGCGCTGGTCAAGGGGTGCGACTTTCTGAAGGTTTTTTGGGGTGAAGTCTACAATCGCCGATTGGTCAAGCACACATGGCACCGCTGCTTCAACTCCTGTACGTATTCATTCATAAAATGAGAAAGTACTTTGATTTAGGGACCATTTTAGGAGAACATTTCTCTTTGTCTGATAACATTAAAAGTAAAATTTGGGCTCTGCTGTCAGATCCATGACTCACTTTAAAAAGGATAGAGAGAAAAAGTAAGAGATCACACAAGCGATCTGAGCTGGAGAGAGAAGAGAAAGAGACAGCGTGACAGTTCTGTGATGAGAAAGAAGCCAGTAAAAGAGAGAAATAAAATGTTATTTTCTGGTCGTTTCCTGATAAATAACCATCAAACGCTCCGATCGTTTAATGGGGATATGAAAGCTTAGTTTGGCTTTCCTCTGCTGGGTTTCATTCATTACATCCAACATGCAGCAGTAAATTTCATCGCAGTCAACTTCGGCACACTAATTTGCCTAATCCTCACAGGTCTTAAGACTGCGGTAGAAATGCAGACAACAACTTGACAGCTTGAAGGAACCTTTTTTAGGTTCCTTGAAAAGTAATCTGGGACTAAAATTACTAAGAACCTCTTGGGGGAGGCGCAGCTAATGAAGAAAACATGGTACAGAGATGTTCGTCTACTTTCAAGTGTATGCTCAGTTGCTCATGCACTGCTTATTAGGCCTATTTTTACTGCAGACATTTTGACTTCCTGTTCCTAATAACATTAACTTTGATGTACTCAGGTATCCTAGTAACTCGTGACAGTGAGCCAATACACCTCACAAATTAGAAATCATAATGAGGAAATATACCTTGCAAACAATTTACCATTACAGATCACGATCTGACACAGCTGGCAGCTAGCTCACGTGAGCTACTGAGAAAGACTGAACTGCTCTAGAAAGCTAAGGCAGAAAAAAGCTAGTATGTAGAAACTGGGCTTAGATCTATGTCAGGCCACTGTTTCCAAAGAGAATAATGAACGTTTGTAGAAACTGCAGAATTTTGAAACAGGCAGGGAGATTAATAGGACTTTTCTGTCTGTTTTGGAACAATAGTAGGGCAGCTTCTCTGCAGGTCTCCGCTTTTAGAAAGCAAAGCTGTTTGAAACACACAATTGGCCAAGCCTCCGAACAATGCCAAGTTTGTTAAACAGTGGAAACCTCTGGATCACATCTAAGCTGATGCTCATAACAAAATTATATTTTTATTTTTGTGTCATCCAGATTAACCTCATTAGTGACCATTTCAAAATATACTAGCTGTTTCAAACACTCTTCACATTGCTGTACACATTAAATCATAAAATAGCATGAGTGTGTAGCAAGACTGCATGACAGTCAAGTGATGTCATTTCCTAAACTGACTGTTTTCGCTGCTCTAAAGAATGCCTTTACCCACTTTGTCATTATATCCACATTACTTAAAATCTTTATAAACAATACTGGGGAAACATCTATATCGGGGCATTTGATCAGAATATATATCAGATATATTTCCATATCGCCCTGAACACTCTAAGTGCACTACCTAATTTAAGTTCAGCAAATTATTGAAAATCGGGCCCTGTGATATTTTGTAAATTTTTTGACATTTTCTGTAGTGCTTGCATGCCAAATTTAAGATTGGCATGGGTATAAATAAGTGTATATTATTTCCCACTGCATGAAAGGATAAAATTAAATAATAACGTCTCGCAATGAGGCAAGGCCCGGCTGAATGAAACAAAGACATTATGAACGATTTAAATCAGGGTTCAAACATTAAGGGATTTAGAGCAGGAATGAAATCCAACCTTTTCTGTGTGGATGTGCAGCAATTAGGCACTGATGTCACTAAGGTACCCTGAAGGCTGCTTTCTGAAACGAATGACTTTCTACATAATACAATGCATTATATGTCAACTACTGTGCATCCCCTTCTTTGAAGAAGCAGTCCCACTTTACTCACTTTCCAGCCATTTTTAGCCATTTTTGGTATCTATCTCTGATACAGACAGATATTGATATATCTATGATAACCAATTTAAAACTAATCTGCAGTGGAATGATTCTGTCCAAAGTTTTTTTTAACAAAACAGTTGATAACTGTGATCACTGTAAGTTATCTTCAGCTGTATTGTAAAGATCCAAATGTCTCTGTGTTGCTTGCCTGCACAGTAATTTCTAAACTCTTCCTCACTGGCATAATTGTCAATTATACATGTTTACTAGTGGCTTGATTTGATAACACAGCCCAACTCTATTAGTATCCTAGAAGCCTTGAAAAAACAAGTAAACAGGCAGACTATAAAAGCATTATCAAGCTTAATGTTTTCTTCATTACCAGCTGCATCATATCAACCACATCTGTGTGGAATTGTGCAAAGTAGATTCACAATATAGACCTAAAGTGCCGCTCACCGTCTCCTGGGCCACCTTGACAGCCTCCTCCAGTCCGTAGACTTTGCCCTTCACGAGAAACACGCCTGCGGACCAGATGCCGCAGTCTTCATGGAGCCAGTATTCACAGGGCTCCAGAGGCAGCACAGGAGGGCTGTACCAATCCTCTACATCAGCATAAGCAGCGTCTGATCGAGCCCGCTTAGCTGCGGGGCTGCCGGTACTGTCAGCGGTCCACCGGTGGCTCTCCAGGAGGCCCTTCTGCTTCGGCAGAGCTCCCGCCCTGTGGGGTCTCTGCGTGGGTGAAATGGCACTCTTCCTCCCCCTGCCTCTGACACTGCAGGATGAGGACGAGTCTGAACTGCTGTAATCGTCCTCGCCCTCTTTGAGGCCCGACATGCTGGCTGGTCTTTTGGTGCTTGGCTTGTACCCTTCGGGGTAATAGGGGCCATGAAGGTCCCCCAAATCCATGGCGTTGGCTGCCTGCCCACATAGGCAGCAAACGAGAGCGCGCTGGTGCTGGCTGTGGGTGGATGCCCGGCCCAGCTGCAGACAGGAAGTGCTGGGTACAACAGCAGAAATGTAGCCAGAGGGGTGAGCCTGCTGCTGCTGGCCCTTCTTGAGTTGTGTTCTTACCTCCTCAGGGTAGTTGATTACAGTACACAGTGATGATGACAACTGCTGGCGCTGCACACGGATGAATGGAGAAAAACTGTCCAACCTAGAGTCCCTTTTCTCTTCTTTGTAGTTTACGTACTTCAGCCTGATCTCCGGCTCCTTGGGGGAGAATATGGATGAAGACTGGCTCCATATGAGTTTCTTTTGTCTCCTCTTTGAAGTGGAAGCCCTCTTCGTCTTGGCAGTGGGAGATGTTTTGCTACCTGTAGCCTTGCCTTTGGCCTTGCCTTGGCTTTTCTTTGGAGATTTCGATGATGGTGGTGAAGTTCCTGCAGTATGATTTTCCACTGGGGGGTCAGGGGGAGACAGATGTTGTGGCTCTTTTGAGGTTTTTAGCGACTGTGATGACGAGGGTATCCTCTTTGACTTTGCAGGAGACTGTGGTGAGTGTGGAGGGTGCGAAACATCCTCTGGCTCCTTTTTTGACTTCTTGTGCACAGCAGACTGAGGGCTTTTTGGAGGTGTGCTGCGATTAGGCTTTTTAGAATTATTGATTTCAGAATCAGAGGTAGAGTCTTTGTGAGTGTTAATGTTATTAGTTTTACCCCTTTTCATTGAAGCTTTTTGCCTCTTTGTTTTCACTGAGAAATGCGCTTTCGCTCTGCTTTTCCTTTTTCCTACTGACAGGGTGCTGTTCCTCTTCGGACTTGCCAACTTAGAAGCACTAGCTGTTGATTTGGAAGCATTTGCTTTCTTATTGGTGCGTATACATCCTGACACTTTATACCGGCTTGAATTTATATTCATAACTATAGCCTCTAAGCGCATCCCTCTGCCTGACCGCACTGGCAGTTTTCTTTCGTTTAAAGTTCTCTGTAGCACCTTTGCGTTCCCGTTCATTTGAGAAATGACAGTCTTGGGTTCTGAACTTTCTGAAAGATCATCTGTCAAGTCAATCAAAGGCTCCAACACCGCCTTCCGTCTATGGACAGGCTGGGTATTTTCAGCGCTAGAATCTAACCTTGTGCTATCATTGATGCCAGAGCTTGGCTGAATGGGCTTCTCTGTCCTCAAGCCCTCCCACGCAACCTCATCAGCCGTCCCTAGGTAAGAGTTGTCACCGCTGGGTGAGCTTGAGGCCTGAGGCAGGATGAACACATCCTCCACATCGTCCAGTGAGGTAGCCGAGGGGGAGACAGGGTCCTCCAGAGGACTGATGTACTCCCTGCTTAGTGAATGCAGGTCTTTAGCACCCACGCTGTCCGGGACGACTGCTGGGTTCTTAGACATGAGAAAGAGCACCTCAGAGCCACTTTTGTCCTCATCCTCCCCTGTGGCAGGGGCAAGTGTCTCCGGGGAGGATTCAGCAAATGCTCCTGAACTCGAACAGCCTTGTCCATTCTCCAAACCTCCACTTTTTCCCCCTGAAAGGCTTTGTTCCTCTTCGCCGCTGGAAATAACTTCACCATTGACCTCCTGAGGCTCCTCCATTAGACATACACCATCGTTGTTCTCTGGTCCTACCTGAGCCTGTGACAATGACTGTAAAGATTCTGTCTGAGTGGCGAGGTCCACGGGCCCATCAACCTGCTCCAAACAATGCTGGCTCAGTGCATAGCTAGTCTCCTCAAGCCCTTTATCTGAGTCACATGGAGGGTGGAGAGACAACTTGCTTATCGGTTGTACACCATACAGAGGCGGATGTCGAGACAGCGAGTCATGTGTGGGGAAAACGTGAGACCTGCTCACGTAGGAGAGGGTGACTGTAGTGTGGGAGAAGGCATTGTCTGGTTGAATTTGATCCCCTGATTGAAGAGTGGTATCCGAGGAGCCCGTCTGTGAAAGGGGTAATCCTGGGTTGCTGGTCCCCGAGTTTGGGTACCAGCTGGGGCTCTTGACCAACCGCAGGGCATCGATGGACGTGCTGGTAAAGACACATTCCTCGCTTTTCCTGGTCAGGTCAATCACAGTGGGGATGCTGGAGGTGGAGAGGTCTTGGGGCTGTAGATCATCTAAGCTCCCAGGTGGCTGCTCCATAACAACTGCAACGGATGGAGAAGAAGAAAAAAAATGGTGCAGCTTATAAGAATGAGTTATGTCCAGGAGGAAGCATAGAATTAATTTAATTATATACATGCCTTTCAGTAGGTTGGTTAACAACTCCTTATACCCAACCAGCGCGGGCACATTGCTCTTTTCCATTAACTCAAGGTCACAGTTTAACTACTTTTTTACCACAAAGCTACATCCCCTTGGCTTATTACTTTTTCCGTGTTGTATTTAATCCGTTCCCCCCCCACAGCTAAAATCATAGCGTTGACATTAGCTTAGAAACTGGCTCGTGCTTTCATTTCAATAACGCTGGAAGCATAGCATAACTGACAGTTTACGTTTTCGCTATTTTTTTAGTTTACCTTGATATAATGATGTTCTTAAAAGCAATTTGTAAGGTTTCATGGATAACGTCTTTTCCAGACAACCAGCTCACTTTTTTTTTTACCACCAACGTTGACAGGTCAGGGTTGCTAACATAGTTAGCTTAGCTAGCCGCAGCTAACATTAGCTAGCTAGGCCCGCCTAAGCTCCGGCAGCGTTCCCGTACGCCGAACTGCATTTAATATCAGACAGCTTTAAGAAATGTTCATTAAAGACTGATAGTTATACGCCACCGAACGTGAATTTACAGTTTCTACTGATCGGCAACGGCAACTCTTCATTTCGGCTTGGTTTATTCCCTAAAGAAGCTCATTTTTACCATGACATGTCAACTTGCAACGGTTAATGGTTCACACCGTTCGTTATTGCCCACCACGACACTTTGTAACTTTATAACAAGAACAACGACTAAACCAATTTTAAAATGTAAAATTTTGTGTCAAAGTGTGTTATCTGTTGTACTGCTTGCATGCCGAAGTGAAGACGGGACCGTAGCAGTTGAAATAAGTGTGTTTTACTTGCCATTACATTCCAAAATCCAACGATAAGCAAGGTATTATTTAATGCGGATCACTTTTCGTGGAGTTTGGCAACATGTTCTTTCCATTTACAAGAACGGTGCGCATCGGGGCAAGGCCCGGCTGAATGAAACAAAGACAGAGCGGAGGTAATGCGCTGCGCTGTGCAGCTGATCAGAACTTACCCGGACGGGAGAGATCGTTTTAAAACGTCCAGTTAAGAATCCATCCCACCCTGCATCTCTTTCAGCAACTCATCTACTCTAACGAATCCTAATACATCTACAAAGACACAAAGTCCCAAATTAAATAAAGATCCACACACTTTCCAGGAACACACTATTCTGATATGAGCACTGTCAAGTAGTTTAGAGTATAATCTCAAACTTCCGGATGGCCCCTTCATAATAAAGCGATTAATAATCTGTTCCACCGTGTTACTCTCTTTCATTTGACTTCATTTGCATAAAAAAGTACAAATACACTATATATAAAATAGATGGAAATAAAAAAAAGTATAATTCCTCCAAGTGTTAACAGGAGGGGACCCTAGCTATTGTTCAGTTCAGTCAGAATAATTCCCCCATGTCCCAGCTGTTGCATGTAAAGTGTCAAAGCTTTAGAAAATGTAAACCGGGCCGGCCAACCCGGGATGATGTCTTCTTCTTCGTTTCTCTTGAAGTAATATAATTACTGGGCATTACTTTCGGCTGGGTGCTGTCTAACTCTGGGTGGCTTGACAAGTAACACCAGGCGGCAGTGGAGCAGTTGTCACTCAGCTGTAGAACAGTGAGGCATTATGGGAGCAAAGTGGGTGGACCTGTTCCAGATCAATTTATCGACTCTCAAATACGATTTGATGTTATTTTCTGATATGGCTTATTAAACAACTCATAACTCGTACTTTTTTTTTTGAAATATATGTTTTCTGTAGTTGCTAATAAATTAAGCAAAGGAGGCTTACTTCTATGATTTTTTCTCTCTGGCTTCTTTGATATACTGTCAGGTGGTGTTTAATAAGATACGTAAATACAGATAAAAACATCAGAATTGAATTTCATTTTCTTTAAAACAAAATAAACTAATGAGTGAGATTAAAGGGGTATTCTAGAAATGTATTCCGTTTTCATTAAATTGGGGCGATTGCAAGACATATTTAAAAATAAAATAATAATAAAAAATGTAAAAGTTAAAGCAGCAGAGATATCCTGATTTGTTGTCCTTAGTATTGGCCAAGTTCCAAAATATTGCGAAGTCTGACAGCAGTCTTGCAGCCAAGATGACATGCGATATCACCTTTGGTGTTTTTACAAACTGTTGGGTAGCTAATATCATGAGATTCCCTTTAAAAATGAGTTAATTAAAGGGACAGTTTACCACTATTACCCATGCTTTTCATTTACCTGTAGTACAATTAATCTAACTAGATTGTTTTGGTATGAGTTGCTGTGTGTTGGAGATATATAGATATTAGCTGTGGAGATGTCGGCCTTGACTCAAATATAATGGAACTTGATGGCATGCACACACAAAAACACATTTAAACTCAAAAGCAATGTCTCTTTCCAGAATTATCACTTTGTTTCCCATGACAATTCACAGACCTTGTTGTTCATGTAGGAACTATTTTCTTGACTTAAGGGGTGAACTGTCCTTTTAAGACAAGTTCAATTTACTTGGAGAACTACAAAACAAACTATAAATGAATGAACTTCATACTGATAAATGAAGCTAAACAGAGGATGAAAAAGTCAATTTTTCAAAGGAAATGCCCCACTGAGTACCAAATAACACTCTTTTAAAACAGGGAATTAAATATTACAGTGGTTCAAATGTTTTAGCATAAAATTTGATCAAATAGGAACAGTAATTCGATCAAACAATATTAACCCAAGGTCAATTTGCAAGTGTCTCCCCAGTGCTTCCAGCTGAATCGGATCTAGTTTTCTCAGTTGTCATATATATGGATCTATTGACACAAAAGCGCAGTAACTGTCGGAATATGATGGTTAAAAGGGAAGGGATTACTTTTCCCTACGTTTTTAGGAAAATCCTGCATAGGATAGGAAAAATAGACAAAACTTTCAAAACAGCCACACGACAAGAAGGGTGCAAAAATATTTATTGCTAATAAACCTGTAGTCAGTTGGTGTATATTTGCTTTATATTTACAATAATAAGAGTACAGAGGAATGGGAATGTGAAAGAAAAATCTCAACCATTTAAATAAATACAAAGGGACTGCCACTGAACAAGACTACAAACATAACCAACTCCAACAACTCCTATACAGCTGGACCAATGATTGCAGTGAGAAAAAAAAAACTCTATATAAATTTTCATATATATATTTAAATTATAGTCAGTGAATCCCATCCATATGCATTCAGCTGTCGCCTTCCCAAACGTAACTCAGATTGATCCAAGGAATGCAGAGAACATGTATGAAGTCAGGCGATGAAGCAACATGGTGGGGATTTTTTTTCTAATGCAGACGAGCACTTTTGTTCCATAGCTTGTGTACTGAGCAACACCTCCATCTATGCTGGAGTGGTGATGGAGTGGTGGAGCGTTACCGTGCAGACCTGAACGCCACACTCATTCCTATGGTTCTGTTATGCAAGTATTACTCATCAATATGCAGTTGTGTTTAGCCTTTAAACATCACATTTATGCCTTTGGCTAGCAACAGTCTAGGGAGTTAAAACAGTAGCTTACACAGTCATAGTTTTAGTGTATGCATGACAGATGCTCAATTAAAAACAGTATTTACAGTAAGACATGGCAGCACAAAATAAACAATACAAAAAAATGTCACAGTTAACTGAAGTGCATGGAATGCAAGACATGAAATTCAAACTTCATACCATGTTTTTTTTTTAATAATATATGATCTGTGTTTTGTGACCAGTGTGTAGTGTTACTAAATAAGTAATTACAGAGCTAAAATATAGTGGGCTTCTAAACATGCAGCAATGTAGGTAGACACGATGCGTCACTGTCAGAACTCCTTAGTGTCTTTATTTTCAAACAGGTGGAGTCTCTGCTCAGCTGTCAGCCCTTCCTTTAGACTCTGGAGAGATGAAGAGAGGACAACAACATGTGATTAATACAACTTCAGCGCAGATGTTCTGCTGTTCCTGAGCAGGCAGTGTTTCCCCGGTCAGTGTGAACCTGTTGTCACCCAAAAACCCTTCTACACCCTGTTTGGTATGGAGCCCCGAAAACTCTTGTAGCAGCAGCAGCAAAATCGTTTTATCCACCAAGCCAATGATAACATGGCTGGTTAGCTAACACTGAATAGCATCCATTAGCTGTAGCATTAGTTGCTGAAATACTGAATTGAAGTGATGCGCCAAAATTACGTAGAAGTTAATGAAAAAAATTGCTATTGTGCCTATTGTGGTTTATCATCAATATTATTAATTCCTTGTATCATTAAGCGTATTATTCCTTTTGCATACTAACTCCTAATATCCAAAACATTCCCATCATAGCTACTACCATTAACTGTTCCTTTAACACATTGCCCACAAAAGCCACAAAATCACATTGACCAAATGTGGTCAGCCACATACTAGCTTTTGACCGAGCCTTGATTTAGATTTTTTTTGAGACACAAGACACTTACAGAACAACAGATGGGGACAATATCAAAGTTAGAACTAAACTGACTGGGGTGCTGCAACGTTTACATGATGAGCTGAGAATTACGTGAGCAGCTCAAATTGTACAGGTTTGGTATTTTTAGCCCTGGGAATACATTATTATCTTTTTTAGCTTGCTGGCTAAACAGCTTTAGCTAGTGTTGCAAAAGTGATGCTGCAGTAGCACGATAGAGTATATAAACGATTAACATCACCTTATTATGACAGAAGTTAGCTGTAGCTGGTACTCAAGGTTGTTCTTTTTTTGCTGATTTTTGTTTTCCAAGTTTTGGGGCTTCATAGTAAGAAGTAACTCATGCACAAAATATACAAGCACTAATGTGAAAGGACACACAGGTTAGTTATCTTTAAAAACCCAGTGATATCTTAGACACAGTATTGTAATTGGTTCCCCATCACATGATATTTGTGCATATTAATGTCAAACAGTGTCTCGGATCATTGAGTGCTTCACAGGCGGAGGTCAGCAGGATGTGCGTAAACCAGCCGTCAGTGCGTCTGGTTTGGTTTACCTAAAGGAGAAGGGGAGGGAGGCCTACACGTCCTCAGCATGTCTCCACTCACAAACTGAGGACAGAAGGGGGAAAACACACCAGCAAGTGTGTGTTAGACTACAGTGGTGTTTCATTAGTATCACAATCCCAACACCACAGCTTTGATGGAATCACAAAATGGATTTTGTTTTAATGCAGGCCAGCAGGAACGCGGCCAATAATGATGCAACAGTGGACATGCGATGATGCATGCAACTCTGCAGCTGACCAGCAGATGGCAGTAAATCATTTGAAACTGGTTCTCAGCTTGTGTTTGATGGGAGACCTCTAATGTCAGCTCTGATCTGCTGCTACTGAAACATTATGGCACAATGGGTGACACAGACCAGATCCAGCATTAACACCACAGTGGGATGAAGGATTGATCTGACACTTTACTGGATACTTCACAGGAAAACCCACCTTTGACCTCATGGTGCGCTCGGAGCGCTTTGCTGCAGCAGCTGCCATCTTGAGGATGTCAGGGTTGCTTTTGGACTTCATGATATCTAGGAGGGAAACGTTTAGATAAAGGGAAGAAACAAGGGTTTAGTCTTCAGGTTTACTCAATATATCTGACACACAATAGGCCTCATCCAAGAACTAACAGATTCATTCAGAATTTGCACATATATGCTGCATGCACATCTTCCTTTGTGAGAGTTGAAAAATCTCAGCTTGAGTGTTTGGATTCTCCTGCAATCAATCCAGACTCCATTCGGAAAAGAAGTATTTAAAATGTTGTCTTTGTCATGAAGAACCTGTATATTACATGAACTGTAGATTTTTCATTTTTCAGCATCCTTTTGTTCCATTTATTGAAATTAAATAACAAATAAAGCAATACATGTATTTAGAGTATATACTGATGTAGCGGCAATCAGCATAGCCCCAAGTGAGCCAAACTCAGTTCAGAAAAAAAAAGCATTTTAAAAATTGTTTGCTTGACTTTCTCACGCAAAGACTTTTGACAAAGCAGGAATTTGCAGTCAACTGGACACTGTGATGACTCGTGGATTCTGGTGTACACTGACTCTGGTTTGCACACTGATGACTTGGATTCGATCATATTTAAAACAGACCTTCTCAACAATGCATATAAAAAAAATGGAACAACCACATTATAAAAGCTGACTTTGGAATGCTAATGTCAAAGTACTAAATAAACAGTGTGTCATTATGTTTAATGTAGACCTTTTTTATTTTTACATCAGCTCTTTAAAGGTACCAGAAAAGAGAACTTGAAGCAAACTGGAAGCTGGACTCTGACTATTTTTGGTGAGTCAAACTTAGCAACATATCCGCCTGAATATAATGTAATTTTAAGTAGATAATGCTTCATAGCCATGCCAATATACTACTTTTGAAACTCTGCAGTTCTTATTCATACTCTTGGTTGACATTTTTGTGAATAAAACCAACAAATTGTTTGGAACAAGTAGCTTTAAGTTGACATCTAAGAGTATCACCTCTGCTAGAGTCTCACTTGGCTTTGTACGAGCAAGAGTCACAGAATAAACTATTCTTGCAGGAGATCCACAGTATTTCTCTGTGTTCATACCATATCCTCCTCGCTCCACCTCCTCCATTGACGGCTCCCCGAGCGCCTCGTGAGCCAGCTGCAGCTGGTCTCTGAGCCGGCTCAGATCCCGCTCTGCTTTGGCCTTGACGATGCTCAGCTCCGTGTAGATGTCCTTGTACTTATCTGTTGCATATTTCTTGTCCTGAAAACACATTGTTTGGAATTTCAGTATTCATATAGTCTTTCAGCTGGGAATTCATGGAGGACTCAAGTTAGATGGGCTCTCCGGTGACTTGCTAATAGAAAGAAAAAGCACTGTACTCTTTGGGCAGCTTGGAGTTCATCTTTCAGGGAGTTGATTTCCTGCTTCAGGTACTGAACCTCGGACTCCTTCACCCTTAGCATCACCTAGAAAAAAAAAGATTAAAATGACAAAAGTAGTAATGGAAAGTAGAAAATAAGTAAGCAACCCTTTTTAGCTTGAACCTTACTTCTAACTCGTAGAGCTCTTTTCCCTGGATTGTGGCGTTTGAGTCTCCTACTCCATCTTCAGATGTCATGGAGCGCATCTTGGTGATCTCTGCTGCGAGACGGTTGTTCAGCTCCTAAAAATGCCACAAAGAAACAGCTTAGAACAGTTGAAAACTAGAGCCGGTGTGCTGTTCTGCACAAATGTGTTGCTTGGACCAGTGATTGTGTATTAGAGTGTGTATCTGCACCTGGTTGTGTGCGTTGAGCTCCTGGTTCTCTCTCTGACACTGCCTGAGGGCCTGCCTCTCGGCCTCCAGTGCCTGAGCCAGGTGGGCGTTTTCCAGGCACTTCTGGGAATACTGCTCCGACAACACCTCGATCTCCCGCTGGAACGAACACAGCTCCTCCCTGAAACATAACAACACCACACTGAGAGAAAATCTAATACCAAGAGTTTGGGGGTAGGAGAAAAAGGGTGCAAATAAAGCTAGGTGTCCAGGTTCTTGTTTAGATAACCAGTCAATCTTTACAATCCTGACAAGAAATCCAAACTATCCATCTAAGTTTGACAAGCTGGCAGGAGACTTCAGAATCCCACAGCTGTGGGATGAGTGAAGGAGCCAGCACGCAGAATGAAAAAAAGTCAGCTTAATGAAATTCTGTTTGATTTACTGTCAACACCCGCGCTTCCACGTGTCACCGGGTTCAGTGTTACAGCACGCTGAAGACAGGCAGGTGAGCTTTAACACCGAGTACCTCAACACAAGTCCCAGCACGTCATGAGTGACAGCTATTACATCTGATACTTCAGCACTTTATCAGGACTCACATCAAATACAAACATTCTTTAATCAAGCACAGTCAGATTAGTCTTAAAAAGCACATAAATAATATATGAGAGTGGAAACTGACAAATAGGAATGTAACGGTCATAGACTGAATAAAAATAACGGATATCGTCATCAAGACATTGCCCTTTGGTTTGCCTCAAGTTCGGCATTTTGGCTGTCATCATCTGAGGGTTTTTTTGTAACCAGCACATATACAGAACAGATAGACAGCTGGAATGACCATATGTTATCAGCTAACTCTATTTCGAGCCTGAGGAGTCGCCCCCTGCTGGTCATTAGAAAGAATACAGGTTTAGGGCGCTTTAATTATCAGACCTGGAAGTTGCCAATGGGTTATGGTTAAAGGTCGCTATCTACTATGATTTCACTTGTTTGAAGCCCTACATCATTCGTGTCAGTAGCTGTGTCATGGCAGAAAAACATGGTGCAGCAGGTGAAGATTTCCACATTGAGGATGAACCATTCAGTTTCAAACTGGAGAATGATTTCATCATTTTGGCTTCCTTATTAATGGAGAGCCGCTTCTGGGATGCTTCGGAAATGTGCTGCAGCATGTCTGGTGGAATAACAGGTGTTGCGGAGTGGCTTTGATCAACTCCAGCAGCTATATCACAGTGTAAGGCATCACAGCTACAACTGATGGAAATCCAGGGGGCAACTCAAGCAATTAAATATGTGAGAATAGACAATAGAATGGACAAAAACTCGCTCCTGCCTGAAAATGTAGATGCCCCTGCTTTTTGAGAGTTTTTTTTACATGACCCAATAAATAACCATGAGAGAAGTGTGCAGTCTTTACATTATTTTCAGAAAATCAACATCAGCCAGTCTACAGACTATACTGCATATATACTGGGGACAACTTACTCATGCTGTCGGCGAATCTCCTCTATGTCTGCATTTTCTGTGTTGCTGTTGGCCTTGCGAGCCTTGTCCAGTTCCTTCTCCAACTCTGTCCGGTGGGCATTTTTCATAGCTTCAATTGCTACAGGGACAAAAATATGACTGTATTGTTACTAAGGTAGGGTATGCAAAGAAACATTTCAAATCATATTGGTGATAAATGATCACAATAACTGCTCTGTGCTTTCTCTTGTTTCTTCCGTTAGGTCTAATGGTAATTACCAGCAATTGTTGCTGCGGTCTCCTCTGCCAGCAGTCGTTCTTTCTCCTCATGCAGGTTCTCCAGCTCTCTCTGGTGTTTCCTCTGCAGTTCATCAATCACCTTCTGATGGGACTCCTCCATAGCAGCAAAGCCCCTCTCACAGGTGGCCTATGGAACAGGAAAACATGGTGCAACTGTGAGTTCATAGGCCATCTGGACATGGACCAAAAGGTTCTCCTGATCATATGAGCTGAGCAGGAAAAAACCCTGGGCCAGTGTGCATTACTATCGTCATTCATTTTCAGCAAATAACTTGCAAGCTACAGCCTGTTAGCCATGAGCATGTCGAGCCTGTGTGAGTACAAAAAGGGTTAAGAGAAATGACAGGGTACACAATACACTAAAGGAATGCATAGACAATGAGAGAGGAGGGTGTAACAAAGTATATGCTGCCATTTCCTATCCATAGATGATGCTTATAAATTCATTATTCCACACTGAGCTCATGTTGTTGAATAGTGGCTGTAGTCTGTAGCTAATGTGCAATTCCTAATCTGCTAATGGGCCAAATCTTTGACGGAATGCAGGATTTATCGGACAGTCTAATACAATCATGAATAGCCGGGCGTCTAAGACACTGCTGTTAAATGTTCCATCAGCATTGGGCATTGTTGTGATCGGCTTGCAAACTTAGCACCATTGAGTTTTATGAAGAAAGGGAGAATGGACAATAATCCTCATCAAACACTTTTAGAAAAAGCCATTACAGTGCTTTTATAACTACAGTGCAAGTTTCCACAAGAAGGGATTTCAATGGCCTTTCCACCAGCCCAACTGAAACCCTTGTCCTGCTTCCGGCCTCTATTCACTGCCACTAATCTGAGGACTCAGTCGACGGCTGTGCCCTGGCCTGCGTCCCTGTCTCTGTCTCAATCTAGCTCCAGCCAAACAGGGGAAATGGAGGTCCAGCGTGTTTTCACAGGGATCAAACCCCCGGAGAGCTCAGACCCAGGAAACTACTGTGAGAGGCTGAAACCTCTCCCCCACAGAGCAAATGTAAACTTCCTGCTCTGACATCAGACTACGCACAAGCTTTATTTAGAAGCATGTCAGGCTATGTATCTTGTGTGTAAGTATATCCTGGGTCATGGCTGGGGCATGGACTCACTACTCAGACACTGCAGAGTATTAAGTTAGCCAAGACTTAAGATGACTATCTGAGCACCCAACACACCGTTTAAACATCCCACAAGTAAAACAAACTAAGTCAAACCTTTAAAAGTACGGATGTTTGTGTCACAGAATAACCACTCAGGTTGTCTCTGGACCAAACTGACAAGAAGCCTCCACAGCTCCCAGTCAATAATTATTGTGTTCCATTTTGATTTGTTGTTATTCTTTTAACACTCTATATCTTGGATTGGATTAATCGATTCATTGATCCATCCTTCCCTCCAAAGGCTTAGAACAACATTGTTATACAAGTATATAGGGCCATTCCCATGCTCAATTAAGTTTCATAAAATGTTGCGGGATTTTTTTGGGACTATACCAGTTATTACACAGATTTGGTTCTATATTATAACATTTTTCAAGACAATGAAATGCAATTATGGGGATTTGCATCATCACTACATCGACAAGACCCAGCTTTGCAGCCCTAACCAATTTATGCAATTCCACTGTTTAGGGAGTGCCCATTCTGCTCAACATATTATTTTACAAGTTCCCATAGCAAATACCATATACAGTCTGTTGTAATCTGGGTACAGACTGGGACAATCTGCAAAAAATGCTTAAACTGGACAAATGTATCTCCACGTCAGCTTTTAAGAACTCCATTATGGACTTTCTTGCATATAGATACAGCTGTTTCCTGACCTACTATCATTCCCTAACCTTTGCCTATCTGCTGCTTCCTGTTATGCCATGCATATTATTGTTCCCTTGCTGCTGTCAGTGCGCTTTACCTGTCTGTCCCACTGCATATTTATGCTACTCCTGTTACTGTTGTTGTATTCCCTGATGCTGTTGTGTACTATCTAAATGCCCGTTGCTTCTGTTTTGGATTTTTAATCGTTTAGGTGTTGCTTGTGGTCTGGAGTGATGCTTGTTGAGATTGCATACAAGTAGTGGGTGTGTTGATAATGTATGTCCTTCAAGTTTTGTTTCATTTTAGCACCTACCCCTTCCCTGAAGAGGCTCTGCCTTTTGCCAAGCTGCCATTGTAAATAAGTTTTCTTAATTACTTGCCTTGTTAAATAAAATGTTAAATAAAAAAGCCCCATTGTAAAAAATGTCAACTCCTATGAATGAGTGTCATTCTGCTATAAACCGTATTCATAAGGAACTATGTTATTTGAAACTTAAAGAGTGCTGTCCAGTGTCAATAGCCAAGACTGTGGATTACTGTTGATTAACATGAGTAACACGGACATTGATAACGGGGAAAGGCATATCTGTTGAGTTTTTATACATTTTATGGGTGTTTTGAGCACCTTGAATACAATTCCAATTATCTCCATTGTGTTGGGGAAACCTAAACATATCAAACCAAAACTATTTGCTTGGCCAAACATTATAAGCGGTTGAGTGATAAAATATGTAATCCACTTCATTGGGTGAACTGACTCTTTATCATGACAGTACAGAAGCCTACAATTTAAGATTTATTCCTGACCTTGTGACAAGTAGTTTTATAGAGTCAAGGACAGCTTACTAGCTTTTTTCTAGAGCTTTCAACTTCATTTCAGAGCTTCCACCAGCAAATGAACTTGCTGGCTCAGTTACCGTGTAGCTGTCCCATATAAGTTCCATAATTGGATCATTTCAGTACAGCCGAGCCAACAACTAAATTTGCTGTTGATGACTGTTAAATACAGTTGAGAATTTGAGAAAAAGCTAGTAATTAGACCTTAAGTTAAAATTACTTAGTGAAATAACTTAAATGGGGTGATATCAACTGTTATTCAGAAAAAGAAGGGATTAAAATTTTACAGTTAGTGGAAATAGCCAAAGGAAAATGCTTATGGCCAAATTAATTTGAAATTATAATTCAAAGTATTTCAGAGTTCAAACTTTACCCCAAACAATATAAAATGCAGCATAGCTGAGTCAAAGGGTTAAGAGTAATAAGCACATAGAACTACAACCAGAGGAACTCATTTCAGAGGAGACTAGGTTAATTTCATGAGGAAGCGTGAAAAAATCTGATTGCTTCTGTTTATATTCTATCTATTTATTTTTTGCGAACCTATAGTTCCAGTTTAGGGATTTGGATTATTGGCATTTTAACTGTTAACCAACAATATGAATTTGACTGATTAATACCATAATTTACAGTATATAAATAGTAAAATGTAAATTTTTTTTGTCTGCTAAGTGACCCATGCCACTATATCGATGAGGCCTGGTGGGTTAAAATCTGCGGTTCTACAGTCTACAATCTACAGTCCGTAAAACAGAGACACAGCTGACAACGTTGCTGCTAAACTTAAGCTTAACCGTTTCACGTTTGCGCAACACGGAAAGTAGGTTGAAACCTCAAATACCCCAGATGGCTGAATTGGGACAAAGTTGCCTGCTTGTCGGTTAACGGCGAATGATTGGTTAAAGAAGGTCGGCTGACAGTCAGAGAAAAACAAATCCAAATTGGCATCCCTATTCCAGTTACTCAAAGCTCTACAACTGACAAAACTTCAACAAAATGGGTTCCTCAGTACACAACTACTGCAGCGTCAATGATCTCATAAACCTATAGGAGGTTAGTTTTCATGCAACACAGGAGAAAAGTGGTTTACAGAACAAAGAGCAGGAGTAGGGTGAGCAGAGTAAGGAAAGGGAGGTTGGGGTTGGGGAAGGAAGGGGGATCTGGGTTTGCCACAAAGGAACACAAGGCATTACAGATGGAGGACGTTAAGGACAAGGAGCTTTTCCACCTTCAGGTTTTCCAGGTCTTTCTCGTATTTCAGCCGTAGAGTCGTAATGTCTCCCTGCTCTTCGCGCCGTCTCATCTCGTGGGTCATGACTGAAACTTGGGTGACCAGCTCTTGAATGCGCTCCTTCAGGGTGGATGTTTGGGCTGAGGCGTGATGCGGCGGCCTGTCTTCATCTGTGGAGTTCTTGTCTGCGTTTGCCGGACTCATCATTCTTTTCAGCTCTTCCATTTCATGATCAAACCTCTCTGTCAGGTTTGTGCTCTCCATCTCATGCTTCTTCTTAAGGTTCTCCATGCAATTTGTCAGCGAGTCGATCTCTTTCACATTTTCTTCTGCTCTGACACGAAGTGCCTCATCGGCCTTGGTGATTTCCTGCCTCAACTTTTCAGCCTGCTGCTCGTATCTGTCTTTGACCTCTCCCAGCTCCTTCCTATGTCTGGCTATCATGTCATGAAGATCAGGGTTTCCATCCAATGAGTCTATGGGCTGCCCTTCGATCTGGATCAATGTTTTTGGTCCTGTGGCAGTTTTCAAACAGGCCTCAGATAGTTGACCCTGAAGATCTGCCAGTTTGGACTCGAGATCTCTGGTAGCTTCTCTTAACTTTGGACAATTTGGACAATCCAAGCTGCCAATCTGAACTTCTGTCTGCTTTTGCTTTAGTTCTTTTTCATGTTGGACTTTCAGCCTTGTGATCACATAAGACATGCAGGCTTCTTTAAGGGCATTAAACAGATGTTCAGAGGACTGTTTCTGTTCTTGATCAAAACCAAAGCCTTTAAGAGCCAAAGACACAAGCTCGTCATCTTTGGCCTGTTTCACACTGGATGCAATCTGCTTCAGAACATTTGACTTTGCCTCTAAAGTCTCTGTTAACTCTTTAAAAATCAGAGCATTTGTTTCATTATCAAGCCATCTGTACATGGCTCCAAAATCTGTCTCCGTCACTACCTCACTCTCAACCTTTGCTCGAGGACAAATCCTCCCAATCAAGAGCATCAAGTGCTTCTGTGCCATCATCTGTTGTGCCACACTTCCTACACAGCTGTGTCTGTTTTCCTCTTGTTTGATTTCAGATAAACCAAACAGCTGGCTCCAGAACTCTCCCTCCATTACCAACCTCATGTCTTTTTGACTCACACAGAGTGGCTCTTCTTTCAAAGAACCAAATAAAGTGCTTTTTAAATCACTGAGTGTTCTCTCTACATTAACCTCTACCTTTGCTAACATCTCTAAAACCTGACTGATTGCCTCTGACTTCATCTCCATATCTTCTACTACTTGCTTCATGAGTCCTTTATCATCAACTTGCTCCTCTCCTGCCTCAACACACTCGCTAAATGTCTTTTCAACTCGACCTTCCTTCATTTTTAACATCTCCTGTAACATTCTTATTTTGTCTTCCGCTTCTCTAAGCTTCTCTCTATTGACTTTCTCAGATTCCTGGTTTAGTGTTATCAGCTCAGTGTTCCTGGCTTCAAGTTCCAAATAGCGCTGCTCTGAAGACTGAAGGTTTGCCTCCATCTCAAGTAATTTTGCTTGTGTGGTTTCAAGTTGGTCTTTCTCTGGGCATATCTCCTCGTCCTCATAATCTGTGTGAAAGCCTAGGCCTTTCAGCGTGGCCTCTTTCAACTGCAACTTCTTCTCAGTGTCTTTTAGGGTATTGCCAAGTTTCTCCAATGTAATCAGAGCTTCATGAAGCCTTAACGATTTCTCATTTAGCTCCCTCTCGTAATACTCTCTATCTATAGCGTTTGCCTCATTTTCAGCCATTTCGGCCTTCAGTCGCTTCAGCTCTTCAATGACCAGGTGATTCTGTTTGCCGCCCTGATGGCTGATCAGCTCGGCTTTAAGTCTGTCTATTTCTCTGTCGGCCTCAGTCAGTTGGTTCACTATCTCCTGACAGCGTTGTTTCAATGCCCCGTTTTCATTAGTCAGAACCTCAACCCTCTGAGAGAGCCTCCCAATGGTCATCTCATTTGTCTCTGAATGGTTTTCCATTTCTGAGAGAGGGCCGTAGGGGCTTTTTAGGCTTTCATAACTTTTTTTCTGAACCTTCCCCATCAAATCCTCCATGGTTAGAAGACGGGCTTCGTACTCCCGGATGCTTTCTCCTGCCCTGGCTAAACTCTTTTTTAATGTTTCCTTTTCCATCTCCTGTTGGTACTTCCAGGTCTCCAAGAGCTTATGAAGTTGATGCTTCTCTGGTGTCTCTTGATTACAACTATGGAATGTCAACAACTTTGCCAGCTCCTTTAGGGATAAGGGTTTACCACCTATCAAGTCTTCTAGTTCTTGAATTGCCTCTGTACTGTCCTGGAACAAGAAGCTAACTGTTTTTTGGACAGGTTCAGGGGGAGGGCCTTCCAGAATGGATGGTTTTGGAGGTTCAGAAAAGTAAGGATCCTTGGTGGGGAGGTGAGAAAGCGAGAGGCCAAGCTGTGCCTGCATATTGCGCTTTTTCAGCTCTTGCAGCTTCAGGAGCTCTTTGGTCTCCTGGTACTTCTTTGTTAAACTCTGTGCTTGAGAACTAACCAGTTCGGGCCTCTTCGTCTGGGGCGTCACATCAGCCTCCAGACCCAAAGGGTTCTCCAGCTTGGAAAAGGGGATCAGACAGTTGGTTAACACACAGCAGGGGAGACAAAAAGCTTGCTAATAATTTACAGCGTTAACTACCCCATAATCTCCCTCATTCAAAAAGTGACATTACAGAAAGATTTCCCATAATATCCCAAATTATAAAAATTAACAGTGATTCAAAACAAATTAAAAATTCTTTTAGATTTAATTGGTGTAAATTCAAAGCAAGGAAAGAGATTAAATGGCCAGGGTTAGTTAATTACAATAGAGCATGCACATTAAATTGTTAAAAGTTACTTCATGGGGTAAGTAATGCAATATTAGTTTCAGCTAGATGGTTTACTCAAGGATGGAAGGCACACCGGGTCCTACAACACATTTCTGAGGTTCTCTGGTCCAAGCTCATGTCTTGCACCAAATTCTTGTCTGAGTAGAGATAGTAAATTGTATTATTGTATTGTATTACTATTGACTCAAATCTGACGTCCAAATATATTTTCAAACTTTCTGTATAATACAAGTGTTCTCCTTCTTAATCAAAAAGCAAGACAAAACTAAAATCTAAAATTCACAGCTGAGCTTAACACTGACCCAACCATAACCAACTGAATCATCTATATAATGAATAATTCAGCCTCAAATCCATCCATACATTGACACATAACCACAGAAACTTCTCAAACATCACACAAAGCTTCAGTACATACAACATTTGTTTAGAGAACAACAAATGGACGGTCTGTATAGCAGTTAATAGAAGATGAGAATCTGACACTCATGCAAATAATTAGAAAACAAGCCAAGAGGTTATTATCATACATGTTGAGCCAAACAATATTAGCAAGTAAAGCTATCTTGCCATGGACGATAGTATCAATCTGAATTTAAATTTAAAAAAAATAAAGTGATCAACTATTTTTAATCAAGTACCAAATGAATTCCTCCATACCCCAATGGCAGTTGGTGTATCAACACAACCAAAATACAGACAAGTCCAATGTTAACAACATTATAATTTAATAATAGAGTCTGTTTTGAGTCTAAGTTTGTTTTGTTTTTTATTTTATTTGTTTATTTGTTGTTAGTCTTTATCCTGTTTTTTTTGTTAGGTTTGAGTTGGCTATATGTTTGGGCATTAGAGCCTTATCTTAGTCAAAGAAAACTGTAACTCCCTTTTAGTCTTAATACATTTTTACACACTAGTCAATGTAGTCCGGCCAAAACCAACAATCAATTAAGTCAAACTGATTTCTCAGAAGATCTTTTCTTATTATCTAATACAAAATGCAGGTTGAATGATACAGGTTGCAGCTTTGCAGGAAATCTCTGGTCTAGTGGTCTGATGGTTTCAATTTAAGGAAAACATCCAGACAAAGAACATGTTCTGATTTACATATTTAATTTGAACCAACAAGATTCAACATCTGGCCTGCACCCCCAACACTGTCTTCAAACCTATTATAAAACAATGACAGCTGTACAGAGTCCCCCTGACCATACTGCGCAGTTCAGGGTTTTTGAATATGCTCACCCACCGACCTGTTATGAGTCAATCTGCACTCCCCAAAATACAAAAATGCATTGATCAACCACCCGTCCCTCAAACCGCCAACAAAGACAAGAACCGAGCGCTGCGGCGGTGTGTGTTTGAGAGACAGTGTAAAACAGATGGGGGGAAGAGAAGGGGGAATGTAGACTATTACATGCAGTGTTTCTAACTTACTCTGAATGTTGCTTTGACCTGACCGCCAGAATCTGCAATATATTCTAGAAAGCTAAACAAACCAACCCGACCTATGCACTGAACAGCACAGGTCACCATATTGGCATTTGTAGCACACAAATCAAACTGAATAAAGAGAGATTTTGGTAAAAGTTTATGTTTTAAACTTAATTTTATGTTGATCTTTTTTGTCAATAATAAATCAAGCTGAAGTCACAGTTTGTGTTTAATGTCATTGTCTTGTGATTGTTTTGTCTAAGTCATAGAAAAAAAGAGTTGTTGACTAACTTAATAAGTCATAGTTTTAGTGAACAAATTCACTGAAACAAGCAGTTCTGTTTAAAAAAAAATATGTTTTTTGTTTAGAGTGAAATATTTCCTCAGGAAGTCACATAACCAACCATAAAACTCGAGTTCCTTGGTACAAAATCAATTAAATACTGAAGAAACTGCTAGCATGAGTTCAGATACAGTACAGAGCAATAACACAGAGATAGGAGATTAACTAGTAGAAGCCAATGTAGTATAAAGATCTTTATGTTTTTTTTTTTACATGCAATGAACTCATGCAAATGCACATATCTGTAGCGTTTTTTGTTGTTGGATGTCAGTTTGTTGGATGTTTTCTTACGATAAAATGCAACATGCAAAGAATGGAGGAGGAAACACTGCTCAACTGAGAATATATGCATGAAATCTACAACAGGGTTTCCCATCATAGCAGAGTAACATACAGTGCAATGCAGCTGCACGCTGAATACACAGAGACTCACCGGAGAGATGTAACCTGTCCGGACGTCCTGCTCTCTTTCCAGAGCCGTTCTCAGCTGAAGCTCCAGCTCCTGCTTGTGCTTGTTTGAGTCAAGCAGCTGCTGGTGACAGCTCTCCAACTGTGCCTTCAGGTCCTCTATCTGCAGGAGCAGCAGAGGGAAGGGTTAACAATTTAAAGGAGTTTTTACATCTGAAGTTTGTTTATTCTGATCTGAATCAATTGATGAGTTTGTTAACTTCAGTGTTTTCAGGTTTTGGTTTCTTTTCACACAGAGAAAAATCCAAGAGAACCTAAATGTGCCACTACAAATGTTCATTCCACTTATTGGTCAGATGTTTGCTTAGAAATGTACACAGCTGTTGTTCATTAGTGTTCATCCTGTAAGTTGGCGAAATTAAAAGAAAACTCTGGTGTTTTCTCAAAGGTGGTTAATGTGGAAGAATAAACACTATTATCTATCAGTTTGATGTTTGAAAAAATAAAGAATGGGCTTTGTCTTAATATTCATGAAACACAAGCAGTTTGGGAAGTCATTTTCAACATTAACCCTCTGAAACCCCAAACTGTAAAAACAACCTCCTCATATTCCATGAATGACGGAAGCTTCTGTCAAAAAAGTAACCAAAGTGAAGCTTCAAAACATGACATTTAATCCAAATCCCTTCATTCTAAATGTGTAACTTAAAATTTGGCCAAAAAAAAACTTTTGACCTGCAGGCTATTTACACAGAGCTGAGAAGAAAGGACAAGTACAGGATATAAAAATATTTATGGCATGCGGAGCCTCCTTATATTCTAATATTAGTGGCACTTGAAACCTGGAAAACTATTGTATATATAGGTAACATTTCATTAAAATTCTTTAAAATTAAATTAACAGGAACCATGAAATTCAACTTTTTTCTTTTTTCATGAGTTATGGCATTATAAGTGTGTTATACTGCATAAAAGACAGGTCTGATTTCTCTCTACTCTATTGTGCTGGTTCCATTGAGATGCAGGACTTGTATGTGGCAGTAAAGAAATGAGGCCACAGTGAGAGAAATATAACAGGCGCAAAAATTGCATGAAACTGTTTGGGATTCAGCTTGATAAAGGAAATGTAACCAAATGGTATATGAAGAATAGTGAGACTCCTTCATTTGATTTTAATGTTCTGCTTATTTTTGTCCTGTATGCAACTCCCTGTGTGTGCTCACTTAAGCTGGTATTAACATACCCCTTGCTTGTAATTCTCCAGTAGCTGCTCCAGCTCAACAGTCTCTCTGGATGTCACCGTGGCGGGCAGAGGCACCCTCCTCTCGTCCCGTATGGGCGTCTTCTCCACCTGCTGCCAGTGTTGTTCAATCACCTCCTCCACCCTCTGCTGCTTCTCCAAAGACTCAGGACCTAATTCTGTTGTTCCGACTCCCTCTCCACCCTCATAGTCTGTCCTTCCTCCTTCTTTAACGGATGTTTGCTCTCCCGATGAGCCGGTCACAGACTCATACCTCTTCCGCCTCTCCTCTCTTCTCCGACTCCGCTCCAGCTCTCCCAGATCTGCCTGGAGGCTCTCGGCTTCTTGAGCCCGCTGCTGAGCCAGAGCCTGAGCGATGGGTCTGAACTCTGCCCAGTCGAAGGTCTTAGAGCGGCCTTCTCTTCTGCGCTCACGTGCCCGGCTCTTTATGACGCCTGTGGTGGATTCTCTCTCCACAGACGAGGCCTCAGAGGAGGGAGAGTCCTGGGTGACGTCTGGCCTAACCAGACCCTCTAAAGCAGAGAAGGAGCCGTGATCCTCCGTTGAGCTGAAAGGCAATGAAAAAAGGCAGGCAAGTTAGTTTAAGCTTCAAAATGCTTATTATCCATGTCCCATGGCTCACGACTTCAGACTTCTAAAGCCCAATGTCCACTGGATGCCTCTGAGTTGCGGCTGCCAGAGCTAATATCCACTGTTGGCTCCTTTTCCCCACTCCATTCATCTGTTTTTGCTAAAGCAACTTGTATCTCTAAAGCATGAAATTAACCATTCAATGTATAATACACCTTAGAGAAACATATAGGCATTTAGGTTTAGTTAGGAATCGGGCTTGCAGCCGGTTTGATCCCAGGACTGACAGGTCAAGGACTGAAATGCCCTTGTGCAAGGCACCTAACCCCCTCACACAGCTCCCTGGTGTGCAGACACGTGCAGCCCACTGTTCCTTGCATGGTGTGTTCACTTGTGTGTAAATAAGGATGGGTTAAATGCAAAGTTGAATTTCCCCATTGTGGGATTAATAAGGTCATTAATCTGAATCTAATCTAAAATCTTATATCTTTTTGGCGTGAAAAAGTATCTCTCCCCTTATCAATCATAAATGGGCTGTAAATGTTTCCCCCCCCAATATGCTTGTAAAACACAAAAGAAAACTGACAACACAGCTACAAGTCTACAGACAGAGAAAAGTACAGACCACTTGCATGCAGCGCTGCGATGACACTGCTGCACAGTGGACACCCAGCAGAGGCCAAATGATCCATCATGATGGATAAAAATGTGCATTATTGCTGACACAGTTGTACTGACCTTGCCACATCGGGGGCAGTGGAGGGTCTGACGTTCTTCATGACAGCCTGGATCCAGTTCCTGCGTATCCCTGCTGTCATGGCCGACAGAGTGTGCACTCCCTCCTGGGTCTGAACATTTAAAAGCACCATTAAATATATACTGAGACTCTATATTACATTACATACATTACATAACAGAACTTTGACAGTGAACTACTATTTAGAGGGTTGAGTTTTATACCAGTGTATACCATTAGATGTTATACATTTGTCTACTACAAGATTTAGGCAAACTATATGCTGAAGAACCTATCTGTTTGATATTTTGGGGTGTATTAGAAAAAGGTCAAAAAAAGGTCCTATGTGGTCATTTATTGAAAAACATTTTTCACAGAACTTTCAGAACATTTGCTGCATTATAAAATATACCTATATCGTGATACAATTACAAATACATAAATGAGAGTTGCAAGACATGACAAGCTTAGTTTGACTACCATTAAAGTTCAGGGGATAGAGTTAACTGGACAGGACCCTGGAAACAGGACTAGAGGAATACAGAGACGTCATTATCTGTATCTGTATATAGAAGACAAGTAATGGGCGTGGTTTATACCTGAGGCCACATTGAATTGGGCAAATATTGTATTTTCTAACCTAGTACTCATTATTAGGTATATTTCCATATCCTCATACTGTACTTTCCATTATTCCAAGAAACATAACTGCTAGCACACAGACACACCAATGACGACTTTTTACACATTTGTCTTCTCTTACATGTATTTGGAAACCATAGTTGCGTTGAGCCTGGTATTCAGTTACATTGTAGCAAGTAGACAGGTCGATCTCACCATCCAGGTCAGAGGCCTGAGGTAACACAAAGAAACATGAAATAAAAATATAGCAGCAAAATTACAATTGATAAATTATAATGACAACAGTCCTTGCACCAATTCCTTGGTGCTTGGGCCTTAATAAAGAACAAATAAAAAAGACACAACAGGTACCAACACAAATACAGAAGCTCACCTCCTCTGCGATGGAATCCTTGTAGTATCTCAGGCTGTGATCTGTCAGAACAAACCAGTATTTCTTCCACTGCAACATGGAAAGGAAAAAGGACAAAGACTTCTGTAAACGCATTCAAATCTACAGAGCATGTAAAGGTAAGAAGATATGGAAAAGACGTAGCCACATATTGGACATCCAGTCAGTCAATAAACCTGCTCTGCCATGGCACAGAGTTTCCCACTCTATATCATAAAAGATCTTCTTTTTTTACAGCCTCCAGGCTCCACCCTGGTCTTTCAATCCATTGATGATGCAACATCAAAGTGTGACCACACCTCTGTAAAGGCCAGAGAATGCTACAGACATTCAAGAGTGGACAGTTGTGATGCTTTTTAAACTCCCTTTGACTTCATAAAAACACAAAAATGACATCTTTATTTACCGCACTGTGTTTATATGTCTGGATTGTCTGAAGGTAGATACCTTCTGTCAGTTTATGTTTTCCTCATGATTTCTTTTTTTTACTTATAACTACGCTTAGTAGTACTGATTTGTTTTACTGTATTTGGCACTTTGTTTTGACTGAGCTACTTGGCAGACAGATTTCTCTTTTTTATTATACTTTTGACAGACAAAGGCAGATTAACAGTTGAGAAAGTACCTGGCTTTGCTCATCCAGCTTCACCATCCAACCTTTCTTGAAGTTCAGTAAGTCCGGCTTGAAAGATAAAAAAAAAAAGAAGTTGAAAACATTCAAATATCTGTCTGAAATAGTACAGAAAACTTGGGATATCAAACTGTTCAACAAGCAAAATGGCCTCAGAAGCTTTCACATTCAAACCATGCCATTTTATTCTTTTTCCACGCTCTGCACTAGATTACCTTACCTTAAAATATGGCAAAAATACTAAAGCCAGATGCACCGATTTCAATTTCCTTTGCCAGTACTGATTCCAGACTAGTGTTTGCCTAATTTAAAGCCTACCTCTGTTTTTTCCTCACCTTAAACAAGGGGGTTTGTTACCTAAACTTAACCAAGTAGTCCAATATCACCGTGTAACTAAGGTGTTCAAAACAGTGACCTTTACTTTGAAAGGCTATTACAGGAACTGTGTTAATCATAAGAACTCCTTGATAAGGCTTTGTAGATGTGTGTGTAGTTTAGGCTTGGGCTGATGGTTAATTAATGGATCAACAATGATTTGAATAAACTGGCAATGCCTTTCTAGCTGTTGAATCTTTGGAGATTTTTATTTGTAAAAAAAAAAAACACTGCCATGGTGAATTTTAAGGTGTACATATACCCCTTTTCGACCACGGCAGGTTGAGGACGGGTTTGTAGTAACTGAACCATCGGAAAGCTATGAAATTAATAAACATTATTCCATCATGCGAAAACGTGTAAATTTGACCTGGAAAAATAACGACACATGCGGCTGATGCCAATTTTCGCTGGTGGCTAATCATTCGGTGCATCTCTATAAAGCAGAATACAAATTTATCCGAAAAATAACCTGAAATAATTCCTAAACAACACAGACATTGAGTCAAATTCAAGTACATAACCATACTGTCACTGTAAAAAAAATTAGGAGCAGCACAAAACACATGCCCACTCAGTCAGCTGCGGGTAGAAGTTGACCCTACCAATGGATCAAAGACACATCTAGAAGATGTGACACTGTATAAATGTGGTCCACTGGCCAGGGGCAAGGTCTGTCCCCCCTCCAGCTGAGGATGCAGAACCCAGTGCTCAATACTGTTGAAGTCTGCTGTGATTCCACACAGTGGAAGAAACACACACATGTGAATTGTGACCTCAGGAAGCAGTGGTAAGTTGTGATATACTGTACACACACACACACATACACACACACCTGTCTCACTTCTCCGGCCGACAGAAATATAATAACACACATGACACATGAACGGGCAGCGGGCAAATCTGCACAAAGAAGGAGCAGAGTAAGAAGTATAACCTGGAGAGGAGAAGGAGAGGAGGGGGCTGCACTGCCCCCTGCAGCATGGAGGTTTGGCCTACAACGTCCACACACTCACACCGCCACACCAAAGAAACATTAGGAAGAAGTACAAAGCTGTGTGTATCATTAATACCCCCTTCAGTAATTCCCCCAGTACGACCAGGAAAATATTGTTTTCTAAAAGACGCCATGCTGTTGTGGGACGACTACAGAGGCCTTTCTCAATTTTTAACTCTCCTAACTCTGTTACCTAACCAAATCTAGCCTCTCAGCCCCAATAACAACCCAGTGACCTCTCTCTGCACAGCTGAAGACCTGGCACTGATGCTGACCCTGGATCCTACAGCTTAGCAGAACAGGAGAGGCTTTGTCTGCCAGACCAGAGACATGCTGAAACACACTTGGCCTTCAGAAGGAATTCCAAGTGTTGCTTAATGTCAAAACAATCGGAACAAATATGAACCTAAACATTATCATCAGCTGAGTCAGCTGCATGTTGCTATATCTAACAGTCTCCACCAAGCAACCTGATGTCCTAAGCTGTGCTGACTCCCATAGCATAAGGGTCCACGGAGCATGGATGTTTTATCTATTTCTTTTCCTTCCCACTGTCCAATATCTGCACTTATTAAAGTTATTGTACAATATAATATAATTTCAGTGTCGGAAACAGCATTGTTTACGCCATATTTATGTGCACAGTTAGGTATTTAATCTAAAATTCACAAATTAAATTTTTTTTTTTTTTTTAAAGGTGCACAAAATACCTTGGCTAAGCAACAATGGCTGATTCTGCATTTTCTTTAGATTACAATAAAAAAATTGTGTGTAATTTGCAAAAAGCAGCTTCCATCAGTTTTGCCATTTATAAACAAGACGCATGAGAATATCTACTGGTTAGGACAAGTACACTGTGGTTACAATTAAAGTCACTTTTGGATGACTCGTGTTTATGCATCATATCCTTTGGCAGTCAGAGAATATGTTGTAGAGATAAACCCTGAACCTTTATGAGACTGTTTAACAAAAGCAAGAGAAGAGTAAACACTCACTGTCATCACCGACTCCGTGGTTCTTCTGTCCAGGGACTTGGCTCTCCTCAGAGGCGGCAGGGTGGAGGGAAAGTCCAGACCTTGACCCATGTCATGCCTCTGCTCCTAAAAAACACATGACAGTTTTCTACATTGTTAAACTATACAAAATAAAAAAAACAATACACAAAAAAGATTGCTTTTTGACTATGTGAGAGTCAACGTATGAAATCATTTATAGTACACAGATCATTTAAAAACATCGTCTCATTTGTTGTGTTTGGGAGAGCATTAATGTGCGTGTTTAAACTTACATGAGACCATAATTATAAGTTAACCCTTACGCTAACACTAAAGTTACTGTTACCCATTATTTTTGCTAACTTCACCAACCAATCAAAAACCTTTAACATTTTTCCCACCAATCCACACTAAATTGAACAAAACATGTTTATCACGACTTCCAACCTGAACTAACCAGCCAGTTGAGAAACCAACCCTCCATACACTTTTCAATGTTAATATTAAGCCACAAAGACATACGGGACGGTCCTCCTGACCAATCCTACATTACAATTTCTTGTTCTGAAATGCAGCGAGATCCAGCAGAATGCACAGTGGGCTGTATCGATGGGGCAGGATGTAGACATGGGATCAGGTAGATACACCACCAATCATATCTAACTCAAAAGCAAAGAATGAGATAGAGTGTGTGCAGTTATTGCCACTTTTTCAGATATATGAGCCAGGCAAAAGTGAAATAATAAACATGGCTATTTTCTACTACATTATAATCTGAAAATGCTTAATTTTAGCTTTCAAGACTTTGTAGGAACCCTGTAGAATAATAGAATGGAAATATCTGGCCCGTCTACATTTCCTGGTTTTAAAATCTGGCCCAATTGAAAGTGTAATTGAAAAACCCTGGTGTTGGGTCTGTGTTTCTGAAGTTGGGCTTTCAAGTGGTTCTAGCAGAGTACAGAGGGCCAGGGTGGGAAAGGGAAGCAAATCACCAGGGGAATCCCACCACAGAATGGAAACTGGAAATGAATACAGCACACGCTGCTGACCTCTGACCTAGAACCAAAACAAAGACAGGACAGAGAGTGGGAGAGACCGAGGGAAGAGGGTGAAGGGAAAAGATAGAAGAGTGGGGGAAAATGCTTGGACGGGAAAAAAGGGGAAAAAACCCATTCTGGAAGGTCCAACGCTGAGCCCACATCCGTTCTGCCATGTGATGTTGTGTAGAAACACTGTGTACTTATTTACAAGTGGATCACAAATGCATCGTTACCTCTCTGTGGAAGCGTCTATGCTCACTCCGGCCCTGCCTGGTTCCGCTCCTCCCCGACTCTTCCACCTCCATTTTCTCTGGATTCTCCAGCTCCAAGGCCTCCAACTTCTCAATAACACCGGAGCGACTGCAAATCAACCCACACACACACACACACACAGCTGAGTTAAACAAATGACAATCCATTCAGTATTTCCTATATAATGGGTAATTATAATGGCACTGAAAGGCCAAATTATCTTGAGCCCCAATTTAAATAAATAGTTCAAACAAACTCAGGATTTGCACGGGGAGCTTAAAGTCCCCTTCATGCTTTTTCTGTTAGTTCGTCCGCCGCATATGAAGAACAGTTGCGTGAAGTTAAGATTATTCCCAAAATCACAGCCAAGAGCAGCAATGTGTGTGTTTTAAAAAAAGGAGTGAGACCTATTGCACTCTTATGTAACCCCTTTAGTCTGTTAAGTGGTCACAGGATAATGGGATGAGTATTGGACCAGTATGCACGTCTGTAGGGAGGGTTGAGGATGAGTAAAAGACACAAATCAATAGCTGAAGCCAGAGGGCAGATTCAAATGGTAAACTGTATTGGAAACCTTTTTTTGTGGAAAAACAGAGATAATATAGCTGCAAGCTGTGATTCTGGGGGTTGAGGCCACCACAGAACATTAGATTTTGAAAGCTTTTGATGTGTTATGTTACTGCAAACTGCATGCAGGGCGAAAGAAGAAGCCATTAACATATATTTGCAACTTTAAGTTTTTTTTAATGACTAGACAAACTCATTGATTTATGGCACAATTTGCACCAAGCAGATGTGGTTGTTAAGCAACACTGTCATCCCCTATTGGTCAACTGTGAAATCACGTTTCAACAGCTAAATTATAATCTACTGAGTTTGGTGCTGTTTTGACAAACTGCCGTTGATTTATGGCCTAATTTGCACCAGGTAAATTCATAATAGTTTTAGAAATGTGGTTCAACATCGTATTGAAACATATCTATTATTTTGTAAAGACTGGACAATCACAATTTCTTGTTTATAGTCTGATTTGTGTTATGTCATGCACATGTTTGCATTTGTAGAACCTCCTAGCGGTCAATTTGAATTAAACTTGTGGTGATTACTTCAAGTTTGTCCGGTATTTGCAAGGGAAAAAGTAAATGGACATGAGAAAAATCTCCCATAAAAATGACAAATTAGTTACTGTTGTGACTTTTGCACAAATGTGACTTGAGCTCTTAATGAGGTACATATCTAAAGGGAGGCCAAATTCACAGCTTCAGTGGATAGTGTATGGACATCTCTGTACAGTTTGAGATTCTGAGTCTCTTAAACTCGTAACTGGCTCAAGTGGACCAGTAACGTGTTTATGGGGCAGTATGTGGGCACTCCTCCTGTTTTCCTCTCCTCCTTTTCCTTTCAAGCCTGGCATGGACGGAGGGACTGAATGGAGCAGGAAGCTGGCTATGGGAGGAAAAAGATGACCCCCACCTCACCCACTTGATTTGTTTTAAAATGTTGCCGTCTCTAGCGTGTGTATGTGTGTCAGACCTGTGACCTTTTCACAAACAGCCCCAGTGGCGGAGAGGCAGACTACTGAATGGAAAGTACAGAGGCTGTGTGTTTATACAGTCTACGCTTACAGTTAGTAAGACTGCTGATAAAAAAGGAAAAAAAGAACTGACAGGGAGGGATGATTATTAAGTAACAGGATTTCTCAGAAACATGATATTCAAAGAGCATCAAAAATCCCAGTATGTGCAGCCTCTTCTCCTCCCACCTATTAAAACTGCACTACTTGTGAGAATGTATGTGTGCACATCAAAAGCTTTGGCAGTATGTGCGTCACTGAACTGTGTGTGTCTGCGTTTGTGTCTTTAAAAGGATAAGCCCGAGGCTCAAGTATTTCCAGAACACAGTGTCTCTAGTATGATGCTAAGACTCCAAGAAAGCAGTCCACTAACCTGGTTCCTCAGGTTAAATTAGAGGCTGATTAAATTCTTCACCCATTAACAAGGACAGCAAGGTGTTATCAGGCTAAGTATAGCACTTCCTGAACAGTCGGACCTGTACTTGTTCCATTCGGACCCACGGTCAGGAATGGGTGGGTCAATAACACAAAACTTTTCAAACCAGGAAATCAGCTGGAATGACACACCACTAATTGTACGCACTTCGATCAGTTCAGTCAGCCTGTGAAAACAGTGTGTAAAGTCCTCATTATCTTCACCTAGAAGTAAAGGTTATCTACAAGTATGAGTTAGCCCTCTGAACCCCAGGCTCTGTGGCCTTGTTTTTCACTGCAATGCAAAGTCCTGCACCTCTGTCACAGCAACTATAATGTTGGAAGAACTCAAAAATGTATTTTGTGCTGTGAAACACACAAATTTGTTTTCTTTAATTCAAAAAGTTGGGACCATTGAGATTTAAAAAAGAAAGGCACTGTTATGGATGAACACTGTTATGGAACCACAGCAGCAGACAGAGGAAGCACTGACCTCCTCTCGGGGCTGAGGACGGCCTCTCTCTCCTGCCTGTCAGGGCTCCTAAACCGGCTCCTCTTCTCAGCCTTCCTGGCCTCTGCCTCCAGCCTTCGGGATCGCGGAGTGTCATGGTGGCTGTAGTGGCTGCCCCTCTGATTAGCCGGGTGGCTGTCGGTGCTGGTTACGGTACTGCCACTAGCGTCCGAGTCCAGAGAGCTGACTGAGCCACTGATGTGGGAGCCGTTAGAGAGCAGGGAGCTGCCGGAGGGGAAGGGGTCGCTGGGGGCTGGGGAGAGGCAGCGCGGGATGCCCCCCAGGCTCGAGCATGAGCCTGTCGGGGAGAGCAGGTCACTGGGGGGCTGGGGTACAGAGCCGTGCAGCACCAGGCTGCCCCGGTCCACCTCGTCGCCATTCACTGAGCCTGCGTCTGAACCCTGAGGTGCACAGTCGCCTAGACAAGAGACACATAGAATGCCACAGAGTATAACTAACTGAAATAACGTTGTAAGCCTCAGCCGACCAGCCAGGCTGCATTTTTACATCCATGTCTGTCCAGACTCATATGAAGCCAGGATAGTAGACAGTGGTTCAAATATGGATTCTGCAAAGAAGCTACAGATTCTAAAAATGGATGCATCACATACATGTTCAACCTGCACTCAGACGATCTAAACAATCACCTTATTTTCGAGGTGGGCACCCAAAATTAATGTCACATATTCTATACATGGCCAAATATCTCCCTTTCTGTTCTTGAGCGTTTTTGCAGAACATTATGATGTCAAAGTGAAGGTGATCTTTGACCTTTTGGATATAAATTGTTATCACTTCCACATTTTATCGTATTAGACAAAAAAATGGGAAATTTGTCATAATTAGTCTATGAATTATTGGATTAGGTCTAAAAATGTATTCTATGAGGTCAAAGTGATCTTGACCTCCAAAATCTGATCAGTTCATCCTTCAGTCAAAGTGGACGTCTTTTGCAGAATATGAAGATATCATGTTTACGAGAACTGGACAGACAAACAACCCATCAACATAATGCTTCCTAATATCTTTAACATTTACAACATTTCTTTCAAATTTTAATTCATTTCTTGTGTAAAAGAATAAAGTACTTCATAAATACTGTTCAGATTGTTTCTCTACAAAGACTTTATTCCTCCTCACCTGCAGGAAGAGGTGATCCTGGAGGCAGGTCTGCAGGGGCCCAGACAGCAGCCCCCTCAGCCTCTCTCTGGTTCAGCTCCTCCTGCCAGATAATGGAGCTTGAGTCTGGAACCTTCTCTGCCTCTGGGATACCGGAGCCGGTCACTGCTACCTTTGCTGGACCTGGCTCCTGGACATGAACACATGAAACAGTCAGAAACAATGACACAAGTGAAATAGGATATAAAGCTGTGACAAGTACCCTTTGTGTACTGTGCAAGGAGAATTACCTGGGAGGTTGTAGGCTCCACCTTGCGTTTCTTCTTCTGGTTCTGTTTGTTGGTTCTGGGGTATACAACCAGCTGTTCACTCCACCTGGAGACAGAAGAGAGAGTTCGTGACATTTGTGTGTGCACCTCCCATCCAACCCATCCGATCATCAGATACATTAAGACAACTAACCCATTAATGATCTCTCTATTCTCTCCTCTGATGAAGTACTCCTGGTCCGGGGTGATGATACACAGGGAGTTCTTCTGACCTGTCTTGGGCTCGGCATCGATGACGTCCGTACAAAGGTTCATGTTCACAGTGCCCTGAGGCAGCGTGCTTGGCTAGAGGAGACACAAGATGACATGTTAGCAAGTGTGATTTTATGATATAACCTTTGGATTAAATAAAAAGAAAGCTGGAGCAGACACAGGAAAGGTAACACTGCAATGAGGAGTAGTTTACACATCACTTAACAAGGTTTTTTACCACACTAAAAATCTACAGAGCAAAATCCTGGCAGGAGAACATAAAAAAAGACAACAACTTTAAATAGGACACTTGATTCACTGCTTTGTTTCCATCTATGTCCATCCACTGGTTTGTTTCCATCTCGGATGGGTGACTGCCCGTCTAAACACTGATATCATTGGTATCACATTTCAAATAGTTCAAAACTTAAACAGAGAAGACCTGAGGGAAAACATGCCTCAGTGCTGTAGTGTTTAAACCTCAGCTCAACTCAACTCAAGTGATTTTTTTTGGTTTTCCATTAGCAAAAGTTGTGGATAGTACCTGGTACCAGGTGCTATCTTCTGAACCACATCGGTGGAGTTTCCAAGTTTCATCACGAGAATCTTTACTTGTGCAACATGGGATGTTGCCCATAGGTTTCTGAAGAGCCAAAATTAAGCTAAATTGGGTGGCTCCAGCTTTTGCTGTCTTGGCAGTGTCTAACTCTATTCAACTCCTGGTTAGTCAAAATTTGGGACAGTTAGAGACTACATTTTAAGGCCAAGGGTGCCAATTGGCTCAAACCTGAACTTTTAATGCTACTATCAATAGAGACAGAGATAGAGATTTTTTTTTATTATTACACACAGATATTTTAAAAATGGCAGCAGGCAAATGTGCACCACTAGGCTATGTACACAATGTCGTACAATTGATGAAGTGCAAACGTTTCTCTGTTGGATTGCCAATGAAAGGATTCAATTCGCACAGTTTCATTTAGGACTGCTATGGCAATCGGCTGTGTCCTGTCTACACTGTGGCTCTGCATCAGAAAACAAAACAGTGAAAAGGACTTGGTAGCAAATGTAAATTGAGTTGAGTGAAGTTGTACTATGCAGTTAAAATGAGGCAAAAGTCCCTTCCAATCCCTCATTCCTCTTCTTCCTCTCTTTTTAAGAGGCAGGTTTCAGGGCACATTGGGCCTGTACTGTATGGACACTCCGTTGTTATCACCAGATCACCATGGCAACCTGGCAAATCCTTTCAGTTGTAGCACACACTGAGTGAAAAGGGGAGATGACAGCAAAGGGATGCTGGACTAAAGCTGCTTTGTGTGTGTGATCAGTGAAGAACGTAGAGCTGTGTCCGCTCTGTAAACCAGCTACAACACCAGCTTTACTTGTAACACTGAAAAATCTAAAAATCTTGGCAGTAAAAGAAGATATACATTCTACAATATGCTGATGTAAGTCCCCTATATGTTTTGTATGACAGGATAATAAACACATTGCCATTTGAAACTGATAACTTATTGTCTTGTCAACTTCAGAGCAAAGAAATCCCCTGAACTTCCTCTCCAACCTTCTCTGTGTCTGCTCTGAATCCTGAGGCTCTGTTATCAGACTTTGCTGCTACAGATGTAAAACAGGTGCTGGGTCCCTTTCCAGCTCCTTTTAAGGCCACTGAACACAGATCCAGCTTTATTAAGATCTGCCTGTAAACCCCCAGGGGCTGCCAAATATGGCAATTACACTGTGTCGCTCTTTAGAACTCAGACGCTGTGTAAGAATTTCCTCCACTAGAAAGAAACAATCATGTTTGAGAATGAGTAGCAGTGTAGAACCCTGCAGTTTGGAAAAACACTTTCCACAGCTTTGAAATTATGACAATTTGTTGCTTTCCTTTGTCTAATATGATAATACATTTAATATCTTGGGGTTTAACACTGTTGGTCTGACAAACAAGTCATTTGATGATGTTCCAATCCTATGCAGTTTGTGGCAAAAAAAAAACATGCAGATTTTTGCATGCAGTACAAATGTGTGTGGAATTTTAGACCATTTTAATAAATTTTCAAGTGGTAAAGAATTGTTAGATTTAACAACAAATCTGTAACAACAAATCTAATATCAACCCAAAAGTCTGAATGGCCATTGTATACTTCTATCATAATGCCCTTAGCCCCTTATATACTAAACTAACCCTACTAACTAACCCTATACATTTAAAATTTGAACAGACGTCTAACCAAACACAATATTCATTACAGATTTAGCACCAGAAAAACTTGATAGGCTCAAATTAATCCTCAGGTTGCCAGCTTTTACACTGTGTATTGGACTTCTATGTGGCATATGCTGTTGGCCTGCTATTTTCACCTAAAGATCTTCTTTCCCCTCCCTTAAAAAAGACAAAGTTGGTCTACAGTGGGTCTCTTAGGGTTAATTTAGAAAATGATCTGCAGATAATGACATTAATCATTGGCCCTAACTGAAACACGGATTTCTAGCATTTAAATCCATCAATGCCACTTAAACCAGGAGCCTAGCTGTAAAAAGTTTTATTGACCAAAGACCTCAACAACATAATCTTTTTATTGTCTGCAGCTTGGGGACCAAGAGTCTAGTTTGATCCAACAACTACTTAGCACTGGAAACTTCCCACTGTTCACCCACTAATTCAGTGTATGAGACCAAGCAGAGATGAAGTAATGCTAACATAGCCTGAAGGTGAGTTGCTTGTGTTATTTGTTGCTGTTAGGTGGAGCCTGGATTTCTTAAGTCCAGCTGATCCTGGTCCTGAGAGATTAAAAGCAACTTGTTGCTTAGTAACTGCCCACTGCTACTGGTACCAAAATAAACAAGACGTATCTGCCAAGGCTACCATTTGAACGCAAATCATTTATCGTGGGTTTTGATTTCTACACAACTGGGCCAATTCCATATCCTCCAATTGTGTCTGCTTTCCATGGGGCTGACTAATTTTAGCTTTGCAGTGGGATATTATTAAAAAGAACAACAGACTCCTCTTGAGATTTCAGTCACTCTGGCTGACATGGCACGAGAGGCCATAAAACACAAAAGACACTGAACTAAACAGAAACAATACAACCCACAGGACACTTACAAGTAAAATGCTTTATACTAAAAAGGGATACATCTATAAGGTAATTACCACATGCTAAAATCTTCATTTTTTATTGCAGCCCATGCCCAATAGTAAACTTTCCCAAAAACCTGTAAAAGCGGCATGAAAAAACAACAGAGCCAGCTTTAGAATTAAGTGGAGTACACCCACTCCATAAATAATAAATCCTCCAGGAGGTTTTTTACAGGCTGAGCCAAAGGCAAGTCCGCCCCAGCAGGCTCTGGAGACTGCTGTTTTATAAGGTACATGTGCCTCGACACAGCACCCAAAAATCTTAACAGACAGAATCTGCCAGTCTAGCTTCTCCTAACACTGCCATGATAGAATTCCTTCAGAATTTCAAACCAGAGAATACCATAGGATTTTTGACTAAAAAGTGAGTGCCTTTCACTCTAAAATATGATGTAGGATAGACGTAGCTCTGGAGCAAAGGGTTCCCCTCTCGACCTTGCCTTCAGTATGTTCTCATGGTCATTGACCTTTTAACCTTAGCCTTCAGGGTGGTCGCACTATATCTCCATCCCTCTAGAAAAATCGGTTTCTCCATGACAGTCTCTCACTATCCATCTAAAGTCTTCATTCCAATTGGATTTGCCTTAAATGCAACGGTGATGTACTCGCTAAACTATTTCTCTAACTGTTCAACTATCTGATGTATTACCAGCGTCAGCATCAGCGGAGCTGGGTGCTTGCTGTGGCAGGCCGTGTGTGGAATGTCTGGGTCATATCTGACGTTTCCTCTGTGGTTTTTAGGGGCTACGACTCGCTTTCTCTTGCTCTCTGTGGTCCTGGGGCTGCAAGCTCACTGCAGTTCACCAAATAAGGGCATTGGAGGAGGAATGCTGCTTTTGATGGGAGAGCATCTTTCCCTCTGCTCGTGGTGAAAATAGTTCCGCTTTAAGAGGCTGCTACTTCAGATAGCACCCTGCTGTCTACTGGGTGAAAAATTGCAGACAATGTCATCGCTCCCTTGACCTTGTTCTTCAAGAGGATTTAAAAGTCCAAAGCATCAAGCACTAATGTGGGAAAAGCTGTTTGACCTGAACTGCACAACCACTAGTTTAATCTACTGAACTGGAGTTGACTCTCATGTTATCTCTTGTTTGACTATTGTCTTCTGAATGTGACAGAGGCTTCTGAACATATGCACTACCTTAACTATGTTAAAAAAGTTCTTATTGTTAATGTTTACTACAGACATGTTGCTGTTCTCTGCTACTCGTCATTATAATTTTATCAGTGTACAGCCTTGTTATACTTACCTTTTAATAAAAATCAAAGTGCTGAAGTGTCTTGATAAGACCACGACTAAATATGGAGACGAAAATAACAATAACGTTTTCCTGACTGTACTGTATGGCAAGAACCCCCTTGGTAATAAAGTGGAGATAATGTGATCAAACGAGTGAAAAGACAAAGACTGGGTGGGTGTGGTTCTTGTAAATCTCTCCACTGTATGAAAGCCACATGAGAAGAATGGGATATATGAATGTAAACCTCAACCCTGACCTCAAACAAATCATATCTGCCCTCCACTGGTGGCTCGAGCTGTTGGGTAAACAATGATGAGCCTGATGAGATCAAGACCATTAATGTGTTGTTATCAGCTCAGAGGTTTTAGAGAGTTCCTATCCTCAGGGTCCAGAGCACAAAGCAGCCATTTCCCTGACCCACTTTTCCTGCCTTGTTGAGCGCATGAAAAGACCAAAGGACAATGAGGCAGACGTTTTTGGAATCACTGTTACAATGAGAGGAAAACACAACTGCACACCAGCCTGGGTGTCACTGGAAACACATTACACAGTGGAAACACGCACGCGCACAAACGCAACTAAGTTTCCTCCCATTGTCATCACTGGCAACACAAAGAGATTCACCAAATGTGACTTCAAATGGCCGACTTATACACAGAGGCACGGTCGGGCTATTACAAAGTCAGCTCATCTCCTTTCCCCTCACTGTCCTACTCACATTCAGCAGGGATTATACAGCTCTTTAAGAGTAAAATTAAAGCACTTTTGACGTTACTTTGAAGGTACTGAAACACTTTCCAGGCTCTTGAAGCCATCTAAGTTGTTTTTATAAAGGCAATTGTGAAAACAGAAAACCTTCATACCCACAGCAATCAATGTATCAATGCGCTGTGTTTGATTCTTCTTTCCTTTTGTTCGACTATCACCGGCAGCAAACCGAATTCTGGTGCACTTGTAAATTAACCGAGAGCCCCATTTTTTGACAGACCAGAGTTTGGTTCTTTGCTCCCCACCAGAGTTCAATTGAGCCTTTTTATCAGAAAAAAACCCAAAATATCCAATAAAACGCACCAGTTTGTTTCAAGTAGACCAAACAGCTCAAGTGTAAATGTCCCCTTTGAACAACAATGGTGGCCAGTAATGCTGACAACGTGTTGCCGGTTAGACCGCACTGTGCTGCTATTAAAAACATAGTCGATAAGCTGTTGATATCCAGGAGTGTAGCACATTCGGAAGAACTTTACCCCAGAAATGTAAACATCCTGTATTTCGTCATCACAACACATGTAAAAGTAAATGTCTGCGTCTCTGGCTGGCTGGCTGGCAGTGTGTGATCCCAGAGTTTACACACACAAGCAGTCTAATCTCCAGCCTGATCAGCCAGTATGGGTTTGGTCACCCGTGTCACATTCCTCTAGCGACACTACCACCACAAACACAGGCTTACAGTGGGCACCAGGAGTCGACTTCCCAGCCTTTACCTCTGTGGTTCCCAGACCACTTCACTGCACAATGCTTATCCAAGAATCTCCTTAAACACATAGCTACGATGGTGCTATACGCTTCAAAAGGAGTAACATGTAGCATGATGGTGTCTGATTCTGCAGCATTATTGTTTCAGCCTTTTAGAAAAAACACTGCTTATCTTTATTGCTCCACTTGCCTCTCTATGAAGAAACAGTGAAAGTTTCCAGTGAGGTAGCACATTTTCAACACAGCTGACTTAGTACCCTTATGTTTTTGTCAACTCCCTCCAGATAGTCTGCATTATCCTCACCATACTCTGAGCAGAGTTGAGAACACTCAGTACACCCAACAACAGATGACACACTTAATATTTTAACCTTGCATATAAGACATAGACGCTTATTATTAAATGATCACACATGAAATAAAAGACCAAAGCTGAGCGCACTGAAAACTGTCCCAAATTGGGAATGTGAGGGCATAACAAGCATTGCAAACAAACCAGAAAGAGTACTGACAGGCTGTGTAGAGTGTCCACACTATGCACCAAAGAAAGATTAATTGTGGGTAGAGCTGTGGCTATGTGACTATTGATGCATATACTAACAGGACACAATGATACCAACCATGGTGGCTAGAATGTGCAGAGAAAGACAGCGGTTCGCCTGACTGAAAGGCAGCAAGCTTGTAAACAGTGATACAAACAATGCAGGTTCCACAATAAATCAGCTTTGCAAATGTTTTATGGGGAGGGAAATTTATTCAAAACATTTGTCACGCCAAAGGCACACTAAGAAGCAGCTCGCCGCAAAAATAACATTTCTCTGCGACTGTGAGGTTCTTTAAAACATGGGTCTACATGTCACAAGAGTCACAGGACTCAGCTTTGTTGATAGTAGTAGTAAACAGAGTAAAAGGGGGAGACAGAGGGGTAGACATGCGGGAAAGTGGACTCGACCCTGGGCTGCCCGCTCAAGAGGACAGTGCCTCAGTGGGGTGTGCCCCAGCACCCCCAACTTTATTTCTTTTAAAGAATGAGCTAATTAAATCATTTACTCTTCATCGGTCTTGCAGGGCGAAGAGTCCGATAGGTGGGGTAGGCTGCCCGCCACAATATAATGTAAAGGGAATCAGTGGTGTAGCCTGCAACCTTCACCATATATTAAGGCACTGAAGCAATCATCCACCCTGACGGACTAAAACTCGACCCAACTTGACCCACTTGTTAAACTGAACATTAATTGGTGGCTTGTGTAGCATGTCCCTGGGCCTTGAAGTCAGTTTCACTATATGGACACTATGGAAGGAGAAGAGGATCCGAACAGCAGACAAATTCAGTACTTACCGATTCGTCCAGGGCAAAGCGCAGACAGCCATGTTCGTACAGCACAAAGAATCTCCGCTGCCATTTCTGTCAAGAGAAACACACGCTGTCAGACTAGCCTGGTTTTAAACCACAGTAGGTGGTTTAAAAGTAACAAAGTCACAGACGCATGATCTGCAAGGTAAAATCACTGTTTGTGTCATTAGAGTCTGGTGGCTCTGAATAGAGCAATACTGGCATTATGTACTGCTAGGGACTCAGTCCGCAGCAGAACATATTTTAGCCAACTTAGGAAGGACCACCTTAAAAAAAAGTATGCTAGAGTAGAGCCCTTGGGGACGGGGAGCTGAAGCAGTTATTAATGATTTCTTCAAAGCCACCAGACTCTTTTGACAAAAACAACAATTTCACCTTACAGAACATGGGAGTGGCTGGTTCAGCATTACCATCACCTCATTTGGGTATTTTTTGTGTTATTGTGTTACTTTCTGATCTATATTAGCAGCAGTATATTCTGTGTGGTGATTTTAAAACTACGCACAGCTAACATTGACTAAGTTAACAGCTTAATAGTAACCTACATCACTGCTAATTGCTAAGGTTGAGTATCCATTTCCATTTCAAAAACTCGGAAAAGAACACCACTGGAGTCGACCTTCAAGGGGAGCTTATTAGCTTATGTATTTGTGCACAATGTGTTTCTACCTATTAAGTGAACACACATACAGACCAATAGCTTGCACTTACCCGGGATCTCTGCATAGGATTGTCAAAGTCAGTTCCCTCGGGGGCCAAACACAGCCATCCACCATAAATAGGTTTAGCCTGTTAAAGAGAGAGGGGGAAGAAAAGAGCAATTTAGATAATCATTAAAACTGGAAGAGAGCGGGAGCTTAGGGGGATGGGAGGGAGAGAGATGATGTAAATATGAGAGAGGGGGAAAGACTATTGGGGTCCAGATATTGCTTCCGTTCTCACAGCACGTTTTGCAGCCACACACAACCAGTTAGTGCACTTTTTAACTTAATCAACTGTTTGATGATGACATGCTTAAGTGCTTCTCTTTCCTGTTTACCCACAGCAGACGACACCAGTATGACAAACACTGATGGACTGACTGGCTGAATACCCAAAACAAACAAAATACATCTATGCACATGATTCACCTTCTGGACTTGTTTGACTGTCGCAAACGTCCCCAGCCCAACGGAGGCAGGAAAGTTTAAAAGACATGGAACAAATAAACATGGAGCCTACTCCCACTGGGCAGCAGTAGGCTCTTTAAACTGCTGCTCTTTGCCCTCCATTACTGATGACAGTCTCTCTGCTTTAAGTGTTAACCATTAGCAAGCAGCTCTCATACCAGCACTCACTCCCCGGCCTCTTCCACAAACCTTTCTGCTGGAAGGTAAAGGATCTGATTATTAGTCTACTACTCTAATACGGCCCTGTTACCGCTCCGTGTCACTGCATGCCTGCCATAAAGCTATACATGCCTTGCTTTAACTTGTATAGACGTGCCTGTAAAGGCATTTTTGATGAGCTAAAACCATTAAAATAATGACTTTAGTTTCGTGTTGTGACCCATGCAAATCAAATCAATCTGGCAGAGGATGACCAACAATTTCACTCTTGTTCTGGTGTGCTGCAAAGAGGCGTGTTGCTTGAAAAAGGTTCAAACTAGCGGGACAGCCACTTTGGGAGAGGAAGAAAACAAAGAGCAGCTGTTTCAGAAACAACAGGAGAGAGACTACATCCCTGCATATGCTAACACATTTACACAAAGACACAATGGAGGTAATTTCCTCTCTGCTGCTCCTGCAGTGAACACCTCACCACCACCCTTCCATTCTGCAGGTGTCCTGCTTTCTGCATTTCACATGTCCAAACTACTGTGAATAAGTTATAAAAGTAATCTCTGCCGCAACACTAAGCCTTTTCATATTTTGACGTGTCACAGCATGAAAGGCACAGGTGTAAATAATAAAATGTTGGCTGAATTTAATTTAGCCTCTTCAATTTCAAGGACCTGGTAAAGTTCATGTTGACTCACAGTCAAACTCTTTTGGCTTACTGAGACACTTGAAAAGAACAGAGCTGTTTATGTTATCAGTAACACCTGTACACGTCGAAATGTCAAATAATCTGTCTTGACAACTACAGTGTAGTTGTTATTAAGCTTGAAGTTGGTGCTTGAAAATAAAGCAGGGAACACTTTATATCTGTGTATTTGTTCAGGAAAGGAGAGCACCTTTCAATTATCTATCAATACAGACTAGTGGGACACTCATCAGCTGTCCATTGCTGGGAAGCAGCACTGTGAACACTTACGATGAGGCTGTTACTCTAGAACGTCAATACAACTGTAGACCGCGCATCCGAATTCAGCCAGGATGTTTGTATTATTGCTGTTTTTTGTTTGTTTTTTTGCTGTGCCATCTCTCCTACAACACTTATCTACTGTCTGATTACAGTGAAACATACTGTACAGGTGTTCTTACTGACATATTTCTGTCACTGCTGCCAGACAACTGCAAAACAATTCATTGGAATTAGATTACAGCTCATAATTGTCCAACGACAGATTAAAGTGCTTCCTGGGCAGAGCTTCAATCCGCTCTATAACTGTGCCAGCACTAAAAGCATAAACAGAATTGTATCAATGACACAATGGTGTGATGGGCTATAGTGACATATAATGAACAATCACTGAGACAGATGACTCGATGTTGGCTTATTACCTTTGTTGCTACACAAAAGAACTAAGCCACCGGCAATTAGATGTCAGTGCTTTCAAAGGCTGTGCTTCCTACGTCGAACTACAACCACAATTCTGAAGAAGTTGGGACAAAAAACTTTTACACAAAACAGAATGCCTCAGATGCAAGTTCATTAGTTCATTAGAATGTGTTTTCAGATTTGTCCTCATTAATGTGGACTATATTTGTCAAAAATAAGAGTGTCACAATGATCAAAATCTGCAATTTCATTAGACTTTAAAGGTCATGATTCCATTTAATTTTTCATTAAAAAGACCATTTTCAGCACTGAAGGCTTTGACATTGAACTGGCCAGGGCGGCGGTGACAAAAACAAAAGCAGCTGATCGTGATACCAGGGGGACACATGTGAAAGTAATTTGGTTATCACCACAGCAAAAAAAGGCCCTTCCAGAAACACTGTATTAGGCAGGGGCCAAGTCATAAATACAGCCTTATTGGCATGAAGTGATGGCGTCTAACTTTGAGTGATGAAAACAACTGAGAACAGGCTGCTGTCATTTACTGCATCAAAACATTTGGCATGTATTAAACCTATAGGCTTTATAAAGTTTGACTCCACTGTGTGTCCTCATAACCTTGCATGCTGAA